>WOVY01005177.1:0-420233 GCA_013436015.1 Rhipicephalus annulatus | reverse complement strand
ACCCCGAAAAATAATTGACAATGCAATTGAGCGCGCTCGCTCTTTGGACCGAGAATCAACAATGGGAGAAAAAAGGCGGGAATAAAGATGATATAACTTCAGGGGCAAATTTAATCCTCACATACTGCGCCGCCGCCCCTCGGGTGAATTCTATACTAAACCGCCACTTCAACATACTTAAACAGAGTAGTCGCCTCTCTGCCATTTTTCAGACTCCGCCCAAGGTGGTTTACCGAAGAAATAAAAACCTGAGAGACCTACTGGTCAGGGCGAAAACACACAAATCCGACCACCATCAGGGCTGTAGACCGTGCGGGAAACCTCGCTGCAGGGTGTGCACACACATGGTGACCACAGATACGGCCGAAGCTTCCTGTTCAGACTATGTGTACAAAATTAAAGACGACCTAAACTGTGACTCGGCCAATGTGGTATACAAAATTCGCTGTGAGGTGTGCAAACAGGAATATATTGGACACACGGAAACCGCGTTCCGTTTGCGTTTCAACAACCACAGGGCACACGTAAAGGGCCTCCCCAATTCGCCGTTCTCCAAACATATCAATCTTCCTGGTCACTCTTTCGAACGCGTAAGTGTCATACTCCTACAATCCGGCTTCCAGAACACACGGGAGCGCGAACAGCGGGAGTCATACTTTATAAAGAAATTCAGATCACTTACCCACGGAATCAACGAGAGCCCTGGGCGACTGACGTGTCTCCGCGACGTTTCGTGAAACACAGAAGTTGAATTACTCAATTAATTTATTTATACATACGTGAAGTCGCACACGCAAGTTGGTCAATATAGAGAAACTAAACGAATTCGATGCTACGTGAGCCAAACGGCGTGTGTTAGTACTATTAGACTTTATTTTCATTTCTGAGTACTTTTTTTAGTATTATTTGTTTTTATATATTTTTCATTTACGTTTTTGTTTGTTCATCCTTTACAAGAATACCCATTCATTTATTTTCAGTATGACTGGTTGTACATTTTTCTGCAAGAGAGGGCAGGTGGAGAGAGGGGGAGAGGGCACATTAGCTTTCCAACGTGGCCATGATTTTCCGAAAGCTGGAGCGGGTCGTATGCTTCTTGTGTGTGTGTGTGTGTGTGTGTGTGTGTGGCCCGATGCCGCGGGCCAGCCGCCGAACCACGTGAACTTAAACTCGATCCATGTGTGGGATGCGAGTAAGCAAAACATGTTCCACATTTTTCCGTTTTTCTTGGTCGCCTCCGCTGGCGGCGCGTCTTACCTATACCCTTACCTATACCCAGTAACAATGCCAGAATTACCCGCTCGTTTCCGGCGGCTCTCCGTCGCTCCTTTCTAGTTCCTCTCCTTCTTCTGCTTCTTGTTGTCTGTTGCTACCTCGTTCGCCCGCTTGTCTCTTTTTTTTTGGAGGGTCTTTAAACTGTGAGGGTGACCCTCTGCTACGGGAACTTGTATCATTTCACTTACATCCTCCGAAGAAGGCTGGTCCACCAGCCGAAACTGTTAGGAATAAATAAATATTTTATTGTTTTGTTTCCTATACTGCACTATTCTCGAAGTTTATAACTTTTATTACGGTAGCCGGAAGAAACTCTGATCATCTATTTCATCTATATATATATATATATATATATATATATATATATATATATATATATATATATATATATATATATATATATATATATATATATATATATATATATATATATTAGGGAAAGAGGTGTATACCTAATACCTATTTTCCGTATTTTGACACAATAATAATGAGGTCTAACAGACAATAATGCCAAGGAATGTATAGGGAAAGCTATTAAAACAAATGTAATGTAAATAAGAAGAAAGAAAAGCGGGTGAAAAAATAACACCAACCATGAGCAGGAATCGAATATATATATATATATATATATATATATATCCACCGAACAGTTCGCTTCATCCTGGTTATTTCTACCTGTTTAAAGTCTATTTTGCCTTCACTGTACCTAAACCTCAATGCAATGAAGAATTCCGCGCCATTATCTTGGACTATAAGGTGGAACCCTTTACATATCATTATCAAATGTTCAGCCGTTCCCTCTTCATCTCCACACCCACTACATATTGTGTCTGTGCCTTCGTATGCGGCTCCGTACTAGTCCGCAATACTCCCGTTCTGACCTCGGACAGCAGAGAACTATTTCGAGGATTATCGTAGATCTTTTCTTTTGCAATTTCCTGCTTGAAAATTTATTAGGTCTCCAGTGATAATTTCGCAAGCGTTACAATCTTCAAGATGTCCCTCTCTGTTCCACATGTCCCTCTCTGCAGGTGGTCATGCTACAGTGTATTAGAAGGGGGCGGTGGAATGAACAAGGCGGCCACGCCACATCCCGGCTCAATCTTCGGCGGGTGACAGTAGCGGCGGTACTCTAGTGTAACGGTACTGAAGATCTCGGAGCGTCTGCATTGGGAGCGCGTGCGCCTTAGCCTGGGAAAGCGTGTAATTGCTCGTTTTTAGCGCGTCTAATGCGTTTCTGAGCCTTTAATAGTGTATGTACATGTGCTAAGCACCACAGTGCACGAGTGAATATGCAGGCGCGCCGAAGTTGCGTCGAGACATGCACTGTTTCAAAAGCCTGCTGACCCCCCCCCCCCCCAAAAAAAAAATGTCCATCAGAATTTTCGCGAATCCACCTAGCTTATCTTTCAAGCAGCACCTAGAGCTGCGCTACATCATAAGTGGCTACTGGTGAACTACAAAGGGAGGAGAAGTATCAAAACCGCAATTAAATCATACGCTCATTTTGTCGGCAGTCTCTACGATATCCATAGCACAGTGTTCCTCATATGAGCCTACGTGCGCTCAAACGTTTCACGAGAAAGCCGAGTATAAGTAACGTTTTCACAGCATTTTTATCGGTGACGACTCAGTTTTATCTTGCCAGTTTTATTGTTTTATGAAAGGCTTATTACATATAAACATTTTAAAAACAACGCAAATATGTTAAAAAGCGTCAATTGTATATATAGCCCGTCTGTGAATCTGCGTATTTCATTGTGACCAGTTCTCATTTCGTATCGACAGCTTGAATTGTGCTGCTTTCTAAATATTCTATTGGCGTAACGCCATTGCAAGCCAGCAAATTTATGACGATGTTTTGTTTTATAAGCGTAGTTCTATTATTAAGTGTCATAAGTGTAGGCAGGTGGGCATCTTCTTTTGAGACTTACACAGTAAACAACACACACACAAACACGCACACACACACACACACATATATATATATATATATATATATATATATATATATATATATATATATATATATATATATATATATATATATATATATATATATATATACATCACCGCCCCATTACCAATATTTATGCAATGCCTAGTTACAACTATTTTTAGGTGGTGCATTTCTCGTCCGACTACGTTAGACTTGAACTACTTTTAAGATGTCATACTGTCGAAAAGGTGAAATATACAGTGCGCATTTGCACAGCGCCACGCTATATGCAGCTTCGCCAACTGTAAACTTCAGGCGCAAGGCTAGCCAGAATTTTTTTTTTTTTGAGGTGGGAGGTGCAGCAGAACGACCAACTTTGGCAATTGGTGGTCACTGTGAATGCACGTAAATATTTTCGTATACCCTGAAAAGTTAAATTAGGAAAACATTTCGTGGTGTAGGGGGTTCAGATTCCCTTCCTCTCCCCTCTTTATTTAAGGCTTCCTGGTTCTGCGTGCGTTTGACGTGGTATTTGTTTTTTTTTTTGATCTCACAGCTTTCTGAGCACAGCTAACTTCCAATAAATCGGCTCAGGTATTCTGAATATTGGAGACGCCTAACCAACGAAGACAGAGTTAGGACAGAAGGAATCAGTATAAGACGCGCCCTTTCTTAATTATTTTCGATCTCTCACAAGGGCTTTTGTGGAGCTCCAATTCAGTATATTGGCGTGTCATACTTCAAGGGCTATAAATCATGTGCTAGACATGAACGATGGGCAGTCACTATGAAATCTACATCAAGAAAGCGCGATGGAGGAGCCGGAGCACGTAGCAGTTCCTGCACACGGCGCGTGGCTCTTTCAGTACTATTCGGCTGCAGCGCCGCCGCTGCGGGCAACGCTGAAGGCATCAGACAACGAGGTTACAGTGGCTGTAACGAGGTGCAGTCACGCCACTCAACACTTCTAGTACACTCTAGCTTTGCCCACTGATCTCCACTAGCTTTAGTGGAGATCAGTGGCCTTGCTTGCCGCCATCTGCGCCACCAGACGGCGCGTGGTGTCGCGAGCATGCAGTGGGGCAGCTGACGCCCGCGCATCGAGGCTAAGAAAAGAAGTCAACTACACAAAATGGCAGCGCATAATGGTAGAAATTCCAATAAAAGATCGGTTTTTCATATTGAAAACAGCCGATCGCCGGTAAATTTTCGAACGAGAAGACATCACTTTTTTGACAATAGGGCATACAATTAATGCTTTAGTCGGTGCATGTTTCAAGGACGCATCCCTTTGAATTGGCCAGTGCCGATTCCCCGTTCGACGCTTGTGTACGTACCCGTTCATTGTCCGTTAGGTATTTCGGGACGGCCTGTGGCTCTCCTGTAGTAGAGTACGAAGTACTCTAAATCATTAAACCCTACTTTTTGCTAAGGATTTGTATGCGTACTGCAGGCACCTTTAAGGTATCTGCATATCACTTTACCTAGCGGCTAACGTCTGAGTGCTTACGTGGGCACTCCCTAACTTGGGGTAATATGAAATTGGCATGAGATGATAATATGGCTTGACGATTATGACTCACTGGTCACGACATGAACGATGTCACAATCACGTCACATACTTTGGTAACTTTGGCACCTTTTCACTGGGTGCGTGTGGCACATACCCGAATAACACGGGTGGGTATGTGCCACAGGTGACTGACAGTTAATATCTATACAGGAATGACGAAAACAGACATGGCTTTTTTTAACGCGTGAGCGTTGACAAAATGCTGACATCGGCAGCTTTCACCCAGCGAATGCAAAGAAGAAATGTCAGGGTCCCAGCAGGAATCGAACCCCAACGTGGCAGTCAAGTATGCAGAGTCAGGGCAGATTAAGGGGCTGCTTTTTATTCAAGTATAGACCCTAATGTTCGTGAAACGTCAACTGTGGCTGCAGTGCTGGCTATCCAATTTTATAAACATTACTTGTGTACTCATATGCATAGGTCGGCAAAACTTGTGGAGCTCACTCAGACTCACTCATGATGAAATATATCTCCAGCTTTGGACTCACTCGGACTCACCTAAAATTGGCTTTTTTGACCATGATGTGAATGCTTTTTAACACTGTAGTGGAGCATACGCACCAACGCGTATGCGCCTTCGGAAGACAACAAAAAGCCCGTGCTCTGCTTGCGCGAGAGTTTGTGCCGCCTTTGCTAGGCTGGCCGTACGCCCACTTTCTGTTGCGACCTCGTTGCGACTTCTCGGCTCGAATAAACGTCATCACATTTGGTGGAGGCTGCTGAGATCCCCAAGAAGACCTGGAGCTCCGCTCTCGCAAGTTGCCTGAAAGACTACCGCGAAACATGACTGACGCAGTCGCCAACCAGCCCGTCCCAGCCCAGCCAGCACCATCAGCTGCCCCGTCTACCTGCCCCGGCGCTACTCGCCAGCGGGACCCACCAATCTTCAGCGGAAGTGGTGAGCAAGACGTCGAAGACTGGCTGTCCTTGTACGAACGCGTAAGCGTCAGCAACAAATGGGACGACGACTCTAAACTCGCTTACGTTATCTTTTACTTGGCAGACGTAGCTAAGCTTTGGTTTACCAACCGCGAAACCGCCATCGCCAACTGGTCCTCCTATAAGACCCTCGTAACAGAAGCGTTCGGCCGACCAGAGGTCCGCAAGCTCCGCGCTGACCAGCGTCTGCGCCACAGAGCCCAGCAGCCTGGCGAAACGTTTACGAGTTACATTGAGGATGTGCTCGACCTCTGCAGGCGTGTTAACCCATCTATGCCCGAAGAAGAGAAAATTCGGCAAATTCTCAAGGGTATTGAGGATGGCGCATTCCAGATGTTGCTAGCGAAAAGCCCGACCTCGGTGGCGATCCTCGTAAGCCTGTGCCAGAGCTTCGATGAATTACGCCGTCAGCGTTCCATCGCCCGACAGAGTGTCTCACCACCAGATTCGATCTCGGCTGTCGCACTCGCAAATGTCAACGTTCGCCAAGAAAGTCTGTCCAACCAGATCAAAAACTTCATCAGGGAGGAAGTCGCCCGACAGCTTTCCCTGCTGCCGCATAGCGACGCGCCCACCGCAAGTCTGCCTTCGACACTGCAGCAGGCCATACGCACTGAAATTTGCGATGTCCTACCTACAGTGCAGGCCCCTTACGCATGCACTTCTGCAGCATCTAATCTCTCAGCTGTCAGCTACGCACCACCGGCACCATCTTCACCTCTCAGCTACAGCTACGCAGCTGTGGTCGCGCGACCCCCACCGCATCCAGTATCCTTATCGGCTCCACCTCCTCCGGCAGCGCCTCCGGTTTACAGGCCCTCACCTCGCTTCTTCCGTCCATCTAATGAGTGGCGCAGCCGTGACAACCGTCCTATCTGCTTCGCGTGTGGCATCGCTGGCCACATTGCACGCTACTGCCGCCGCCGTCCCACACCTGCGTACGCCTCCTTTGGAACTCCTACCTATGCGTCGCAGCAGGCCACCACGTCTGCATACGAACAGAGGCACTCTGACTCGGATCGTCGCCCATCGACTTCTCGTTTCCCATCTCCTCGTCGCCGATCGCCATCTCCTATGCGTCGTAGACCACCTCCTGAGGAGGGAAACTAATCAGTGCAGTTCCAGAGGCAAGAACTGCAACTTCTGCGCAATTATCAAGGCCTCCATTTTCGCCGCGAAATGTTGTTGATGTCAATGTTGAGGGAGTCGCCACACAAGCGTTAATTGATACTGGGGCCGCCGTTTCTGTGATGAACGCAAAATTTTGTCGCAAACTGAAGAAAGTGACCACATCTCTCTGTGGCATCGTACTGTCCACGGCTAGCGCGCAACGCATTCAGCCCTCGTCTGTGTGTACGGCGCGCGTCTAATCCAAGACGTTTTGTACATCGTCCAATTTTTTGTACTACCATCTTGCTCTCATGACCTCATCCTGGGTTGGGATTTCTTATCAGGTCATGAAGCTATCATCGATTGTTGCCGTGCGGAAGTGTCCCTAGTGCCAAGTTGTGAATTTCCACCACCCGACCATTCACCACTGCTCTGCAAACTCATCGCTGACGACGACATCACCTTGCCTCCGGAAGCTTCAGTCCCTATTAGCCTTTCATGTGTGGCGCAACCTGATGCCACGGTGGTGTTTACGCCATCCACTGTTTTTACTGAACGCAAGGGCATCGTGCTCCCATTTGCCGTTCTTACGATTGCGTCTTGTTTAACTGTAATGCTGGTTACCAACCACTGCAACTACCCCATTGGCTTGCTTCGTGGTGAAACGTTAGGATATGTGCAACCTGTCGACCATATCAATGATATTATTCTTCCCGACGAAACGCCATGTCAGATTGCCGCAATCACTCAGGCGTCTGAGCCATCAAGCTCACCAGCCTTCGACAATGCTATTGACGCCGACCTTCCACCCTCGCATCGCAGCCAACTTGTTGCTCTCCTTAACAAGTTTCGCTCTTCTTTCGACTTTCAGAAACCTGCTTTGGGCCGCACCACGACTGTCACTCATACTATTGACACCGGCTCACATTCGCCTCTGCGACAGCGTCCTTACCGCGTTTCTGCCGAAGAGCGCCGCGTCATTACGGAGCAAGTAGATGACATGCTTAAACGTGGAGTCATACAGCCTTCTCAAAGCGCTTGGTCGTCACCCGTGGTTCTGGTAAAGAAAAAAGATGGCACCGTTCGATTTTGCGTGGACTATCACCGCTTAAACAAGATTACAAAGAAAGACGTCTACCCGCTACCACGAATAGACGATGCTCTTGACTGTTTACAAGGCGCCGAGTACTTCACATCCTTGGATCTGCGTTCTGGGTATTGGCAGGTCACATTCAGCCAATGGCTGAATGTGATTGCCCTAAAACAGCCTTTGTAACGCCGGATGGCCTGTATGAGTTCAAAGTCATGCCATTTGGGCTCTGCAACGCGCCTGCAACGTTTGAACGCATGATAGATACCATATTGCGGGCCCACAAGTGGAAAACTTGCTTGTGTTACCTAGATGACATCGTAGTCTTTTCAGCTGATTTCCCGACACATCTTCGTCGTCTCCACGAGATTCTGACGTGTCTAGCTTCTGCAGGCCTACAACTTAACACCAAGAAGTGCCACTTCGCAGCCCGAAAACTAACCATCTTGGGACACGTCATCACAAGAGACGGTGTTCTTCCGGACCCCGATAAGCTTCGAGCTGTCGCTGACTTTCCAATGCCCACATCACTGAAAGCCCTAAGAAGTTTCGTTGGTCTTTGTTCTTACTTTCGTCGCTTCGTGCGCAACTTCGCGTCCATCATTGCACCTCTGACTAGTCTGCTTTCCAACAGCAAAGGTATATCTGCATGGTCACCTGCATGTGACGACGCATTTCACCAGCTGCGCCGCCTGCTGACCTCGCCACCTATTCTTCGCCACTACGGCCCCACTGCTGCCACAGAAGTTCACACTGATGCAAGCGGCGTTGGTCTTGGCGCAGTTTTGGCACAACGGAAAGGCACCCAAACCGAATACGTAGTCGCTTATGCAAGTCGCGCTCTTAAGAAGGCTGAATTGAATTACTCCGTGACAGAGAAGGAGTGTTTGGCCATAATCTGGGCACTTACGAAGTTTCGCCCGTACCTTTACGGCCGTCCTTTCGACGTGGTCACAAACCACCACGCTCTATGTTGGCTGTCCTCCTTGAAAGACCCGTCCGGACGTCTGGGCCGTTGGGCACTTCGATTGCAGGAATACGACATCCGTGTCGTATATCGTTCCGGTCGCAAGCATGCGGACGCCGATGCACTTTCCCGATCGCCATTAACACCAGATGTGGCTTCTCTGTCACCCCCCTTTTACCACCTTATCACCACTCGACAGCACTGACATGCTTTCGGAGCAGCGTAAAGACCCATACCTTGCATTGTTAGTCGACTACCTTAACGATCCGTCTTCTGTCCCTTCCACGAGAGCGCTGCGCCGGCAAGCAGCCCACTTTGCCTTACGTGACAACATTCTGTACCGCCGCAACTACACGCCTGGTGGTCGGAAGTGGCTCCTTGCTGTCCCAACTCATATGCGCTCTGACATCTGCATGAATTTCCATGCAGATCCCCAAAGTGCTCACGCAGGTGTCCTGAAAACCTACGAAAGGCTGCGCCAACGCTATTACTGGCGAGGAATGTATCGTTTTGTGCACAAATACGTTCAGTCTTGCACCACTTGCCAACAGAACAAAACACCTCCGCGGCACCTTACTGGCATGTTACAACCGCTCCCGTGCCCGGCTCGCCCATTCGACCGCGTGGGTATAGACCTCTATGGCCCCCTCCCATATAGTAGCTCTGGAAACCGGTGGATTATTGTCGGAGTCGACCATCTGACACGCTACGCTGAGACTGCAGCTCTACCGGCAGCGACCGCCCACGAAGTTGCACTCTTCATTCTCCGCAGCTTCATTCTACGCCATGGTGCTCCGCGGGAATTACTCAGTGATAGGGGTCGAGTGTTCCTGTCGGAGGTCATCCAAGCTATCCTCGCTGAATGCAACATTATCCACCGTAAATCTACCGCATACCATCCACAGACAAATGGTCTTACTGAGCGGTTCAACCGCACACTTGGCGACATGCTGAGGATGTACACCTCCTCCGACCACACTAACTGGGACGCTGCATTGCCCTTTGTTACCTTCGCTTATAACACCGCGACGCAAGCGACTACCGGTTTTTCCCCGTTCTTTCTATTGTACGGCCGCGAACCTTCCCACCCACTCGACACTATACTACCGTACCGCCCTGATGCATCTGAGTGCTCCCCACTTTCGGAAGTCGCCAGATACGCTGAAGACTGCGTCTCACACAAACCGACACTGGTCGGCATATTCTACATTCTCTTGGAATCCAGATACCCGCCAATGATCCCACATTACTCCCCATACCAAGACCCCTGCACCGCGAACTCCTCATTACACCACTTCCCCGTAACATGCACCCCGACCACCACGATAAACGTCGCAGAGCTCGCGCTAAAACTCTACACCTATGTTACGGCGCCGAACCAGACGCCGTATGGGTAGACGCAGCCTGCGTGGGTGATGAAGTGGTCGCTGCCGTGGTGGATCACAATCTCTCTCCCATAGGTACACACACACTCCCTCCAGACACGTCCCCCGAAGCTGCAGAGGAAGCTGCCATTGCCTTAGCAATCGTAAACACAGAAGCACGGTACGTCTTATCAGATTCCAAAACCGCAATCTTAAATTTTGCACGAGGCCGAGTTCACGTCCCTGCTTTTTGCATACTGGATTCGCCCGCTGCAACCCCGCCCCGTCAAGTGGAGTTGATTTGGGTGCCCGCGCACTGCGGGAATCCTGGAAACGAGGCCACCAACCTCTTAGCCCGAGGTTCTTTAAACCGGGCTCCCGCGGCCTCCGATCTGGGATTCACGAAGGACCGCGCGCACACTTTCAACGAGCTGACTCAGGCCTATAGGGCAGCACGTCAGCTATATCCCCCACCGCACAAGTCCCTGAGCAACCGACAGGCAACCCTCTGGCGCCAGCTACAAACTCACACTCTTCCCTCTCCTCTCATTCTATCGCACTATCACCCCCTTTTCCTCACCTCAGCCTGTACCCTTTGCCCTGAACCTCATGCTTCTGCTATACACATCCTTTCTCACTGCCCGGCGGATCCTCCCCCGCGGGCCCTAGAGCACCTAAAGACTTGGGAGGATCGGGAGACCCTACTGCGCTCAGAGGACCCGGTTGAGCAGACCATTGCGGCCGACCGGGCTGCCAGCGTCATGGACCACCACCAAATGAACGCTTGAGCGCAAAGGGGTCGTGCGGGGGCCCGGGAGCCTGCGTGCTCCAAACTCCTCTGTTGAATAAAGTTTTTTCTCTCTCTCTCTCTCTGAAGACTGCCGTCAGTTGGCTCGGTCTCTGACAAGTGAGGCTCAAGGTCTACAAAAGACTCGACACGACGACGCTCACCGCATAGCTCCTACATTTCGTGCTGGCTCCCTTGTGTGGCTTTGGGTGCCCCCGCACGTTCCTGGCCTGTCTTCTAAACTTCTGGCCCGGTACCATGGTCCGTACCGTGTCATTGACGCGACCTCCCCGGTGAATTACATCATCGAGCCGTTAACACAATCACCAGATTTGCGCCGTCGAGGACGCGAGACCGTACACGTCGACCGTCTCAAGCCCTACTACGACCCCCTCATTGTGCCTACTCCCTGAGTCGCCAGGATGGCTACCCTTCATCCCGGGGGTATTGTAGTGGAGCATACGCACCAACGCGTATGCGCCTTCGGAAGACAACAAAAAGCCCGTGCTCTGCTTGCGCGAGAGTTTGTGCCGCCTTTGCTAGACTGGCCGTACGCCCACTTTCTGTTGCGACCTCGTTGCGACTTCTCGGCTCGAATAAACGTCATCACAACACCAATATCTCAAGTAATCAGTGCTCTTCTAGGCGCCGCTTGACGTTGTATCTTCAAAAACCAGTGCTGAGTGCTTGCAAATCAGTAAGGCCATTTTTGGTGGGGAGAGATAACAGCATAAGATATATTTCTTAATAATTTGCCTGGATGAGTTGATGTTGGGGGTCAGGACACCCCCCCCCGTACGTATTTACGCCTCTGATCAACAAATATTCAAATGGCGCATGAACGACATGGCTTCGGAATACCGCTCAGTGGACGTGAGTATGAACGTGAATCGAAATAAGGCTAATAGCCATGCTTAAGATGACTAGATATGACCTTATGTTGGCAAAAGAAAGTGGAACTCACTCACTCTCACTCAAGAAATGCATATTGCGTTGTGCTCTCACTAGGAATAACAATCACCAAAGTTTTCCTGAGCCGAACTCCCACGGACTCACACTCACGAAAACTTTCTTCAACCGGACTCACTCGGAGTTAAGCTCACGAAAATATTACTCACCCGCACTCACTCAAACTCATGGCTCGATCTGAGTCTGAGTGAGTTCGAGTGAGTCGACTCATGAGAGAGTTCGCCGACCTATGCTCCTATGATACAGCCGTCACGTCGGGTTAACGTGAATCGTTGTTAGGCGCCATCCGCTGAAGTTCATTTATGTAGCAGTGTTCAGGGCTACCATCCTCGCGAGCACCAGCACTTAATACCAACTTACCGTTTGTGATGTCGCTAATATCCATGTGGCTGTTCACATCGCTACGCAGCTGGAAACAACTGGTTATACAAAACATATGCTGCTGTTTAACGTGTGTCTGTGTGTGGATTTGTACATATCGTTAGGGAGTTGTAATTTGTAATAAAATTACAGCACAGTCACCATCCATCTGCATGCTTCGCATGACATGGATTTCCAGGATACGTGAGATCTGCCGAACATTTGTGCATTTTGTAATAATGTCGCTAGTGCAAGTGGCTATTATCATGTTGTATGAACTAAGAACGAGGCGCCCACCAGGTGACCGTGAAGATTGTTAGATCTTTTGCGTGTAAACAAAAATCTGTGTGCACCAGCAAAATTCCGCCAAAGACCATCATCCTCCAGCTTTGTAGTTCAGCTTCAACGTGTAGGCCATGGGGGGAACAAGAAGAAAAAATCATATGATTTTTTGCACCGTGACCATAGTGATTGTCGGGCTCGCGAAATCGGTGAAGTGACGTGAAACGTTGTTTAACATGGCTGTTGAGAGTCGTTATTTTTTTTAAAATCATGCAGGCGTGTTAACCAAATGACTGCATTTCCTCTCGCAACATTTGTCTACGTCGGTGTAGCCATGGAATATATGTAGACGTAGGAGACCAGTGATTAAGTATATTAAATGAAAAATCATTGGTCACCTCTTCATCCTTCTTTGGCTACACCCTTCCTTACGGCAGACAGAAGATTCTGCATAAAATTGACCATGACTGCATTGATGATGATCGACCCTCACTTCTGAAATATATGCTTTCGGGCACATTACCTCAATTATAATATATGAGTGGATGAATGAACTTATATTCTAAGGTGCTCATCTCAAGCGGTAATAAATAACAAAAGAAATAAAACAAAGGTGGACTCTGGCAGATGATGTGTATATCATATACTATTATTGGCAAGTAGTCCTACGTCCTCCTGATCCTAATTTCGCTACATCTGGGAGTGAGAGGTGCCCTTTTCGGTAGACAAATACTGGCCTGCTCTCGTCGTTTCCCTCTGGTAGTACGTTGGTCAGTTCACTCTAATACATAGAAGCGTTATTTTGCGCTCCTAGAAAATAACCACTCTGCGAGAACGCCTGCAGTTGGATCGGGAGCCCTATCCTGCATATTTCCATATTTTACATTTCATGTTTTGGCCATTTTTGAAACCATTACTTCTGCACACTACAGCAGGATAGCAAATCCGCCACTCGCATCTTGGTATATATCCTCCATGAGTTTCTTAATTTTTTTCTTTCTCTATTCCTTTCAAGGTTGCTTCTTAATCAAGAACTGGCGCCATCCCATCATAGTTATCTTCAAACTTTTTCTGTTTCTTAATGACTTGCTATAACTTTAACTTGAAGCCACAAAACTGGTACTTCCTTCTCCAGCAGCAACTAACACTGGAGCTAGAATCTAGGTTCCCATAAAAAATTCTCACTGCCCTCCTATACCTTGATTTATGCCAAGTAAAGCAAATTAATGTTTCGAAAAAAAAAAAGACACCTGGATGATGGCAGAGACCGCCGCTTCCTAGAGCACTCGTGATTACTTTTGAATACGCTCGGGCAGTCTAACGTGTACATAGTCAAAATGCACGGCCCCTTCGTCATTCTGCCACTGTCAGAATGCGGTCGCTAGACGTCCAGCCCTATCCAACCTGTATTGGTTTGGTTAGAGCTGCTCGACGCGTAGACACATGCATCAGCTCTCGCTCATTAACTATCTATAAATATATTTAGAACACGTCAAGGTAAGCTTAGAGGAACACTCCCTCCCCTAGATTTTCAAAGATTCAAGCACATATAACGGGACGTTTGCTTATGGCAACAAATTAATTTTTCCATCAATATACCTGTTTTATGTCGGGCTCAACTTGCGCAATGTATGACTATGTTTATGACTATGAGATGATTGCAACGTTGCCGCACTTGCGCTACTTTGCTCCAACTTACCTTCGACTTCATAGTGCTTTTCCAGCGTGAAACAGAGCAATTGAAGAAGAAAGGACAAAAAGGAATCGCCCCAAGTAGCCCACCAACGCACTGTGTTGAATTATACAATCGACTTAGCGGTAAATTTGAGCGAAATGATCGGCGTTGAGAAACAAATGTGGGAAAAATGTTTTGAAAATATAAAAAAAATGATGCCAGAATAAAAAGGCGAACTCAGTAAAGATTATTTATAAGGATGGATTCCTAACCGTTTATTTGTGTCCTGATCGTTTTTGTCTGGCAATGCATGGCGCTGCCGGCTGCCGAGTGTGTAACAGCAGCATCAGCAATAACAACAACATAGAGGATCATGAGAATGCCCTTGATTTGTGTTTTTGTGCACGTATGTAGCTGCACGTGATTATATTCTCAACTCAGGTTGCTCTCGTCAAAACTTTTTTCGCCCACCCTCCTCGTCCGCACATAAAGGAACATATACGTATAGGACAAAGTCTGCTAGATTTCTTTGCTTTTCTATCTTCCTTTAAGTATATAGGTATAACAACACATGTACCACTGAAGCACTTTCAACATAAAAGTGAGGTGCATCAACATAATTGCTGTTTGTTTCCTCGTGGGAGTAACTTTGCAGACTCGTCCTTACTGTTGTGATATCTCATATCGGCCTTCTTGAAGTCCCAAAGAAAATGAATGTCCGATCTTTTTTTTTTGTGAGGGAACCATTTCATGTTCCGTTCTCTCGTATTACATTTAGCTTGCATTTATGAAAAGCACTAAAGTGTTGAGGCTGGAAATGTAGACGCTTCCTTGCATATTCCGGGTTCTATCGGAAAGCGTTCACTGTTGCTTTAGACAGGCGTTTTCATGACTCGATCACAAAGCCTGTCACCTCTAAAGAGGGGGCGACCTTAGCTGAGAAGACGGCAGGTCTGAGCCACCCATCCTGCAGAGATCATGTCCGCGTCCTTATAGCACGCAGCCTCATTGTACGTCACCCGCCCAAGCGTGCACACTAGCCCAACAAAGCCTGTAGCCATTCTGTAAAATCGTTCATCGCGCGCGCGAGCGTGCATATCGCGGGCGTTAGAGATACGATCTCTCCTAAGCGATATCTGCCTGCTGCCCATTCTGCACTCCTTCACGATTTCATGAAGATCCCAATCTCCGCGAGTCATAGGCTCCTTTCTGTCACACTTCGCTGCCGACACTGACACAGAGCCGTCGACGTTTCAAAGTTACAAGCCCCTTGACTTTTTCTACACTGTTCATTTCTGCCTTCCCGAGCCAGGACGGAGCACAGATGAAGTGTATGCAACTTGGTGGGGAACAGGGGGGTCGGTGGGGCAGGAGATTCTGCCGTTCTCGTGCTCGCTGCAGGGTGGCCACGGGAACGGCGGGTCCCGCTCTACCCCACCTGGCGCTCCTCAGATGCCTATCTCCGTCGCGCTCAGGCAGCTCTCGATTCCAAAGTGCTTCCATTAACAACTTGGCCCTTTTATTTCTTGCCGCTTTCTTCCGCTCCGCATACGATTTGTCCTGGCCCTTACGGCACACCCAAAGGTAAAAGGGTGAAAACACAGTGTCCAAGCATGTCGTCTCCCGTGTGATACCCCCCGCTTGCGCTGCCTGTCCCGGTTGTCGTTCGAGCAATGCTCAGGGCGTTCTTCGTGTTACCGTCGTCGCTTACACACGCGCGCAATAAAACGGGCCGTAAGGTAGCCGCTCCTCCTGGACGCATTGTGCAAGGGCGCAACAATGGCCGAAGACTCTGCTCGACGTGGGTGGGGAGGCGCGGTTCTCGGGCGCTCGGTGAACCCTGCCACCTCGCATGTAGGTGGTGCCCGTCCTCTCGGCTCGCACGCGGAGAAAAGAAGCGGACCGTTTGACAGGCTCACGTGCTTGGCGGCTTGGCTGGCCTCGCAGGAACCGGTGATTTATCTACGCCAGGTTTAACGGACGCTGCGGACGTGCGCTATATTGGAGCGCGTGATCTCACGTGTTTTGCATCGATGGTTTTATGGCCAGCCTATATGAGCTTTCTTTCGTTCTTCATGGACTTTGTGTTTTTTATATGTTCCATTTCGGCTTGCGTTTTCTTTTGTGATCCCTGCGCGTCCAACGGCAAGGTTAACATTAATAATGTCAAGAAAAGTTCAGCTCTGTGTGAACGTGCGCTACCGCGTACCGCCAATTAGGGACTATAGCTCTTAACATGTTTGTATTGCAGTGGCCTTTGTGTTTCGTTCTTTTCGTTCTCTTGAATACAAGGGAGGCAATGGAGGCTCATCATGAACTCTGAAGTTGATGTCTTTTAGGTGATAACTTTGATTGAACATTATCAGAACTAGCGGTGCGAGCTTAGTAATACGAACTGTTTACACTATAAAAGGGTTCGCTTCATTATAAAAAAATTATAGGAAAAAAGATATTACAAACAAAAAAAAGAAAGATCAAGTGTAAGGTAATGAATTGCTGTGACTGAGTCTAGTTGGTCATAGATAATTTGTATTGCGTTTAAAAACAGCCTGTATAAGCAGACAAAACAGTAAGTACACGATGTGTTAAAAATGTATTGTCACAAACGCCAATAGCACTCAACAAAACATTTTCTTTTTAGACGTACAATAACAATGATGACAAAACAGACGTCATTTACATGAATATTGATATGAGATGACGCTGAAAGAACATGTACATTCGATGGTTCACACAAGCACAACCACAAACAATATTTCAAGGTAAACAAGAGACACAAATAAAACAAGAATATCTCCATTTTGCATATTTACATGTTGTCATGCCATTTCTGCCGGTGCATCGAACATCAGAATACCGATGTCCATTTTGCGATGTAACTCTAAAATTATGAGCAGCTTCGTTCAAGAACACTTCTTATGTACGTGGTTTTCCTATCTTTACCTTGGATGTCTATACTGGAACACTTAATGTGTCGGCAATTTTAATCGATAAAGGCTCCTTGTCTCACAAGACAAAGAACGATTTTGAAAAGGAACTCAACGCACAACATGTCAGAGCATGTATGAAGGTGTCTTTAGTGTGTTCCGTTTTGAAGTATCAGTTCCTGGTTCCGTACTGTACTAGCTTGTTTCACACTAATTGTAAATGTTGAGAGCCTTGCATGTGACGGCCGCGTCTACAAAAAAAGTACAAAGCACCTATCGATGTCACTGTCCTCAATTTCGCGCATACCAAAACTCAATGTGTAATCGATTCTGGTGGATCGCCCACTGAGCGTACAGGCACAATATTGGAACGCCATCCCCACCGAACAGGGACCCAGAACAATGGGAAAATACTTTTGGGCTTTTTAAACAGTGAAGATGTTCTAAATCATTGTAATCTTATCACCCAAAAATTATCATCACCCTGAAAGAGTTTATGCCACACAAATTGGGCCACAGACGGGCAGCGTTAAGCGAGAGGTAAAGAGAAAGTGAGCAAAAAAGAAAGAAAGAAAGAGAGAAAAAAGAAGCAAATAAATAAAGAAAGAAAGAAAGAAAGATAGAAAGAAAGAAAGAAAGAGAGAGAGAAAGAAAGAAAAAAAGGAAGAAAGAAAAAAAAGAAAGAACCAGAAATGGAGAGAAATAGAAAAATCTTGCGAACTTCCCACATTTCCTTTATCAAAAATTAATAGCTTGTTTGTGCAAGTAGTGCCTTTTACTGCATGAAGCCGGTCGCACATGAACACGCATTTATGGTGTTTTTTTTTCGACACCTCTTTTACATTAAATGCTTTTTCCCTTTATTCCAGCATTTAGGTAGCCAACTAGGCATTTTCATGTTAACGCCCCTGCCTTATCACTCCGTCTTTCCTCCCCTCTACGTCTCTGCATTCCCAGTGTAGCTCAAACCAACGTGAGCATGTTGGAGTTCACTGACCCCTTGACTGTTCGTTGGTCATCATCATCATCATCATCGTCGTCGTCATCGTCATCATCATCATCAACAACAACAACAACAGCAACAACAACAACAGAAGCAGCAGCAGCAGCAGCCGAACAACTACAACGACAAAAAGCAGTGATCTCATTAGCTTGCAATTAAGATGTTCACATCGGCGGCAAATGGCATGAAGTGCTCTCAGAATATTCCCATCATGTATGTTGGCGCTTGCGTTCTTTTTTCTAGACTATTGCTGTAGCTACTAAGCTGTTACCTGATTGATCTTTACCGATTTTGATGAAATTAAAGTTGACTTTTTTCAGAAGTGCAACTGTCTGGTGAGCCAGCTGCATCCCTGCTCAGGATTAACGTTCTTGAGTGCCTCTTTTTAGTGGGTGCTGAAAATTTATTTATTTAGAAACAATTAAAAGAAAAATGATTTAAGACCTTGGGCATAGAAGTGAGGTTAAAATATCATTAGTAAATGAAGGTGGTGTTTATTATAGTGGTGTACTAGCAAATTAGGAAAATTGTTTTGTTAAAGATTAAAAATCTGCATTTGAGCTGAGAAGTAATAAGTGGGACGAATTGTCAGCACGGATTTTGTTCTAGCACCTGCCATCATCACACAAGATTTTCGTAGTCGAGGTGGCATTACTTTGTCCCGGTTAAAGTTGTATTGCTTTGTCCCGTAGCTTTATATCAAAACTTTGTCCCAAAGTAAATTAATTTACGTCCGAAGAACTTATTAGGTTTGATTTGGTTGCTTAACAGGATAGTTCTGCAGGCACTTCGGTGACAGAGTTTCCTACTTGTCATTTTTGTAATTTATGGGGGTCACTGTTAATCTTGCCGACCAGCTCTTAAATTGTCATGTAGTTACACGACCTTCATTACGAAGCCTTCGAACGATGGCACAAATACCGGTTTGCAGTTTCAGCTTACCCATAACAGACCATTTTTCAATACCGAGTCACCGGTGGACAGCAGCAACAATGCCGGTAGCGACATTTTTGTGAAACATTGTGGCACTGCGTATACGTAGAGCGCATACAGCTGCTATTACTTTTCTTATTCTTCTTATCTACCGGCGTAAACTATTCGTTGTGTGTACACTCACTAACGTGCAACCAATTTTCTTCAGCAAGAGGATTATGAAGAAAGTGGCAGCCACTGCGGTAGAAATAAAACTCACTAATGATCCAACTTTGGCTCAGAAAGCAAACCACATGGCACTCTGATAGCGGAAATAAGTGACATTGGCCTTCGGTAATCTGATCATTGGCAGAACGTGGCTTGTATTTGTACAGCAGTGGGTCGCACGTTCCAGCGCTATCGTTTGTGCACGGATGAGCGCGCGAATTGACAAGAGCACGCGTACAGCGTGCGATCTGAATAATACTTGTTCAGTTTTTACATCCTAAAACTGCAACATGATTATGAGGACCGCTGAAGTGGAGCGCTCCGGAAATATTCACTAGGTGGTGTTCTTTAACGTGCAATCAAACCTAAGTACATGTGCCTATAGCAGCTCACCTTCATTGACCTGCAGCCGCCAAAGCAAAATTTGCGCGTAATCCTAGCCGCACTATGTGAGACAATCTCGAAGTTTAAGAAACATTGAGGGAGGACTGAGAAAGAAAAACAATTATAACTAAAACAGAAAAGCCATTCTGTTTCAAGCATTCGTAGCGAATAAATATAGATGGGAGATACAGGTGGCACTTCTGATAGTTCTGACAGTTAAGCATGAATTATGTCATGAATTAAGTCAACTTGCCTGTTAAAGTAATGCAGTTAAAAAAAGTTAGTGTCTAGGGAACACGACCTGAAATGGCTCAAAGGGACGTTCATAAGAAAACAGACAATTTGATATAGCAATGTTTCTCGAATACCCTTTTCAGGATCTTTAAGATGACTCCTACACATTCCTATTATTATGGCACAAACTCAAGTTCGTGATTTTACTAACCAGTCAGCAGAATCTTGGGTACTATATACTGAACGCACGCCCACATAATGACATATTTGTTTCCCAAATCACCTTGACAGAAGAATAAACTCAGGTCAATATATATGTGTAAGTAATAGCAAAAATAAAGAAGACAATCAAAGGTAAGAATAAACAGAGAACCTGTTTTAGCTGTACTTTATAAAAGGCATATTACTGGTCTAGTGGCTAAGGTACACGGCTGCTGACCCGCATGTTGCGGGATCGAATCCCGGCTGCGGCGGCTGCATTTCCGATGGAGGCGGAAATGTTGTATAGGCCCGTGTGCTCGAATTTGGGTGCACGTTAAAGAACCCCAGGTGGTCAAAATTTCCGGAGCCCTCCACTACGGCGTCTCTCATAATCATATGGTGGTTTTGGGACGTTAAACACCACATATCAATCAATCAAAAGAAGGACAACTGAGAAAGTACTTGTGCTAACAATCATATCTCAATTTCATGAGTTCTTTGAATGGCAAACAACAGGAAGAAAGCGGCATGGCACGCCAAGGTATCGTCTGATAGGTAAGTGCTTGTTGTGTTAGATAAAGCATCAGTACCGGCGGTGCTATAGATGGTTCCACGCTGGAAAGCGTCATGAGAATTCGCGCGGGCATCACCACACGCATTTTGGTACGTGGCGCTTGCAAGTGATTAAGCGTATGTGTCATGACTCCGACACAACTAAAAAGGGAAGAAATCTCGAAAACAAAAGGCACGTGAGCAAGCACGCGAACGTAGTATCGGTCGAGACTGCGCGAGCTCTGCCGTGTTGCTCGGTTTCGCCGAAAGAAACGCCCGCACTTCATCGCCTGCCCTGATTGGTGGAGTCGGAGGAAAAGATAAAATGATGTCACTACCCTCAGTTTAATTCAGGTGACTTAGTGGCATCCATACCTGCCTGAGTAGCGGAGTTCAGTCAGCGATTAATGTTTCGCACGGTATAGCGTTGCGACCACAGTATCTTCTATCTTAAGATACACGGTACATTATCGAATGCAACGGAAATACAGATACAGATGCTCATCTTGCGAGAAGTATCACAATACAGACACAAGATATCCGAACAGTATCTAAGATAGTGTCTCGATACATGTATCTTTGATACTGCCTAGCCCTGCTACCCCCCATATCCTCGCGCTCAATCGAAGAGAGGGCCCTCGGCGACCGTCAGCTCCCCCACTGCGCATGTGCCAACTCTCCCCTTTTTATTGTGTGAGCATGAGGAGAGGGTTCTCCCACCTCCTCGCGTTCACAGAAAGAGGAGGGGAGAGTTCGCGCATGCGCAGTAAGGGTGGTCGCGCTTCACACCGGATTGAACTCTGCCGTAAGCTACTTCGCATTGAAAAAGCC
The DNA here is from genome assembly GCA_013436015.1 of Rhipicephalus annulatus. NCBI lineage: Eukaryota > Metazoa > Arthropoda > Arachnida > Ixodida > Ixodidae > Rhipicephalus > Rhipicephalus annulatus. The sequence goes on along the minus strand of WOVY01005177.1, from coordinate 398,631 downwards.
TGCCGAATTGCACACGCATAGTTCTTATTCTTTGCGTGCGATATTTGTTTAATATGTGTTTGTTTCTCAGGCTATGGGTGTTGGCGCGATGTACTCCTTCGCCTGTCTGTGAAAAAAAAGTGCTACAGTGGCTGCCACCAAGTTTTGCGTCGAACAGTTAAAAAAGAGTGGAAATTGCAGTTTTTTGCGCACATTGCAAGAACCGGAAAAAAATGTCATACGCAAACGTTAAGCAATAAGCTTGTGCAAGTGAGATTACTTGCCGCTTTCGACAAGACACTACCACTAACGCACCTTTATTCAAAGTTTGTTCATCACGAGAAGTCCCGGTCTGACGTAACGTTCCGGTTTGACGTCCTGGGCACCTGACTTGCTCGATTTCGGTGTCTTCTCTAAACTTCAATGATGAATATCTGAAGTTATGCGCAAGTTTTGGAATTACTAAAATATTCTATATATTGTTTTATGTGTCATATACAATCGACAAATAAAGCGAGGAACTGCAATGTTCCCATATAGCCCCGCCGCGGTGGTCTAGTGGCTAAGGTACTCGGCTGCTGACCCGTAGGTCGCGGGTTCAATTCCCGGCTGCGGCGGCTGCATTTCCGATGGAGGCGGAAATGTTGTAGGCCCGTGTACTCAGATTTGGGTGCACGTTAAAGAACCCCAGGTGGTCAAAATTTCCGGAGCCCTCCACTACGGCGTCTCTCATAATCATATGGTGGTTTTGGGACGTTAAACACCACAAATCAATCAATCAATGTTCCCATATAAACAACTGCTCTGAAGTGAAAAACTTCTTGAGGCGACAGGTGGCTGAGTCTGATAGCTAGCTCTTTTTAAAGATTGCTGTGGCGTAAAATGAACACACAGCATATGTACATTCTATTGTACTTGTGGTTTCCTTCATTATGAGCGTAAATGAACCCGTTCTCCTTTACACGCAAATCACTATAAGCAAAAATAATTGATAAACTTCTTGTTTCCATCTGTCATAGTTCGTAGGACCGGTAATGATGGCTACTCTGCACTGTTAGCAGTTGAGAAGTTGCTCTCAGTTCGTGAACCCACTGTTCTAGCCAAAGTACGACAAAACAGCACTCGCTCGGCTTCATACAACCGTATACACTCGGAACGCCGAGTGATCCGTCTCCCGTTAGGAATCGCGACAGGAATTTTGTCGCTCATACATGTCGTCCGTGCACTAATATGAATAACGCGTTGTTTTGTCACCCTCCCACTCAGTTTGCCGAGTGAACTGTGTTGTCTGGGTGTCGTCGTCGGACGTGCCACGTTGTCAGGGCCCCGTCGGCCTGAGACGTCCTTTCGCCAGGTCGCCAGCGTACAAACGGTTATGGGTGCCGCTGGCTGGAGGACCAGGTCACGTGGCTCATCTATTAAGTGCAATTTCGGTGACGTGGTGATCCATAAGCGAGTGACGGCTGATTGCCGGCCAGGTCAGGAGCGGGAAGAGGGGATCCCTAATGCGGTGGTCACTGCGTGATTTACCGTCTGTCGCGCGAGCGCTGATGTATGAGCTCGTGGATGAAAGCAATACGCGAGGCCAACCCTGCAGCGCCGCACCTTTTTCCTCGGGAGACGTGGGTTCGCGGTCTCGCCGGCGACATGCTCACTGGACCTGCGAAGCTCACCTTTTGTCTGCGCTCCTTGACGGCTCTATTTACGACGTGATCCGAGGCTTAGGCATGCTTCGCCGCCCGCAATAATAGAAAGTCCTCTACCGAAGCGCCACTTGAAAAAGTGCCATAGTTACGACGTGGCATTATACCTGTTCTTTGTTTCTATATACTAGCGCTGTGCTCAACTACTTATCTTAAAGGAGCCACTTGCACTAAAGAACATGTATAGAGAAGTCACCGTTTAGAGTCCTTTATATTTTTATTTTACTGTCGTGCATTTTCGTGACATAGCCATTTATAAAGGCGTCTTTCTGTGTCATGTCAGCACCGTGAGACCAGTGCACAAGTTGGAAGCTTAGCCATCAATCGAGTGCTCCGATTATGCCGCTTCATTTTACTCGAATAATTGTTATCGTCGAAATATTTCCTTAAACTGAAGCGGTCTTGTCAAGCCCCGTTCACTAAGCAGAGCAGCTGCTTACGGCAAAGTGAGTGTAGAAAAGGGTTACGATAGCATGTTGGACACCCGCAGAAAGTGTAACCGCGCGCCATGGCCACGAGATTAGAGCAAGAACATTTGCAGGTCGCTGGATCAACCCCGAGCCGTGGCATCCGCATTTTTTCGATCGAGGCGAAAATTCTTGAGGCCCGTGTACTTAGATTTAAGTGCACGTTAAAGAACCCTCGGTGGTTAAGTTTTCAGAGCTCTTAAATTGTGGCGTCTTTCATATTCGCATTCTCGTTGTGGGACATTAAACACAAGCAATTAATTTAGTAGAGCAAAGACCTTAATCTTATAACATGATAGCATACTTAAGGCGGGTTTGTGGTGAGGATGTGGGCCCTGAGAGCCTTGAGATTTTTTTTTTATGTCCCACGCGTGCCCCGCCGCTGTGGTCTAGTGAATGAGGTACTCGGCTGTTCACCCGCAGGTCGCGCGATCGAGTCCCGGCTGTGGCGGCTGCATTTCCGATGGAGGCGGAAATGTTCTATCCATGCGCTGCAGATTTGGGTGCACGTTAAAGAACCCCCAGGTGGTCAAAATTTCCGGAGCCCTCCACTACGGCGTCTCTCATAATCATATGGTGGTTTTGGGACGTTAAACCACACATATCAATCAATCAATATGTCCCAAGCGACGCATACAGCTGCAAACAGGGACCGCTGCAGCGTGCCAGTGATGGAAGTATGCGCAGTAGCGCACTAGGGTTGGACAGCGCATCCTTTGCGTGCTCATAGTGTAGAGAACTCTCAGCCTGTGCATCAGTGTGTCGTTCCATCCCTCGACTACTCAGAGATAGCAAAGGCAAGTTTCCTCGTGTGCCTCGACCGTTTGTGGGATCGCTTGACCTGGTGAAAATTTCAATCTAGGAAAAATATAAAGCGCATATGTATATAGATCCTGAGGAGGTTGGGTGGGTGACATGATCCCTCTCAACTTCATAACTAGACATATTGAGCTTTATTGCACGAACAATAGCTTATCAAGCCCCACACTGAACTAGCGAGAGCGTTAAAGGGACCATGAAGCGGTTTTGAGGATTATACCAAGTGGGTCACCAAGTATACCAAGTGGGTCATTAGAGGCCGATTTGAGCTCTCTGCGTAAACTGTGTAATTAATTACAGCGCTTTAGAGCTGCGGATCGCTCCAGATTGCTGCATATCGCTGTGACTCGGCCAAACGCGTTTTCGACCGCCCATACACCAAGTGACACGCTCTGCCCTACTGACGTCATCGTTTACAGCTGATCTGATTGGCTGTGGAACGCGCAGCACACACTGCCGGTATTGGGTCGGCGGCGGTATTCACGCGTATGTGGTATCATGCCACATCGTGATGCAGGCGCCGTGAAGGCGCAGCTTATAGCCCCGGGCGCTCAAAGGAATTAGAGTTGAGGACAGTTGAGGGTGAAAGTTGGAGCGGAGGAGGACGGTACTTTTTTAGTACTCGTGGCTTCGTTAATAATGGGTGTTTCGATTGAACTTTGGTGCCCATGATTTGCTCCAGTAGTGGTCTAATCAAAAGCGGAATGTGAAAAAAACCGTTCCAGGGACCCTTTAAATACGGACACAGCAGAAGTGAATGAGACAATGCGAATTCCGACTATCAACTGAAGGCCCCGAAGGAGCGCACAGGTGCGGGAGTAAACGTAGACGCAAACCTTTTTTTCACTTGCTCAGGTATGGTAGCGTCACTTGTCAATGGGGCACACATGTGGGTGCACGCGAAAGATAACTGCTTAGACATTTATGTCTTCTATATTCGAATGAATCGAAGGCTGGCTCACGTATGCATTTCCACTCCGATCTATATGCGAATTATCGACTGTTATTTCATTCTTGTGTCTGTATGAAATGGTGCATATATTACGTTCGGCCACACTTTTATAATGTTGGCAGTAAAAATAGAGTGTAGATGGCTATTCTCCGGTTAACAACCTTTCATGCTTCAATAATTTTTGATTAACTCAACTGTCTGTCTTCCCCACGTAGAAGTGGCCGCAGGAGAAGGGAATTCAATAACCCACGTACTTATGACAGTCTGTCAATTTGTTGATATCTTACAACACAAATGTCTGTACTCCTTTTGTCCTTGACCTGATCGTCCTTTTCTGTGTGGTGGCGCATATCTTGCGTATAGGTTACTGGCTGCCGCAAAAATAACGTTAACACCATATATACTTCTTTCATTGACCTGTGTGATAAGGGTGTTGTTCTTTTCTTAGCCTGTCCGATAAGAAGCGTATATAGTTACTATTTTCTTAAATTAAAGGGGTACAAACAAAAATTTTCCCCGGACGCTGTTGTTTTTTTTTTTGCTGCATTGAGTTGTTGGGGGCTTGTTAGTCATACCATGGCACTGCATTTGCTGCAGCACGCATCAGATAATTTTTTACAGGTTCATAAAATCAATTCCAGGTTTATATTACTGACCAGTTTCAGTTTCGGTAAAAGGGAGCTCCAAAAACTACAGGTCGCTGGGTGCAACTGTCACCACTTATGGCGTGTTCAGCGCTAAACAACGTCATCACACAGAGCTGGGACGCACATCCGCAAGGTTCGCATCAAGAAGTCCTTGCGCAAAGATAAGCGGACAGCACAATCGCCAAACACATAACTTTCAACACGTGTGCCGCGGCCACAAACTTGAGTAGCCACCGAAAAGTATAGGCTGCTGGAACAAACGCTGCAAAAGAAAAAAAAAGCCTGCCACATCTTCCCACGAGGCAACTCGAGTAAATGCGTCGCAGAGGGGAGGTTTCGCGTGAATGTTGCGTAATTGGGTATGGTTTGAGAATGCTTACTTGTTATTATTTATTGAATGAAGGAGAAGCGTATCCTTCAATGAGTGGTGCGACGCTGATTTGCGATCCAGTTCGACTGCGCCTCTCTTTCACCTAAAACGTCTCATAACAGCTCCGGAGCTGTTAAAATCCCGCCACCTTGCTTGTACCACTCACAAATGTGTGGTACAGAAAAACAAACTGATATAAGCGTGAGATAGGTACAATTAACAACACAAAAAGAAGATCAAGGCATCGTGACAGTACCAATGGAGCTTTTGAAAATATATTGAGGCTTCTCGGAATTTCATTGAACAGATAATGGGGCATATTATCAGACCAAGGAGGATCGGAAGTTTGTCAAGCATTGTTTTCTCCGGGAATCCAGGAGCTTCTCAAACGAGTGCGTAAAAAGTTGTATACCCCTCCCCTCACCCCATAATAAAAAGAGTTTGCGCACATGCTGCACTGTTATTTGCCAAGGGCTTATGGTTGTGTACGAGTGAAACTTTTTTTTATGCATGCCCTCACTGGTTACTTCTGATGTGAAACAACTGTGTAAATATATAATGCGAGTTGATATCCCGGAATACAATTTTTTTACAGCAAAAGGTGTTATCAGATCAAAACACGGGTCACGCGCGGCGCCGTAGCTTTCCGCCACCGCCCGTAACCAGTATCGAACAAAAAAAACATGGTAAATAAAAAAACAACACCAATGAAACAATGGGATTCCAACCCGGGTCCGCTGCACACCTGCGCAATATTCTACCACTGAGCCAGGCTAGTGCTATGAACTTAGTACATCAAAAATACAACGATGACACAACAGGATTGGAACCCGGATCCGTTGCATGCCAGCCTGGTATTCTACCACTGAGCCACGCCAGTGAATTGTTTTCTTAAATGCATGGAAATAATGCAATCAAACGATGTAATATAGAGCTATACAATCAATTGTTTCAAAATTATGCTGACGTGCACACATGCACAAGACACAATTTCATACAGACTAACGAACCTTAAAAAGTCCGGTAACAAACACACATGTCGAGAAGTCCAAGCCACTCCGGAACAGGATCGAAATTCTCTACAACACTACGCACATTGGCTGCTCCTTCTCGAAAAACAGACTTTGTCGAACAAGGTGGCTCAGCACGTCTGTCAATTATGCGGCTTCTTAATAATGAATAAAAGACAAATAACATAATTGAAGCGTATGGCGCATTGCTGTTGAGGGTCTTTTTGAGCGGTAGGAACCTTACACCATTAGTCAGTGCTTGGAACTCTTTTCTAAACTGGCCTAAGGCAGGCTCGCGGTCGGGAAAGTAATCGTGTTAATGTCAGTAATAAAGCGTTTTAGAACATCAAAGGAACAGTCAGGCGTCACACAATGCGAATTGCGTAACGACTGGTTCGTCCAGTGCTCTAACCTATTAGAAATCTTGTTCTTGATTACTTATTAACAGTGGCACATACCCACTTCTGGCATATTTCTTCATCGTCGTCAGCCTCTGCATAAATTGCACAAGATTTCCAATAAATGTGTAGCGGATACCACGCTTCTTCAAAGAATGACGAAGGATATCATAGTGAATGCTTGACTATTACACAAACTCTATGTTTAATTATGGTGCTGTTGGTACCCAGCAGTGTGCTTGTAGAATTTCAAAGAGTGATAAGAAAAGTTTGTGAAAGAGCGCTTTTCTAGCTTTCGCTGTGACTGTGCTGCGCGTTCCGCGCAGGCCTGGCGTTTTTTAACATGCTTAAAACGCTAAGTGTCAAAGAAATATTAAATCAATTGTGCATTAAAGTTCCTCCCACGTTCCCTCGCCTCCTAAGAATAATAAACAGGCACTTTACTAGCTATAACGAAACGCACGGCCGCAAGCACCCAGAGCATTACGGTGCTACAAGGCAGGCGCCACCTCCTTCTGCCCTGAGCAATATGGCCGTCGCGGCTTCACTTCGATACATGGGCGGGTATGCGGCACCGCCACTTCGGAAGCTTTAGTATAACCTCCTTGGGTAAATCCCCGCCCGGGGTAACCTTGCTTCGGCGAGGGGGCTCCTCATGAGCGGTGATGTCATCACGTTCAGTATTTGCTGCCAGCATTTTCCCGTTGTAAATATCCACTACCGGAATCTCTATCTTTAGATTCGGACAACGGCAGGTTTGAACCAAAAAAGCTTGCATTTCGACGTACTAAGTGAGATACCTAGTTGTAAAGCGCTAAAAGCTCAATGGAGACCCACCGTATCCAAATGGGTATTCTGCAGCTTACAAGGCACTATGATTGCATGCAACAAAATTGTAAGTCCCAAATGACTCCCGCTGTAAGATTTCGGGCGTATTAAGTGCAGTATTGATGATGTAATTAGGCTGCCATCCAGCGAAAAATTGTAGTTACCACGAGTGTGCACCCGAGTGCTTGTAGTGTTCGCCACCATTCTCGTTTACTTGTTTTGCGAAAATGGCGATAGACAAGGTAACACTTTTCAGGTCTTAGTGAGATTGAAATATGCTCATTGTGGTAAGACAAGTTTGAATGCATGAGTTTTGAATCGTAATGATCGCCAGCCTTTATAACAGTGGTACCCATTTGCAGTGGCGTAACTATAATCGGTGACATCCTAAGAATAAATAAACAGTCCGCCCCTAGTTCTGCAGCACGCCTGCCATTCATATGTGCAACACAGCAATTATTGGTTATTTCCGTTGCAACCATCGGCCCATTTTTGCCGGTAATGCAAGCACTGTGCATGTTATAAATTAAAACTTCGAGGTTCCTTGTTAAAATTTTACGTTTTGCAGAGCAGTGAGGTTGGATTTTTTATGAAGTTTGCCCGGAAGTAAAATTTTTTGACTGTAAGCTATCAGAATGAGGACAAACCTGTAGGACAAGTGACACGCCTGAAATCCGTGAAATCTGCCTGACCTCAATAACCATCAGCAATTCAGTAAGACATTTATGCAAATTCTACAGGGATGGGACGGTGCCTGCTGTGGGCACGCCTTACATTTATTCTTAGGTTGTGACCGTCTATAGACATGGCACCCATGACAAGTATACATTTCCGTGCCCCTCAGGATGGTAATGACTAATGACAGTCATTTTTTTCTTTAGATGTGGAGCATCTCTTGCTTGCGGGTATGTCACGCATCCGGCGTCCGCACTCCTACTACGCACACTCTAAAAAAAGAGCGAGTAAAAAGGGTGTCTTTTTGTCCTACAACAAGAATCGTCATCTATATTGCGTTCCATCCTTGCGCTATCGCCCCACGCCCGGTACATTCCGGTCACGATGGACATGCCCATTGTCAGGGTTACATTGCATTTTTGATAGGAAAGTGGCCAGCGCCGAGTTTTCAAGAAAGGAAGCGCACGCAAGCCTGATGACGATTATTGTTGTGGGACAAAAAGACACCCTTTTTACTCGATATTTTTCAGAGTGTACCTTTTATTGTATGATGTTACTCGAGAAGTGTAAATTCTGGAATTGTGGATCAATTAAATTGAAAGTGGATTGTGTCAGTGAGGATTTCGCATATGGCTGAGTTCTGTGTAATGGGTAGTATGCTTTAAACCACGAACAATTATGCGCATGAAGTGTCGTAAGCAAGTATAGCAACTGCATCACCATCGCTGACATGTTCCCGGGCAGTCACAGTGCGCTTTATTGCAGCGGCCGATGGGACAACGATGGCCTCTTACGACGTTTTTTTTCGTTTCGTGAATCGACTTACGCAACAAAATTTCTCTTGCGCAAAAATGTTTTCGTAAGTGAGTTTTGTGAATCCGGCCCCTGAGTCGTAATGCTTGGCTGTAACCCCGAGAAATGTGGCATATGCAGCTCCTCACTGATTGCTTCGCATGAAGCCAATTCTACGCTCTTAAAAAAAAAACGTCGACATACCCACTCACTGTATACTAATCGTTCACTAGTCACAAAAGGCACTTACTTACCTCTTTGATATAGATGCCGCAATTGTGTGGTCGGTTACACTGGCGCTTAAAGGTTAGCAATACGTGAGCAATCACGGCAGAGCACAGACGTCAGTTTTAACAAATTGAAGAGAACGCATCAATGCGATGTTGTGCATAAATCATCCATAGTGTTCCTCAGTGTAACCCTTCTGGGTCGTGCAACGTTCGAGTGCAGCTTGCTGTGCCTACGAGCACATATTTATTGTTTCATACATTGTTATGAAAGCAGATAATCAACACTGCAACCACAACTGACGTTGTTCCGGCATCACTTCTGCATAGGGTAATTTTTAAGCAGTTTGAAGTTTCGGCGTGGCTCTTTGGTGGAGGACTTGTCATGCAGCATGCGATTCTAACTCGAATTCCGGTTGTTATTTGTCAGGATTTTTCTTTAACCTGCCAACGACACTGACGACGACAAGGGATCTTCTGTGACACGGGATTTGTTAAGCTATCACGTAGAAATTTTCAATGTATGTTCTCGCCGTTTCTGAATTGTCCCAGACTGAATTATGTGGGTTCATACCCACATGCCACTTGGCGTGTGATGCGTATATGTAGTCCAATTGGTCCTTTGAGCAACCTATACTTTCGGCGTATATAGGGTGTTGAGACAAAGCAGAGAGCGACACCCGCGTTGCCCTGGTTCAACACATCGTTCTTCTCTTTATCGCGTGCTCACGCGTAGCCCCGCCCTCTGCTCACTTGTTCGTGCGTCTTGTCCCTGCATAGCGTTTCGCGCCACCATTTTCCCGCGGTAGATTCAGCATCCTCCCGCAGCCTCGGCGTGCTTGTTTGCGTCCAGTAGGCACAGCCGATGAAGATTTGCAATGCGCCGGACTTGATTCGGTCTGAGTAGACGAGTTTTAAATGCTTGTCGATGATGCATAGAAATGCACCGACCACGCGGCCGAGCTTCGCTTGTAACGCTGGCACGTTGTCGCCCTTGCCACCGAAGCGCAGGTGCGACGAAAATGAACGGAATGCAGTAGAAGCAAGTAGTCCTCCTTCCTTCGTTTCCACAGTCAGAGAAGCAGCTCCCTTTCGCACATCACCCAACTTTAAAAATCATGCTCAATGGAAATAGACCAACAGCTGCGAGATGTTCCTTGTACACCTGGAAACGTCTGTGGGTTAAAAGGTGTGATTTTGTCAGTGCCCGTGCATCTTCGATGACTTCGCAGAGTTGCATCAGAAAGCGGTGATGATGTCATGCCTCGATGATCTTGAAAAGTCAATAAAAATCAACTTCCAATGCAGAAGTCAGAAAGAGTGGAAAGTTCTAGTGTCATTTTCTTCCACAAGTTCTCGACACTTCATGCCCCCTTGCCCCACCCTAGTTACGCCACTGCTCATTTGGGTACCCTGGGACAGAAAATTAGGAGCAATATCTCGCATAATTAGTGCTATAATAGATACCATTTGATTTCGTACACTCAAACTCTAGTTATAAGTGGTTGAAATCCAGTATAGGACGGTTTGATTGAATGAGGTGACGGGCGAGATATTTTATCAAGAAATTCCTATAGAAAAGCTTGCTGGTTGAAGTCAAGGCGTCCCACTCACCCGTCACTGACGCCTCTGATCAATAAATATTGAGCTGGCGTATCAAGGCTACAGTACTTTGATGTGCAAGTAAACGAGAGTATAAACGTTAGCCGACATAAAGTTGATAATATTGATGCTCTTGAGCAGTTAAACGTATTACCATAGGTCAGCACAAAAATGTGGAGCTCACTCAGACTCAATCATAAAATATATTTTGCCCGACTCACTCGGACACACGTTCACAATTTTTTTTCAAGCAGACTGATTCAGGCTCGGGCTCACAAAAATTTATCGCAGCGAGACTTATTCAAACTAAAACTCTTCAAAGTATAACTCACCCGGACTCACTCTGGCTCAGACTCACGGCTCGAACTGAAAATGAGTGATTTTGAGTGATTCGACTTATGAGTGAGCTTGCCTACCCATGGTAAACAGGGGGGAATGATCACGAAGGCTTGACTTCAGTGTTGTGTCTTAACAAGTTAATTATTTCATGTTTGAGCGAGCCACACAGGCCGAAAAAGTTCTTGCGTCCACTCGTATATACGTGCGGCATATGGAATTCATGCGCGTGCGCGAACAAACTACTCGTGCATAAATGCGCGAACGACAAAGGAACTATCGACGCATACATAACTTTTGAATATGCTTGAAATGGGGCTCTTCATAACTTTCGCCAAGAACTTATCACAGTAACAAAGCGGCCATGACGATCTGCCTTTTATAGCTTGATATCACGGGTTCTATTCCTAGCCGCATTTCGATGGAATAGAAACTGAAACAGCTGTGCACGTATTCGTTTTGAACTTCGAGGAAACCAAGGTGGTCTAAATTGATCAGGAGCCATCCCCATTACAATGTCTTTCATAGAGCGCCGTGAATTTTAATAGATGTTAAACTGCACAATTTACTTTTTTTATGTACGGATGAAGATGTGAACTCCGGTCGTGACCCTACACACGCTTGTTATCTGCAGCGATCTCCCTTACCTTCACCGTATCATCACCTTGACGTGCCAGGCCCCGCCTTGCTGTATGAAATAGCGCGATTTCTGAGTGTATACTATGCTCTAGCACCGCACTTGTGCAAGCACTTCATCGCGTACCATCAAGCTCAACCGCCGAGTGCAGCATTCAGCGAACGCCTCAGTGCGCCCAATGCCGGCTCGTGCGGCGTTACCGCCGCGTGCTCCCCTAATGTGTCCCTAATGCTTAGGGAGGCTGGAGGGGGGCGCGCCCGATGTGTGCGGCACGCACCATAAAGTTCCGTGAAAGAAATGCCCGCAAAGGTGCCGCCATATTGATGGGGGCGGTGTAGGGGCGGGCGAGCACGCCGGCTGCCTTCTTCGTCCATCGGAACGGCACGTGACCTACACGCGGCGATGGCCACAATAGAGAACCTCATTAGGGGCGCATTCTCTTGGAAGCGATTTTTCCATCATTTTTTTTGTTCGCCTTGCGAGCGCCGTCCCATCATTTTTATGGGAAATACGGATACTTTACGATTATCGCGCTGGGGCTCGGCAGTGCCTATTGTTTCTGTATTTTTTTTACTTCAGTGTGCGACGTGTTTTTAATTTTCCTTTTTGTTGTTTCTTGAGTCCATAACAGCCTATTCAACTTTTTTTTCACATTTATAGAATTCAGGATCACAACGTCGGGCTCTCGTTCCAACCCTCGTTTTCGATTTGCGAGGTCATGCGGCTTTTTCTTTTCTTTCTTTTTAGCACTTTTGTTTTGTTCTCACGCCAACTGGGTGTGAATTGAAAGTAATGTTAAATAACATAGTCACAGCCCTCCCCTGCACCCGTGTGATCGAAGGCATATTGATTATAGACATATATGTAAAACTAAATGTCGGCAATATTAACGTCATGAAATCTGTGTGTCTTTGTATGTTTCGCGTAATATCTGTCTATGAGTGGTAGTTAAGTGGGCGAGGTTAAAGCAGACTTGTACGTAAATAATGACAAGCAATTGGTAACTTATTTTCTCATTAATGCTGATTGTAAGTTATTTCCTTTAATAAATAATCGAACCGAACTTCTGTTAAACAGGTACAGGCACCCACAGTTTGAGAATGGGAATTGAAAGGGAACCAAAATGCCTGCACCGGTATAATAGTGTTCCTTTGCTGCCTTCAGGATACGCATACTCAGACAAAATGAGCATTATTTCATGGCCGTAAAGGCAAATTCACCAGCCCATGTTGCCAGCAGCACACTTTTCATATCGCTGTTGTTAGTGAAATCTCTTGCTCTTAGTGCGCTGTACCGGTCCTGAACAGCGTACAGCTTGAGCAGCATCCAGAAATGGGGCAATTTAAAGCTATTTTCTGTAATTTACCACCTCTGCATTGTACCAAAGGAAGACTGTGAGCTAATAAAATCAAAAGCGTTGTGACATTGCGCTCTTAGGTTCACGCTGACATCCTGAAAAAAATTTTGTTTGTTTCTTCTAACCGTAAAAATTACCATCCAGCATTCTTGAACCGACCTAAAGTAGGCTCGCTGGCGTATAGAAACTATTTTCGGGCAACGCACTGTTTACGAAGTTCTTGCTAAAGGCAGTTTCCATTTTCCTTGCGGAGTTGCTTTGAAAAGAGTTGGTCTTTGTTTTTTTTAATTTTTTGCCATTCATCCAAGATGGGGAACTAGTCCTGATACTATGACTTGCAAAATCATAAATATGGAACAAGTTTTGTTGTTCTGGGCTACAGAAAACTGCATTGCTAATGCCTAAACATTTTGTATCGAAGATATATATACAGGGTGTCCCCCATAACTTGAGCCAAGAATTTGAAAATAAAAAACACTTCAGTGGCGAATTGAACCAAACGCGTACTACTCACACTAGCCTGTAGGTACTCAGGCTATTTTTTATTTCTCCCCATACTAATTAAGTAAGAATTCTTAATTACCTATTTTTATGGGTTGGAAACCCAAAATATGAACACTGAGATGTACATCACTTTCAGAAACAACCACCTAAATTGTTTTTCCTGTGCGATACGTCTAGCGCTGCTATTTTTTGCGCGTTGTAAAAAAAGCCTATGGCAGCACTATGCAGTGCGCTCGTGGTCCTCGTCCCCGTCACACGGCTTCGAACGCGGAAAAAATTTTTCAACCTGAAAAGGCCTCTGGTATATCACGTACGTAGGTAGGCCTTCTGGTAAGCCCCGTCATGGTGGTCTAGTGGATAAGGTACTCGGCTGCTAACCCACAGGTCGCGGGATCGAATCCAGGCTGTGGCGGCTTCATTTTCGATGGAGGCGAAAATGCTGTAGGCCCATTTGTTCAGATTTGGGTGCACGTTAAACAACCCCAGGCGGTCGCAATTTCCGGAGCCCTCCTCTACGGCTTCTCTCATGGTAGTTTTGGGTTGGGACGATAAACCTCACATATCAATCAAGCCTTCTCGTAACTTGTACACAATGAGATTCACGTTTGAACGTCCCGTTTCCGTGTTTGCTTCTTCGTCTGCTAAAGTAGAGTGCATTATTGTATGGCAGTGAAAGCTATGGTTAACCACAACAGCTGAGGTGAATGAACTGAAAGGAATATCGCACCGTGGAAAGTCGCCGTTGCTTATCGATTTTTATTACCTTGGGGAAATTGTGTGTGTTTTCCTTATCTATTATTGGCTTTTATTTGATGAAAAAATGTACACATTGCACGAAAAAGCCAGCTGCATCAAAAGAATTCCTGAAAAAACATAGTGGTGGAGATGTGCACCAAATCGGCAAGGAAACTAGTGTGAAAAAATGGGGGCAGGAGAGAGAGACAACACAGTAAGCAGTTTAAGCCTGTCTTGTCGTCTTTAACTAAAGTAATACAGGTTGTACATGACACAGTTAGGGAAGATGCTCATTAATACAGACAAATCATAATGATCATTGGAAATGAAAGGAAAAAAATATTGGTAAATGAGTGACCCAACACGGCAACGTGTGCTTATTTCGCTATCAGATTATCTCTCTCTACAGCGAAATAGTACAAGCGACACGTTACTATAAAACGATCAGGAGTTATCTGCCCCATGATACCACCTGGAGTGTGGTGCCTCCACGCAACAACTGTAGTTATCCTCTATACGATAAGAATTCAGAACAATCCTTTTTTGTTTGATTACATATCTCATTTGCCCTCTCTCTCAATAATTCAATAAACGGTAATACAGTTTTATTTGAAATGAAGATGTGCTTAGCAAGCTTTACTTTTTATTTCTCAAATTGAATGTGAATGGAATAGCAGGAACTTGAATTCGTGTTCGACAGTCTGAATAAAAACGGGCTCGTATACACTCATAGGAAAAGAAAAAGTTTTTTGGCCTTTTTTTCAGAGTTCTGGCTTTCCACGTATATCCCTATCTTTAAAGAGGCACGTGCGCTCTTTTTGGAGATCAGTATACTTCCTTTGGAGAGTCATGCGACCAAGAAAAAACTTAAAAGGTCTCTTTAAAAAGTGTCCTTTACATGACAAGTATATGTAATTTACGTGACTCACCCCAAGTATATTGTCACACATACTCTTTTTTTTTTCTTAGTGCGTACGGATAATAATATCCACCTGCTGCAGGCGCTTCGCAGCAACACCATTGTTTCGACTTTGTTCTAGCAGTAGTTCAATATAATTACACTATTTCTTACAAATTATATTACTATAACTGTGTCTGCATTCACTAATTCAAAAGATATTTCCGACTCTGCTGTTCATCATACTAGAGTGGCTTGTGCAGTCCCAAGTGCGTAGATGTGTTGAAGGTTCCCCAGACGATGGTGGTGTTTTGTCAAGCACTAAAAAAACTACAAACAATATTATCCACGAATAATGACCCTGAATTGTCTAGTTTATCTTTGTATTTCAACGCACAACCTGAAGATAAAAAAAAGGAATATTTTAGAGGCCAGACATTTTTCCACGTTTTCGCCCTCTCAGAAATCGAAATGGAGAGAGATCCGAGCAAATCCTCGTTCGCGGTTCTTGAAAGAGCGCACGCGCAGGGGACACTTGCCGCGATGGGAAACCAGCCATTGTTCACAATAGCGTCATAATTGCCGCTGCGGAAACCGGGAAATCGTTTTCCCGATCCAGTTCCGCTTCTATCGTGTGTGTGTATTTTTTTTTTTCTTTCGCGTTCCATCGGGCGGCAGTTCTTCATCGGCAGCTCACAGACGCGTCCCCGTCCTGTGCTGTCCATCGGTTGCGGCCATTTCCCCGTCTTTTGGAGCAAAAATGTCTCTCCAGCATCCGTTGTCATCTCAGGGAGCGGGGGTCTCATTTATCACGCGCCCCGCGGGGCCTCCTTTGCCGCCGCGGTTGCAGGGGAGGGGAGCGCACTCCCACGCTCCGGGAGAGCAAAAAACACTGTGCTGCTCGGCACCCGTGCAGCTGGGCTCGCCAGCGCGGCGCAGGAGTCGAGAGCTCGCGAAGCCGCGGTTTCCCTTCAGCGGTCGCGTTCGTCGACGGCCGCCCGTAGTAACGCGGGGCAAATCGCTGCTTTCCGGGCGTCGGCGGGGCTGAACGGGGTATTACTCAGAGCCGCCACGGGGACCAGTCGTCGACAAAGCGGCGAGCCCGGCCAGTGCCATATTGCTGCCCCCCCTCCCGTCCTCTTCGCTCTGGTCACTGAGTCATTTCAGTTAAGGGTTATGGCCCACGCGAGCTCCGAAGAGCGCTGCCTGTGGATGGCGCCAGTGGACAGCGGAAACGGTTGCTTTGCGGGCGGAAAAATAGGATTATGGCGATGGGAGAATTGTTTTCCTTCGCGTGCCCATGTCGGCAGTGTTCTCGCCAAGGGCTCGGACGCGGGAGTGAGCGCAGGATCGATAACCCCGAAATGGTTCATCCCTTTTGATGGACCTGTCACGTCGTTACTGGACTCGTCCTGTACCCTAGATCCTCCCCGATATTTTTGACCGCGTGAGACGTCTTCTTCCTCCTTCCCGCGCCCCTCCTTGTTTCCGACTGTTTATTATATTGCACGTCTGTTTCATCCACTTGTCCATTGTTTGGCCCGGGACAGCTGTCTCTGCAGCTTATAACTAATGAACTCATGAACACTGCCTTTACCGATTTCCTTTTTTTTTCGATTGTTGCGGCACTGTTCAGCGGAGTCGCCAACCGAATCCTCGCCCATCGCCCAGAAAGCACATTGCGCACGCTTTGTATCACTATGTGTCCTACTGAAACTATGTGTGCTAAAATAATGCGACAATGATTGTCTGTTCCTCTGTTCACTCGTTCGTTCTCGTTTCTTTCTTTTTGGTCTTTCTTGCGTGTGTCTTTTTTCGCATATTGTGTACGTGCCTGTGAAACTTTCTCTTTCCCGGTTGTGAATCGATGAAACACTCCTTAAGAAATTCCTTAAAGGAATATAGCCATAGTAACACAACCTTTTCACGACAGAAACATTCCATATTCGTCCATAAATTATAGGTTACAAAATGGTTAGTGAAGCATTGAAAGGTATACGTTTATAGCGAAAGACGGGAGGAAAGAGGGCACGCATGTTAAATAACAGTAGCAATATAAAATTTTACCCCCTATATCGATTTGGGAGGCAGGAAGCACACTTCGTACCTTACTTCATGAAAAACTCGCAATCATCCGTGTGTGTATAGATTAGTGCAACAAACGGGTAGATGACTCCTTTTTTTATCATCACCATTCTACATCCTGAAGAATTTTAACTAACTTATTTGCATATATAGCTTACTGCCAGTGGAAAAAAAAATGTGCTGAACATCGATTGAGTTCTCATCAAACTGCTTGCTTTCCACATTAAAAAGTGTGCGTCCTCGTGGGCTTACTCATAAGCCGGTACCCGACCCGTGGACCGGACTCGAGTTTCAGTGTGACGCGCAGTGCACCCACTTACGATATTTGCAGCGTCATAAGATTATGCGCTGTGAAAACGGCCGCACTAACAAAATATTCAACCCGTGCGTCTGCCGATCTGTGAGAAAATAGAAACATGACAGGTCACGACAACGCAGTGGTATACATCCTACTAATTAATTGTATGTTAACACTCCCCCCGATGGATCAGTGGCTAGCCAGCCATGTCCGCTTCATCCGTTTTCGTCATGCCGAGAAGCTGTGGTCAGCGTAGTAGCCATGTTAATACTTCGGATTCTCTGAAGCGAGCTTTGCACTTAGATGAGAGACGGACAGCCCGTTAGGATGCAGATGATAAAGATGTGTCAGCATCATATACTGCTAGTAGTCTATAATTTAATGTGCATTACTCGACTGCGAAATGGCGGTGAATGAGGATATTTTAGAGCGATGAGGTATCGCAGAGAAGGAGCGCAATGCTGATGTATCAGACAGTGTTGTCAAGGGGTTATGGCCACCAAGAAATGCAAATATTGTATCGCAATGGCATTCTTTCAATACTCTACCGACACCCGGATATTAATCTCTCTCTCTCTCTCTTTCTCTCTAAGAGGCTGGTATCTACACATCAACATAGGACTGGGCCATACTTCGTCTTGGTTCAAGGGCAACCTGGGCGAACCGTATTAGGCCGGGTAGAGTAGGGGCCCATATATTTCGGGTTAGGACCTAGCACATTACAGGTTTCTAAACACCCGGCTGGGCTTCAGCGTCATGCGCTTCAGCAGCGCATGACGCTGAAGTTTTGGGCCAGCTGCAGGTCAAAAAAAGTCAACATGCAGTTCTTTACTTCGAAAGCACAGGGGTCTTCTGTTATCTGGGGGGTGTCGATGCAAGTCGGTGTAAATGTGTACCTTATCCTCAACTCAAACACGTGCCGTAGCATTCCGATTTTCCAGGAGCAAGATCGGGATCAGTAGTAGAAGCGAAGTAACTATGTTCGTATCGAAGGGAAGCACACAAAAAATATTAGTATGATCTATTTAGATCAAGTCTATTTAGATTGTATTCACTCGGAAGTACGCGTATGCTATACGCGTATGTCTTGAATAAATTCAACAGAAAACTGTGGCTTTTTATTGTAGGCAATTGTGATGTTTGGGGAAGGAAGGAAAGCCTGGATGAGTTCTCGGGATAACTACAGCACCCCCCTCTTCTCATACGTATATGGCACGTCGGATGCTTACAAAAATTATGTGGGCGCCATCACTGGAAAAGCCGACGCTCCAACAAGATTTCACTTTCCTCTGACTTAATAAAAACAAACTTAAGCTCCATCCTGACAGCAAGTTATATGTTTGCAACTTGTTTTATTTGCGAGAAACTCCACACCCAATGATTGATCACCAAGAATAATCCGATATAAGTAAAAGCGAGTTGATTTATTCTATTGTTTGTCTTCAATTCAGATATCAGGCCCTTATTAACGCAGTTATTTTAATGTTGTAAGTTATTTTCGCAGCATTATTGAGACCTTATTTGTACCGGGAAGAAGTATATGATGATTTATTTATCTGATTCCAATTTAATCTGTTTGTACTTCTGATGCTTATTGACGTTCACTTTCTGCAGGATAAGGCACATTTACCAGCGCTAAAAGACAAAACATTTAAGAAGAAGAAACAGATACACATAACCAGCTAGCCCTAGCAGCAGTTTTAGCGATATAAGGTACTTGATCACGAGAAGAAAACACTTCCCACCTTTTTCATTTTTTTCCCTTTTACAATGACTCCATAGGTCTTTGTTTACAGTCCGCTAACAGCTACAAAGCATGGGCCTCTATCTAGTATGAATGTCAGGAACACGTATCTTCTTGTACAGTTGCATGTTTCTCGGGGGTAGCATATCTGAATTACTATGACCTCAAATGTTACATGATATGAGCGTCGGGCACGACGGAAAAACTGATATCTCAATACCGAGAAGAAGTGCTTCTTTTTGTCCAGAAACTCCTCCCCGTCGTTTAAAGCTTAATCTGCGGGAAAATTCGAAACGGGAGGAATTCCAAACACGTGGCCGCTTTAAATCGCCGTTTCAGCCTTGCTCGCCCAAAGCAGGGCTCCATCCTTCCAGCTACCGCTGTAGGTTGAGCCAGCTCTTTTCAGCTGGAATGGCTTTTTGCGTGACCGTGGCGTAAGGGTGATATTAAAAGGTGCACTTGAATTTTTCCCTTCACGATGCGTCTCCACAGCAGCCTGCGGTAACGGGGCGGGTTGTCGGGTGAAGAATGATTTCAAGTGTCCCGCCTTTCCGATGTATGTAGGAGCGCGGGAGCTCTGGGTGCCTCGGCCGAAATATCGGTTGCCGCATGGACGCGGCCGCACCGATGGAGCAGCCTGCTCAGGCCAATGGCACCCCGCTAGTGCGGTGGTGGTCTTTCAGGAGCGCGGTTGATCAAGTCCTGTGATTGCCTGACGTGTCTCGCCGTACTGGGCTTCACTTGAAGCGGCGTTTTTTTTTTTATATGTGGTCGCCGTGCCCGTATTTTGCAGCTTCTCATAGGAAACCTCTGTGGTATATTCATGCAAATGAACATGTCCCTAGCAATAACAGAAGGGACCGAGTCATCTACCGATAATGCGTGCTGCGAAATTGTTCCTATTGCTTAGCATGAGGGCGGCATCACCACGCAACTTACAAATTTAGCTTTGCTAATGGCGTTTCGACAATTTTTTTGTTTTTTTTTCCTGATCAAAGACGATTCAGGCAAAAAAAAAGAACTTGCAAAAAAGTGCATATGGTTTCCCTATTGCGTGGAACACACGAGCGGCCCACGCGATCCCATGATCATATAAAATACGCTTACTTCAAACGACGGCGGCGGGGCTGCCCAGCGCTACGCAAGCTGCTTCTCTTCGTGGCAGCTTGGTATGCTGCAATGAAAGAGTTACCTGGTACCACTATCTTTTCTAAAGACTATAGTCTTTCTTAGGGTACTTCGACGAAAAATTTGGTCTGTCTGTCTGTCTGTCTGTCTGTCTGTCTGTCTGTCTGTCTGTCTGTCTGTCTGTCTGTCTGTCTGTCTGTCTGTCTGTCTGTCTGTCTGTCTGTCTGTCTGTCTGTCTGTCTGTCTGTCTGTCTGTCTGATATCTGCCGTAACGACACCCCAAACGGCCCCAAACGATACCCCAAAAGGCCAACCCCATCCGCAGCGCCCACCAGTATTGATCAAGTTTCAGCGTTCTTACTTTTGAGATTGTCAATTAAGAAGCAATTATTGCGTAAATTTGAGGCACCATAACAACACTTCAATATTTTGTATGTGTGTCTTTATACTAGAGAAGGCATACATAAGTAATTTAAGGACCTTAGCGTTTATCACGCTGCGCTGACAATGCAACGCGATGCTCAAAAAGGCAAGTGTTCCCAACGCTTTGCTAAGACGCCATGGTGGTGGCACCTGCCTATTGTTTTACATTATACACCTTATCACCCCGACACAGGCGCGCACGCCATCCTTCGTTTTTTGAAGATAACCACACCAGATAGCACTATTGTCTAACGTGTCTCAATGCGCTTGTTTGCTTTCGCTGCACGGATCGAGACTCTCGGACGCAGCGCCTCTAGAATACAATTCGCCAATTTTTTTCACGCAGAACATGAACTAAACGTTTTGTTCACTCTCTCCAGACGCAAAACTATCGTCTTTCAACGACATTCGCAGCAAAACATGCAGATACGGGGCCAAGTTTTTTGGGGGGTTTTCTTTTTTGGGCAAACTATAGGTTTATTGTATTGACTTGCTTCATTACTCGAAAAGTGGTGCTCTATCAGTGTGTTTACTTTGCGGGATCGCAAGTTATTCACGCTATCCTAGATTTAGGCAAGGATTGGTGATAAAAAATGAAACGTTGAGCGTTCATCCACATCATTTACGGGCTATCTGTGGGTAAGAGATAGATAAAATACATCCCCCTGCAGGGGGAAACAGTAAGTAAAAAAATCAGAAGTCCAATCCCACCCAGAGTATAAGAGCGTATACTGCGTTCAAGTCTTCTTCCACACGTTGTCCGTGTTCACCGTTCTGTATACCTATTTCACCTTTCAATGTCAGATGACGGCGCCTTCCAGTCAGTATGACACTCAGTCAAATGAACACACTGAAGAAACGATGTTGCTGGCGATGAGCAATGAGCACCGATTTGTGTATGTGAGTTGCTGCAACTGCACCCGGGTGCCCTATTTCGAACACAGCCGCCCAGCAGGCGCATCAGGCCCACCTTGAGCTAGTTACTCGCGCACTCCAAACTATCACTGCCATTTAGTGGCTGCGTAGGTCGTTGTCTTTAAAAGGCAATTAGTATGGACGTTTGAAATATCGACTAATCACAGGAAGGAAGCCTTTAAGGATATTGAAAGCCGAGAAAAGCGTAAACAACGTTTATTTATAAAGGATCAGCTTAGATATATAAAATAACTGCAAAAGTAGATGCTCGCAAGGTCTTTCTGCATGGCCATGACAATCTGTTAATTTTTTAGCTTACTTTTTTTTCACTTGGTCGGAGCACCTTGTCGAAAACCACAATCCCTTTTCAGGTATGTCGGGGTGAATGGGTGCGGTGGTCTGCGTGGATTGTGCGCATGAATGATAAGTCAGGAAGTAAAGTATGTTTTATCGTTGCGTACAATCAACGTCACTTGTTGCGTTCACTTGGGTTCAAGTCGACTTTGTGAAAAGTTCGTGAAAAGGTGGACTCTACAGGTGGCTAGCCGAGTGGCGTGGGGTCTCCCCTACGTCTTCTCTGGACCAAAATAAAGTTTTAATCATCATTATCATCATAATAATCATCATCAAAGGCAGTGAAAGGCTGGCCACGAGTACAATTTATTTTACTGCTTTTAATGCCACATAAAAAATTATCGAAAGCGTCCGCCTTATGCCGCCTAAAAACAGCTCAAGCAAGTTGTGGGGAGTATATACTTTTCCAAAAGTGCGCTCCTCAATTTTATTGTTTCAGGGAGAGCAAATTTAGTGGGTTGTTGGGCTAGTCGGTTTTTAATTGTTAAAAAAAACTGTGCCACAGTTAGTGCGAAATACGAGGAGGAGACACAAAGAGTCTCCACTTCGTTTTGTCTCCTCCCTAACTTCGTATTTCACAGTAACTGTAGCGCAGTTTTTTAATCAGTATTGTTTCAAGCTGCGCAATCAGATAGTATGCAAATGGCAAACAAAACCGTAGGAACTTTCATGGTAATTGAATGCCAAAGGTTCTGACAATAAACGCCTAATATAAGTCAACTTGTTAAAATGACCCCGAGCTCCAGCCTTCACGGTGATGCACGTTTTTCCCCTCTTTCTCTCTAAGAAAGAGAGAAGCAAGGGAAGGCATTCAGGTTGACCCGACGCTCATCCTGTATGCGAACCTACCCTGGGGAAAGACATAAAAGGCTGAAAGTGAGAGAGAAGCCAATAGGCATATTGACAGAATGACGCACACACTTCGGGAAGCACACCTTTTTTTACACGCGGTCGCACAGGCCCATTGATTGTAAGTACACCAGCAATGGTTTCACGCGCTTCCGTGCCCTATAGAAGTGCCGAACGTGAAGAAGGTTTAAATGAGTTTTAAAAAAAGGGACACAATTTCCGTGCTTCGTTTTTCCTCAGCTCTCGCAATAGCGTGACGTATTAACTTTCATTGCAAGCATTATTGCTAAGAAAAAGAAGTACTGAAAGGAACAACACGGACACGTCAAGTCGCTAACTTACAACGCTTAGCTTATTTCTCGATGAGGTACACGCATATTGGATAACAGCTAACGCACATTCGAGCACACGTGTGTAGACGACATTGATGTGCGAGTGTTGGGTAAGTTAAGGCACAATATCGAAATGAAAATGATGGTATAAGGAATATGTATACCTGTATGTGTACATACATATAGCTTTTTTTCTGCGATTCCCCCATCTGTATTTCACAAAGATGGCAAATGACCTAATAATAATAATAATAATAATAATAATAATAATAATAATAATAATAATAATAATAATAATAATAATAATAATAATAATAATAATAATAATAATAATAATAATAATATTAATAATAATAATAATAATAATAATAATAATAATAATAATAATAATAATAATAATAATCTAAGCTGGCGACAATACTAAACAACGTTTCTGGAATGATCTCCGCGTCCTTTTTGAATGATTTTTTTGTATTGTGCGTCACTATAATTACCAATATACCCTTGATATGCTCGTTCAAGGATGTCTTATCAAAGCGGAGCGTCGGTCGATGAAATGTTTGGCAACCTTTGCATATAAGGCGATGGCTAGCGACTGCAGTACCTCATAACAATGACAGATCATTGGCCGAACAGATTATTTTTACTATAGTGAAGAGGGGACGGCCCCGAAACACACGAGAAAGCAAGCAGGCCTCAGTGCCAATAGCGGGACACGAACTTGCCTGCTTGACAGCCCCCGCTCTTCGACGCCCTACTCGCGATATCTCCAGTCAATAAGTCACCTCACACTACGAAGAGCTTTTCGAACAGCTCATCTCAGTTGAGCATTGCAGGATTATCATTAATTCTATATTTTAAACCGAATAAGCTCTCGTGAAGGCAACAACCAACCACAATGTACTATACTCTACACAAAAGTGTTTAACCTGCGCAGCTACTCCGTGTAAAAAACTCCTTTACCCTTTACCATTGAGGTTACATGTAATATGAAACGATACAACGAATGTCTTGTTTGGACGTTAAATAAGCGGCGAAGCTACGGAAAAACACTGCACAAGTTTATCAAACTATACTTTGAATGTAACCCTGTATTGCGTCACATCAAAGGCTGCTTCTTTTGTTCTATAGTACCAAGCTTCCGTGGATAGAAAAAAGCAGAATGCCTGACGATGATTTTGAAGGCCGATAAGTCCGCACCTTGGCAAACGTGAACACTGCCTTGACTCATTATTTTCATTTTGCCTTCGTAAAAGGTCGGATTCTGATTCCCGCCGTGTTCTTCTACAGCATAAACTCGGAGTAGCTAAGTAATTTTCGCAACCACCAGAAATGAGAAGTATAGGTTGAAATTATGCTCATTTCTAGTGTTAATATCTAAAACGCAATCAATGTCAGTTTCTCAAAATTCGCTTGAGTATACCTCATTGCAGAGAATAAATTCAAATGCTTTGTTTTCATTGCTTTAATCTTATTATACGCCGGCGAAAAAGGAACAAAAAACTCCGTAATAGCACAGTATTTTTTCTTGTTTGTTTTTTCGACAGAGTCTTCGCTTTAGCAAAAACGAATAGCGTTTTCAACAGCCTGACTTGCGTGCTCAGTAGGTTCTGTTTGATAAACTGCCGTATATATACTTCGAATGTCTTGGTATAAGACAAATAAGCACAATTTATATAACTATTGCATGCCTCCTAAATGCTCATTTTGATGTTGTAGAGGCACTGTGTGGTTAATTTAAGTGAGAAAGCAATCTAAGTAAAAAAAGTCGGCGTGGCTTTTTATGTCAAAAAATTTAGAATATAAAAAAATTGAGCTTCTCAAAACAGTGAGGACAGGGCGAAGAAAGAAGCGACAAGGTGAAGTGCTGCTCTATTCTACCGTTGTTTCAGAAGTACGTTATGTACCAACAATTTTGCATTAATACTCTGTATGAACAGAAAACTGGACACGCATTTTGTTACGCCCCCTCTCCCCTCCACCGCTCTTTTTTTCTCATTGTATACCTTTTTTTCTTAATGTGAGTGCACAGCGGCAATACTGCGTAACACGCAATCCTCCGCAGCTATGTTGATTTCTTTAATGATGGGTTCCCAATAGGGAACCCCAATATGTTCCTCTAAATTTTGTTTTGCTGCCTTGTCTGTTGCCGCCTCGAGATAGTTCTTTAACGTCTTAAGTTTGTTTTTTTCCTGCCGAGTATAGTTTAGGGGGAACCATCGCGTGCTACATTGCGATGCACATTTTTCCTATGTAGAGCTACATCGCAAATATCGATATACCAACAGCTCCTGATGACTATCTCAATAGCACACCAGATAAGATTACGAAGGAGTTCCAGCCTTACGGTACTCGATGTCGTGAGATTCCCTCCTGCGATAAGAACGCCACCTCCTTCGTGGTGCCTGAAAAGCATCGTGTTCACCTTGAAGTCCACGAAATTGTGAAAGTGCGACGAAATCTACCCTGTGCTCGGTGGTTCTCGGCAACGTTACATTGCAGTTTTTAGAGCGCAGTTCTCAGGCGCCAGTTCCTGCGTTGAGCGGCGCCGCCGTTGTCGAAACCAGCAGAGTGAACAGTGACGGAAAACAATGTGGACCGCAGCGTAGCATGAAAGACGGCAATAGCGAGCAAAGCGAGGAGTAGGGAACGACACTGGCGAGACGGCAGTTTCCGCGGTGGCCACCTGCAGCGCCACAACAATGCGCACCATCGTGCGTCGGATGTTGTGGAACGCGCGCACGCGCTGCCTTTCGCTGTCTCCTGATTAGCGAGGCAGTGCGTGCGGGGGTTTAGTCTGCAGGGACTGATGTGGAATGGGATGCTCAACATTGTGTTGGCGCGTCACGCTACTCACGGCGTCTTCTTGTTAATGTAAACTATTCACTAATATACCAAATAGGATTGACCAGTTCTTTCTGAACAATCAGTGAACAAATGATAAAAGTGCGTTGTCTGCCGCTCCTTTTAAACGAGTTACCCGAGCGGATTCTATGTCACTAAAGGTGATACTGTCGACTTTCGCGATCATTTCCGAATGCCGGCCCAAGGGTGATCGCTGCCAGTGCAAAAGCATTTGCTTCCACTTATCGCAAAACCAAGACACCTAAACAGCAGCACTCACAGTCGAATTAGTCAGTGTCGTAATCTTCGAACTTTTTGTTTTCACATACGTCGTACGTTTACCATTCATGTTTACACCGACTGTTCACTACGGGGTACTTCGACTGGCACGCTTTTTTGAACCGTATAGAAGGGTCGTCACCAAATTCAAAATACAACACGTCATGACACCTCAATGAAATTTACATTTGGGTGAATTGGTTAATAAATACAGGATAGCGCATCCAGCACTGGACCGAGGGAAAGCACTGATGCACATGACATGCAAGCACCTAGCATTGTACCTTATTTCTTCTCTCCCCGTCTCCCTTTGTCCTGGTAATCATGTGATATTGCCGTCAGTGTTCGTATACTGTCCTGCCTTCGATCCGTGTTATGCAATGTTTGACACCTGCAGGTTCTGTAACTTGCCCTTCTTCCAGCCCCAGCGGAATATAATAATTAGGAAGAAAGATTAGCCTAATGAATTGGTAATGTTTCATGAGTGTAAGACAGCCACACAAAGTGTACAAATTGTGCGATGTAAAAATTGTTATTACTTAATCTCCCGAATCAACAAATTTGCCAGTGCACCCCAATGGGATGGCATGCTATAATTTTTCAATCATTACCTGGTACGGTAGTTTTCAATTGTGGTACCGTTGATGACATCTTTACTAATGACGGGGCCAGATTTATCAAAGATGGTACCTACCAGCCCCTATATAATAATCAAGAGTGGACGTTGTTAGCTAATGTAACGCTAAGTGCTATCGAGAAGACGCCACTAATCATCTCCTGTGGCACGGGTTCCACGTTGATAATGAGTGTCTGACTTGACGAACAACATTTCATAAGAGAAACTATGTCCAGAGACTATGATATCACAGTTCAACCACCCAGAAAGCCATTGGAGCTCTTCTGTATACAGTGTATGAAGGCGACAGATCTGAGTATGTGTGTGTATGCTACTCCATGCATGCTTGTGAACGACTCATGCTTATCCCTTTTCGATATATCACTCTCTCATCTCCTTCCCCACAGAAGGGGTATCCAACAAAGTCTAATGATCCTTTCTTTCTTTCCTCAATTCCTCTCCCTGTCTCACTTGATGCTCAAATGTGCTTCATGTATGAGCATAGCCATACTTAAAAGTGACGTATATTCTTAAGCTGTTGCCCCTGTGGCTCACAGCAATCCTAAGCTTGGGCCAATGAAGTTAATTCTCTTCTATTAAGTGATCAAATGATGTCGAGAATAATAATATTTTGATGCGAACAGTCGCACATAGCTTGAACATGAGCAGATACTTATTTTAGCTTACTGGTGAGGCTGATGTATCTATTAGACGATATTAAGAGCATAAATAACGTGAAATGGGTTTGTTTTGAGTGGATATGTATATAAGCAAAAGCTCAATTTGTTATTAGTCCATAAACTATAGTGGCGGATCAGCCCAAAGCTCTCATGTAGCTGTAGGGACTTGCAGGATTATCAAAACGCGTGCGAGCTTTCTCCATGCATTGGGTGGCTTCTGAACAAGCTCTGCTGAATAAGAAACGTCACGCTTTTATATAGCAGCTTTGCCAGTTTTTAATGGTGTGTCGAGACACCACAAAAGTGCTTCGTGTGACGTCAATGGGGTAAAATAATAATAATAATAATAATGATAATAATAATAATAATAATAAAAATATCTGGGGTTTAACGTCCCAAAACCAGCATATGGATATGAGAGATGCCGTAGTTGAAGACGCTAGAAAGGTAAACCACCCGCGCTTCTTTAACGAACACCCAAATATGAGCACACAGGCCTACAGCATTTTGGCCTCCCCTCAAAATGCAGCTGCCACAGACAGGACTCAATCCCACGAACTGCGGGTCAACAGCCGAGCGCCTTAGCCTCCAGGCCACCGTGGCGGGGCCGTCAGTGGTGTACAGTAGATAGGTCCACATACAGAGGATTATCATCAATATGGGTGCATATCCTCCCGCTAACAAACGTAACAATTCTGTTAGACGACTGTTCTCGCTCGTTATCTCATTAGATATTGTTCGCAATCAATGATTTTACTCCATGTATTGGGTGTTTCACCGAACATGAGGTGGTAATAACAGTGCGTAGTCTAATAAAAGGGCAACGTCTCATGAAGCAGAAGTGGGGGGTGCCGATAAAAAAGCTGTACTGCCAGCCAGTTTTGCACGGCATTAAAGCTGCAGAACAGCGAGCTGTTGCTCTCTTTTACGTAGATCTTTGGAGTTCTGCCTTTATTGCTTAATTTCCTGTAGGTTTCTTTTTCTTGTTTCTCTTGTTTGTGATAAGTAAGGCATGTGGTTACGAGTGAATTGATTTCACGGCGTCAAACTGGTTATACATTATATGTGAAAACCTGCCGCACAAACTACGTAAATGAGACATCAAAGAAAGAGGTACTGCCAGTACCACCGACCCTTGCTTTATACTCCACTGAATACCTCACTAAGCTCCTCTCAGTGAATCACTTTCCCTGTCTCTACTAGGCACTCTCGGCGTGGCGTAACCCTTTTTTCTTTGCTCCGAGTCTCGCTTTCATCTCTCAGTTGACGTGACCAGCGTTATGCCAACGACGTCAGTGGCACAGGACTGACTAGGCTAGCTTCACTGCAAAAAAAAAAAAAGAAAACTATACCGTGACAATCAATAACAGTAACCAGGTGTTCCCCAAGGAAAATTAGCAATGACAGGGACATCATGTCCGCAGGAGGGAAGCGAAGGCAAGAAAGAAACCACTCTCGAGCATTCCCGCACAAAGTGATCCAGGAATTCTGTGACGACTTATGAGCCCTTCCGACTGTTTCATCGCAATGACGTACAGTGTGGTGACAGCCGATGGTGCTGCGTGCCACGCGTATGAAACACACGCCAAAGCCGCTTGAGGTCTCTTAAGAGTAATTTATTTTTGTGTTTATTTACTTTCGTAAATGTCACACCGCCAGTTTTCTACAGGTGAGCATCGGCCACTGTTTCCCCATCGCCGCCATCCCAGCACCGGGGCTGGTGTCGATGCAGGCCTAGAATCAAAGCATGGGTCTCTCGTGACTAGGAAACCGCAGAGAAAGCGACAGTTTTACAGGAGCCAGGGGAAGGTTTGAGGAGCAGAATAAGGCAAAATCAACATCGCTTTTTTCAGTGGATGCAGCGATCACTTCAGTGAAGTCGACTTGTTGAGCCTTGATGCTGAGTTTGCCTAGGCGCGTATCTTTCAAAAGCATTTGAAACATCACGATAAATTTTCTGCACAGCAAACTTTCGTTACATTTGCAGAGTTCGTTTTGCTGCAAGGCTGTGAAACCGTGCAGGAGATTACATTTCTGTTGTGCACTTCGCAGTGCCTTCGTGCTTGCTAGTGTCTCGTCTCATGGAACAATCTCACGAACACTGCATGGCTCCGTGAATGAATTTACTAGAAAATAAATAGAAGGCAACGTTGTAACCATAGCCACTGTAACACTTATAAGCTTCTTTGCGCTAAACAGAGACCTGGAAACAGTATTAAACAAATCATACCTCGCCTATGTGACTATTTACTGCATGCTGTGTTGTACTTCAGGAAGAACAAAATAAAAAAAACAATTGCACGAAAGTGGCAGTAATGACAATAACTCTGATGCTAAATGATCCTTCTTAGGCACTACCTACAAATCAAGGCCTCAATAACGAAAACTATATGTCAGTAACGGGCCACAAAGTCTGATAATTTTCAGCATCAAAACTGTCGAGCAGGAACATCTCTAGTGCTAAACCGTCAACCAATGCAAGTTTCAATCATTTCGGTTCACAGCACAGGGAGAAGAGATTGCAGTAGTGTTGAACTGTAATAAGCTCCTTTTGTGGAGAGTGCATAGGGATGGGTAAACACAGGTACGTCAATAAACAATTATCAGAACTGCTTGAAGATGCCGTCACCGGCGTATAGCCAGGGTTACTGCAAACATGTGGGCAAACAAATTCTATAATGCCCTTTTTTCGATAATCTGGGTAAAGTAATAAAAACAATGCTCGAAGTCAGAGCATTGGTGCAATACATTGCGCATTAGTTTACAGCAACCCCCCCCCCCCCCCGCAAATATATGTACACAAGCATATTAAGTCTTATTACAGCCTGTAAGTATGTATATTATGTACAAAAATGCTAAACCTACACAAAAACACATCAACTTTGAAATCCAGAAGCAACATGTTATATTTAAAAAGCGTTATTATTATATTATGTACGTCTCTCAATTATCGCCACTAGTACATCGATTGTTCGCGTGCAGATTGAACGTGATGAATTTATGTAGTTATGAACTGCTCGCATTGAAGGTCCAAAACATAACCTTTAAAAATGGGAGCTGCTTCACAGACTCATTACAAGTTTCCACCTGTATCGAAATCAACTTAATGAATGTGACGTATTCTCATTTTAAAGAGCAAAAATAACACAACACTTGAAATGATACAAAGAACACACAAAAGAATAAGGAGGCGCTCACGAGAGTTCGAATCAAAGTGAAGCAGGCGTCGTATCACACTTGTCTAAAGTCGGCGCTAAGCGTTTACCAAGTGATGCCAGTGCATGTAGGATGCTGAACAGCGTGGCTCCTGGTACGTCTCCAGCGCATTTTTCGTTTCGAGTCCTTGCGCAAGAGATGTGTTTCACTGCTGCTAGGGGAGCACTTTGTTGTAGCCACGATTTTGCTCTTTGAGAGTTCATTGTTTCCGTTTGGATGAACATGATACGTAGCCGGAAAGGGGCCGATGAAAAAAAGAATAAACAGTTGCCACCTTCCACGATCAGCCGACGGAAAGCCCTACGGCATCCAAGTATTGCACGAACAGTTTCGGTGCAGTGTTTTCACGGAACTGCGAGCAAGCGGTGGCGCACGTTCACGGCAAATGTCGGCCGAAGGAGGGTTTTTTTCTTCTTCTTTTTCATCGGAGCACAATAGACGCAGCACTGGCTCTCCTTCGCCGCGGACACAAAGAGGCCATCAGGGGGAGTGTCTAAAGGATGGTGGCACTACGTTGTGTACGTCGCTTCTAGAAGCTCTCCTGCGGAACACTGGTCTTGAATTCATCCTGAAGCCAAAAGGCACTGCCCGTACCACTTTCTTCTTGTCAGATGGACTTGACGTCACTGCGAAGTGAGAAAGAACTTTTTATGAGCCTACCGTTCTGAAGTACCAAATAAGAAGGAGGTAACCGTCGTTTGCAGTAATGCTGCTGTTATTCGGGCAAGCAGAGCGAAAAAAATAATGTGATACTAGCAAGGAAGCGACAGCCAGATACAATGAGTCGAATAATTTTTCGTGCTGCTTGACTAAATACGAAATCGGATAATAAACCACTCGTCTTGACAAACGTAATTATTCATTCCAGTAGTAATGAGTAGGCTCAAGCCACTTGGTTAATAATATTTTTTGCTTATCGCAGCAAACGCACTCATCATATCTTCTCTGAATTTTCAATTATTTGTTGCGTTTTTCTTTCATGAAGACAACATCACTGTATCCTTGGTAAGCACGCGGAGTTCTCTGCTATTTATCATCTCCAGCAGTAGCGGGCGCTTGGCTAATGAAGAGCCTGTTGTCCAGGAGCCGCAGCTAAACGCATAGGTAAAACACAATATCAGCAAATAGTTATAGATGGAATCGGAGCATAAGGGTTTCGAATGAATTATGAATGAAGCCTAATTCCATTCTTTTCTACCCACAAAAAGGCATTATCGTCGTCTTCTGGGCGTGTAAGTCTTAATAATTTATTACACAAGTTCGGAATGACCATCAATTTCGTAAAAGAAAGTGGCGTATTATTTAGTCGCTGCTGCTTTGTAATTTGAGCTCCTGAGGTAAACATTCTGTAATAATTATCCCGCGACTGTTAGTCTGGTTCATCATCACCGCTCTTGCTATTCTAGGTGTCGGTTGTGGACTATGGTACATAATATGATCGCATATACACCCAAATAACACGTACAATAGCGCTATAAATGGCTCCTCTAAACGTCTTTCAACAGACAGCCGTGGTGTAGCCAAGATTGAACTGCTTCATAAGGGCAAGATGCTAAAAAGTCGAACACAGGCACCATGCGTATAGTCATTCAAGAATATTTAGTCGGCGCGTGCCCCCATCGTTTATACAAAAAAGGTACCTTGCATTCTCCGACGAAAGGGCGAGAGATAAACGATATGATAATATGGTAAAGCCGAGGAGGCTAACAGCTCACTTGTTCTTTGTAACGGTAAGGGCAATGCAAAATGTCTGTATTGTTACTGGAAAAAGTACTGCTTAAGATATCAACAGTATAGATGTTTATTGAAAGCTTATGATTCTTTTAAATATGCGCATTATTTTTATTGTGTCGGTATGTTTCTTTCTCTCTCACTCATTCACTCTCTTTCTGGCCCATGCGCTTACACTAGCAGTACAAGTCGCTCGCTTACCTCTTAGGAACAGGCTTGAACGCTGTGCTGTTGGACATGCAGGAACTTGAATTTCCACCACCAATGCCCGAGGTTTGCAAGTGCGGAGATCCAACTTTACCTGTTAGGACAAAATATCAGGATAAGAAGTTAATTTCGTCCTCCTTAACCTGTTTAACGAAACAGTAACAAAGCTCTCGTTAAAACATCATGTCATATGTTTCTTCAAGCAATATTCCGTTTGCCTTCTTTTTCCTGGAACGCTTGATTGAAAGCACCCCGTATGAGAAAGCAATCTCATTTATAGTAATAACAGTTTCAGTTAATGTGTGGGGATCCCTTATTGATGGATTATGACGAGCATGATGAGTGCCCAAGTTGACCACGTTCGTTGACAATGATGAGAGAAATTAGTGCACTAACTACATTGAGCATGTCATTCGCACCATGTTTGCCGCATGTGCTCCTCTCATGGTGCCCACACGAGCCACATTTTGTTTGACTCTTGAATGACGGAAATAATATACAAAACATGAGGCCAAAATGGCGTTGCGTGAAGGAAGCGTTGTATTAGAATCACTTATCTAAATGCTACGCGTGTATGCTGTTGAAAATATATAGTGCACGTGTGAATTAAGTGCAATATTTCACGCTGAATTGCAACATGTGCTCTGTTATGCGTTTTCGAGCATAAAGTTGAGGTATGTTTTCATAAGTGCCCCTATATCTGCCATATACGTCTGAAAGGCTAGCTCTGTAAATGCGCAGACAAACCGTAGCCCCATCAGATATGATGCGAACACAAGGGTGCTCAGCACCTCGACTTCATCATTTCAAAATTTCAACACACGTTCTTTCTTGCCTCCCAAACAATTCATTGTACTATTTTCACACGCGATTCATTATGGCTACTGGGCTCACCTTCAATTAACATAGCTATGAAAATGCGGGGAAGTTGGAGTCAACAATGAATGAATGCAGATTACTATTGAAGTTTCTATCACGCATTCTCAGCAACTAGAAGTAAAGAAAGTAATCCATATTATTTTTTAGAGAAAAGTGTTATAACTGTTTCGCTGCATGCAATGATATAGTAATATTGATGAAGACTGACATAAAGCTGAAAACTAAGCTAGGAATTTGACACGCCGCTGACAGGGAAATGGACAGCGAGACCTTCAACACGGTGCTGACCCTTTTGCATCTTGCATATCGTCTACTACGAAAGATGAGAACGCATGGTATAGTTTGATGCAGGCTACTGAAGCACTGAAGTTTCGGTGAGCCCTCGTTTAGTTTATTTGTTTTCGTTGAAAATGACTGGTTGTAACTGTACATCACTCGAGGCAGCGAGAAGGTGTTCCGAAAGCACCACTACACAAGACGGTCACAAATACATGTACACGGCAGCATTCGGTGGGCATGCGATGCTCCACGAATACGCGGCCCAACTCGGGCGCGACTTAATAAAGCTGGCGGGCCAAGTGACCTGAGCAGCCCACGAGTACTCGGGACTACATTTTGTGGCATGGCTTGCGTAATGGAAGCCCGTTGAAAAGAGTTTGAACGTGGCGTGCCGGCAAGCCGACCCTAATTGATGCTTTGGGGTTGGCGCGGCGTAGCGTTTCTCTTCGCTGTCATTAGGCGCATAAAAGCCGTATCCCTCCTTTGATGTCAGTCACGCTTATGAGCAGCCCTCTCTCCAGCGCCGCAGCGGTCTTGAATAGCGGCGCGCCAGTAGGACTCGACGCGATGCGTGTGGCGAGGCCCTCCGAGGGAACAGCAGCGTCGCGTGGTGGCAAGAAAGGGGGGGGGGGGGGTGACGCCGGTCGACGTTAATTTGCAGGCTCCGCCCCCATTAATGGAGCCCCATCAGAAGGCTCCTTCTGAATATTTAAATGAAGCTCTCGCGCCACCACGCGCTCGCGAAAAAGCCGGTGGCAGCGCGTGTTTTTTGTCGCCCGCGTTCGGTTGGTCCGCCTTCGCTGTCTCGCTGTCCCCCAGTGGCCTATGGTTTTACGGGTAACCTGCTTGACGCCTTAATTGAGTGCGCCGGGGAAAAACTGCCTGCCGGAAAAAGGCTGCCCTCGGAGACAAAGTTTGTGTTTGGGTCCCCGAGGAGATCACTGCGCAAGCGTGGCTTCTTCAGCTCGTGTCAGCGCACACCCGCCGGTCGATCCTGCCTCTCCAGAGGGCCTCGAAAAGCGCCCTCGTTCAACACTCGCTGGGTCGGCTTTTAGCCGGAACAGCCAAGCGCTTCGCAAACTTTAGCCTGTCCACAGACTTGGGTGAAAGCGCAGGTACAAAATGGACTGAAGCCTTCCGGTAGTTTGCCGCGAGAGAACTTAGCTGGGTCTGCTTCTCCTTGTCAGCTAGGCCTCATTTCGGGAATCACTCAGGAGTAATGCACAACAGCGAAAGTAGCATGGAAAAATGAAGCCCGTTAATTAGCGTGCTTTAACTGGTCAAGTTTCTGAGCCCAAAAGTGGACTAATGTGAGTATAACACTCTACACATGGTCACGTATATAAAGCCGAAAAAGCTTCATGTATGAATGTATCTGGCCATTTTTGCCTTAATGAACGAAGACGACTGTGTAAGCTTGGATGCTGCAGTATCCGTTTTTAAGTACGCAGTTAGAGTGTTAATATGGGCCTGCGCAGCATAACTTTTTGGTGCGAACAACGGCTAACCGGGTGACGTTGCACAACAGGCGCTAGCTTATCGCGAAGTTACACCTCCGTATTACTTGTGCGAGTTCTAGTGTGAACAATTTAAGCTCTTTAGCTGGCGTGAATTGACTAAAGCCTATGTGGTCCTTCTGATGCTACAGATGTTCAGAGTAAAATTACACTCCATATCCAAATATAAGAATATTTACGTTTCTTTAAGAATTTGTTAATGGTATAAAATACAGCAGCCGTTTCCAGCAACTTAATAGCCGTAGAAGGATTAGGTAACAACGTGCTAAACTCGACAGACTGAGACAGACAAATCGGTCACTATTTACCACAGTTTAAAATTTCATACACAATAATATATGCTTTCTTTTTTGAATGGGTGTTTAGAAAAGAGGCGAAGAATTCCACGAATGAGGTAGTAGCACACGTCCGCCTTTGACTGCGTTCAAAATATTTGAATTCCTTACTAACTAGCCGTAATTAGGGAACACTTACGCAAATGTTAAGTTTTCTTTCGACGTAAAAGGCTTCAAAAATTTTGCAGACCCGTTTGTGCAGATATCACCTCATTACCTTGCATTTATTGAAGAAGGCTTGGAATCCGAGCTGAGAGCTTGAGTCGCTAAGTGACTAAACAGTGACGTTTCCCTGTATCAACTTTTGCTGTTCTCTTAGACATTAATAAACACGCTGGTCAGTTTAGTGATGTAGGATCGACCACAAAATATGGGGATGTCGTAAACATCCACAGTACAGCAATCAACAAACTTACTAGCATGTTTTTTTTTTTTCACTCGTTTTGTCCAGTCTCTACTGTTGAGTATATAAAATATACTTGACAATCTTTCCTATTAGGCGTATAATTCATTCTAGGTTTTGGTAATACATATATAGATGCTGGTAGAAGCGAAGCGGGTCGAGGCAGAGAGAGAAAACTAGCTGTTAGTAACTATGAAATGTCAGCTTTTACGAACAAGTATTCCAAGTGAGCAATTATTTAGTTTTTGTACTAATAAAGTACCGTTAAATATCAGCGATATATGCGCTTCTGATGTGTAGCCGATACGCATGGTAATGCGAACTTATTAATTTTGAGCTTGTGGCGTGGCGATAAATTTGTGGCATATATATTCCCCATGTAGATACGCAATATAGTTAAGACACGTAACCAAGAAAATGTAGTAGAGTGAGTGTCTTCAAATCGAACGTATCCCACACTTGATAGTCTAATCCCATAAGCTGAAATCTCATGCGTGTTGTTCGATGCAACGCTCACATTAGAACTGCACATTGGACTAGTTGGTTTTGGTTAACGGTGGACGGTATAAACTGTGCAGACATAGGTACTATAAATGCAATATTTTCTTATTAATCATCATGTTTACACGAGGGTTAATCATGAAATCTTTGCATTTCATAATTTTCAGGTGTCACTAAGAGTATAGCTTCAATATTATTTAACACATTGGACAGGGATTCCAAATATTGATAAAATACCATCTTTTTCTCTTTATCTCTGTGAATTGCTCACTGAAATGCGATACGTTAGCACGAGAAAAATTCACTTCAGGTCAGCCTTTATACTAATGCTTGCATTGTGAACACTTCTCGCGTCTGTCCACCACTACAGTTCAGATGTCATGGGATATCGAGCGAGAGATTTTCATCTGATTCCCAGCCGCAGGATCCGCATACCAAAAGGAACGGGAAGAAAAAAACGCCTTTCAATTCACTTTAAAATGCCCTCACTGGTCGCAAGTAATTCGGGCTCACCACTGTATTAATTGTTCCTCATAGTAAATTGTGCTGTTTCATGACTAAAGCCCTGGAGTTCGATCAGTTTTTTTTTTTTACTCAGACGACATAAAAAAGTACTTAGGATCGTACTCAGAAGTACTCAGAAGACACTGGCAATACACTTGGCTCAGTTGCAGTTCACCTTTGCGGCTTCGCATTGTTTCAATATTTTACGCTGAGGGTGCTGCGTATATTTATCATATTGAATGCCGCTGACAGTCGTCAAGCTTTGGAACACTCAATATTTATCGTGCAGGTAGACGTAACGAATGAATACCTTTCGGAGAAACGTTGCGGCTCCGAAGCCAAGGCTTACCTTTGTCCATCTTATCTCCAGCAGTCATGTAGGTCGAGTGGACTGGGAGCCGAGAAGCGACCAGTGCTGCTGAAGTGGCGGCTTCTGTGAGGCAGCTCCCTTGAAGCGTCATCAGAGCTTGGGCCTGCTGCTGTCGCCGACAAAAGTTCGCACCCTCTGCGACAGCCATGTCGTGCACGTTCGTCTCATACACGTTGCCTTCCGGCTTCACCAAACACTGCTCGTGGCGTGCCGCTGCTGACTCTTTATTCTCTGTGAGAGCGAACCTTCGTCCTACTGATGATAATGCTGTTTGTTGTGGCTGGGGAGATATGCAACCCATGCTTGGGCGGCTCAAGACGTAGGGAGTCGGCGACCCTTCCGGGGTCAGATTGAGGACGTCAGTATGGCCGGCTGAAGATGCGGAAGATGGAGCCATGGGGGAGTGGCCATTGATCCAGGATGTAGACTGCTTGGAACTTTGCTGACCCAGTTGTGCATGTAGAGGTTGGGTCGTGGACATGAAGCTTGGATCCGTGTGTAAGTCACGGTAGTATCCCGACGTGGCCACTGCCGTTCCAGCGTTGGCTTCACTGACTAGTCTTTGCTGAAAGCCATAGCGGTCGTTGAGTGGTGGAGCCGGGGAACGGCGCATACCAGGTGGGCTGTCTGAAGTGGCAGTTTGGGCCAGCGACCAGATCTTTGGTCGAGAACCTTCCATAGGGTCCACAATGACTAGAGAAGTTCCTGATGACCGGTCATCATGATAGGCCCCGTGGTGACGCAAAGAGGAACGCGGAATCCTCGGAGAGATGGGTCCACTGCCGTCGTCCGAAGATGTGTCGTGTACGCTCTGATTGCTGCTACTGTTCACCACAGAGATGTTCTTGCTTGAGTAGGACGAATACGTGGGCGTCGGCAGCGACCCGTGGCCGCCTCCGTGAGGTGTCAAGCTCTGCAAGTCCAGGCAGCGGGTATCACCACGGTCCATGACAGGCTTTCTCGCGTCGAGTTCGGAGTCTTGCAATTCTGTTTGAAAACGGACAGAGAAGAAATCTTCATTTCGAGATTTCTTGCGCTGAATTTTCTGCTAACAATTTTAGGAGCATGCGTACTGAGACGCAATCCATCGTTTAAATACAGACACCTGACAGGCGGCCGATTATTACAATATTAACCTAGCATCAACGATTATTACAAGGTTAACCTAGCATTAACCTAGCATCAGTGAAGTTTGTTTTTTTCCCAATCACTGGTTACGTCTGACCTGAAGTAATAAGTGGTCTCCCGTCTGTTGCCATCATTTTCAGTGAGCCAGTTTTGAGTAGTGAGATTTTCGCAATTTCTGTAGCACACACAAGTTGATGATGATAGTTCTTTTTTTGTGCACGTCTGTATATATATAAACAAAATTGTTAACGGTCAGATTAAACAGCTTCGCTGTTATTATAAATCATGTGCATTATCGTTGCGCCGACAGTCAAGTTTATAAGCCTGCAAAGAAGCATTGCTACATTGCACAGCCTGTAACGACCAAGGGTATACTCATGACCTGTAACGACCAAGGGTACACGCTCTATCCGCGAGGAGTTGAGTCCAAAGAAAAGAATGTAAAAGTCCACTAACGCAAAAAGCGATGAACGATTTCAACTTTTCGTTGAAAATACTTTAGCGCAAGGTACACAAATGATCACAAACAGGAAACGTGATTGATGCCTTGTCACAAAAAAATGCACGGTAAGAAAGCTGTACTGGAATTGTTCACACTGGAATCAGATCACTGTCTGTCAAGGGGTTCTCAAAGCTTCATTGAACACGAAGGGACTAAAGCTTCATGGTGCAAGAGCTTTAGCGATGAGGGATGCCGATTTATGACGCGAAGACGACAGCAAGTGTTTCTCGATGCAAGACAGTTGTCATTGTTTGATGAGGTCGTGTTCTACATTAGCGAGACTGGTGCAAACAAAGGCACAGTTTTTGCTTTTTTACACCTATTTTTCTTATGTGGTACTATACTACAAATTAATTGAAAAGTCACACTTTTGGTAAACACAAAATGGGGGCCATCATTCAGAATGATTGTTTAGTGAAATAGAGACGGCTAAATTTATAAAAAGGCTGCAATGATTAGCTGTGAAAGTGCTAGAAAAAGTAAGTCCTTCAATCCTGAAACTCCCTGACGGTGTTCTCCACAGCCGCGCAAATGAAGACTTCCAGGTATGCGATTAATCATCAAACATCACTGCTTCTCAAATAAAAACGTTTATTATTTCTTTCTCTCTCTCACTCTCTGTCAGCCATTCTGAGGCATAAAATTGGTGTAAGCTCGACGTGCAGTGGTAACAGTGGCAACGTTGGGCATGTTTAATGTGTTGTCAGAACAAGGGGCAGGTCCGTAGCCAAGAATTTTTTTTTTGTGGGGAGGGAGGAGGGAGGGAAGGCAGTTGTTTAATGCCTTGAAAACACTCATTTCATTATTACTCCTCGGTAAAACACCGCCTCCATCTCAATTGTTTCTGGGGGGAGGGCGGGGGGGGGGCTAAGACACAACCTTAGCTACGTGCCAGTGTCAAAGTAACTGATCTTAACGTTCGCGTTTTGCGTAGACTACACAAAAGCAACAAGACAATGTCACTCATATATTTCTCAGCGCTCAAAGGTATTCTCGTTTTATTTCCCTTGATCATTTTTAGCGTTATTCTGGCCGATCTTGCAGAAAAGCGCCAACTGTCCCAGTAAAATGCCGTTTCATTGCAGTTATGGTAAAGGAGAATAACGAAGCTGCGGCAGATTTGATACCTTCAGTCAGTATGAGAAATTTTATCCTTCATCTGCGTGCTCCTAAAGTTCACGTACTTCGTGGCGCCATTGGTCAAAAAGATACGCCACATCCATCGGCATGACCATGTGGGCGTTGTCAATTACACCTTGTAAACCTACAGTAAGACTTTAGAAGGAATGTGGACTAAAAAAAGTGGCCACGGCCGTAGTTTATTTTGCTTCAAGCAAGAAATGCTTGAAGCAGAGGCTGTGTTCAGCTCTTACCAATATCATGCTGCTGATGTCTTTCCTTTCCTTTTAGCTTCCGACTCTTAATATACGTGTAATAATTCCCAATGTGCTTTATTTGGTTTTATTCTGTTTGCTTCATGTGGTTACTCTTCTTGTTCATAACACAAAAGTCATATGAAAGAGGCAGCACAGATCCTTGAACAGTATTTAAGAGGGGGCAAGGGCCTGGCTTCTGCCTTACCTCAATAAATTGGTGCTCAGCAGTATGTCCGTGCATGCATGCATACATACAGGGGCGTAGCCAAAAGGGGGGGGGTCAAACTTTTTCGAAAATTTTTATTTTGCTGGCGTATACATGCACGCACACACACAAACGCACGCGCGCATGCACGAACGTGCGTACGTACATACATACATACATACATTCATACATACATACATACATACATACATACATACATACATACATACATTCATTCATTCATACATACATACATACATACATACATACATACATACATACATACATACATACATACATACATACATACATACATACATGCAGGTCACGGGTTCAAATCCCGGCTGCGGCGGCTGCATTTCCGATGGAGGCGGAAATGTCGTAGGCCCGTGTGCTCAGATTTGGGTGCACGTTAAAGAACCCCAGATGGTCAAAATTTCCGGAGTCCTCCACTACGGCGTCTCTCATAATCATATGGTGGTTTTGGGACGTTAAACCCCACAAATCATCAATTACATACATACATACATACATACATATACATATACATATACATACATACATACATACATACATACATACATACATACATACATACATACATACATACATACATACATAGTTTACGTTCGCTGGGAAGTTGACAACCCCCTTGAGAAACCGGAGGCTCTAAGTACCGGTAGCAAGGAGGAGATTTACATTTACGGAACCTTGTGGAGCGGCGGAGGGTGATATATATTTATAATCGCAGTTTTTGACTCAAGAGGTGGACATTAATTTTGATGGCTAACTTAATTACTTGCATGATGTGTAGCAGATTAGGATATGAAGCTTACTAATGTGTAGGTAAAATTTTTTTTATTTGGCTTTTTTGATAGTTCACAGTGAGCTAGGCTTAACTATTGACACGTTACACATTTGTAGTCTGAAATAGCAACTATTGTCCTTTTTAATTTTCGCCATGAAAAAAGGGAGCCACTTATTTCGATAACTCTGCAGAGCGAGCCCGTTTATCTCTGTCCAGCAGCTCGTTATTTTTGATGAGCTTTTAGATAGCAATCAAATCAAGGACTTGCATCACTGTGATCTATATAAAGCGAAATGAGAGAGGCGTCGACTTAGTGCAAGAACATATCTCGACAAGGTTAGCAATAGTTTTTGTGTGTGTGTGTGTGTGTGTGTTAGTATACGTGAAGTAAGACGTAGCGCGTTGCGGGCGAATACGAAAGAAGTGGCAGGAAGCACTTCTGCGCCAAATATGTAATATGAGTTATAGCTTTACGTTTACTGCTTGCAAGAATCTGCATGAATTTATATTTTATCCGCACCGTTTTTAGGGTAGAGTGTAAAGTTTACGGAAGTGTCACCGACAAGTAAAATGACATGAGATCACTGCGGGAAATGTACATTATTTGAAACTCCGTTTGTTTTTTCATGATAACGAGTTGTAGCTCATCGCCGCACTTTGAACAGTTCATAGAATGCCCCGCCGCGGTGGTTTAGTGGCTAAGGTACTCAGCTGCTGACCCGCAGGTTGCGGGATCGAATCCCGGCTGCGGCGGCTGCATTTCCTATGGAGTCGAGAATGTTGTAGGCCCATGTGCTCAGATTTTGGTGCGCGTTAAAGAACGCAAGGTGGTCAAAATTTCCGGAGCCCTCCACTACGGCATCTCCCATATTCAAATGGTGGTTTTGCGACGTTAAACCCGACACATCTATCAATACTTCATGAGATGAAGAAACATCTTACTCACAATCAGCTGCGTAATCATACAAATTGCTGTACGAATACGCTGTTTGCGTATAATGTAATATGCACTGAACCTGAGCACAGAGTGCGGGACCGGGAGCTCAACGAAGAGGGGCAGCCGAGAGAGCATTATTACTTATCTGCCGTTAACTGACGCGTGTTCCTTAGCGACGACCAGGGACAAGGGACTGATCTGCGATGCACCGGAGGCGAGGGGGGCAAGCCACTCCGCGCGGACCTCCGATGGGCTCGCAAGATGAATCCCAGAAGGAAAGGCAAGGGCCTCTCCGGGGCCTTCTAATTAAGTCATATGAGGGTGGGATCCCAGGGCTCTCTCGCTTCACACTGATGGCTCGAATTTCGACTTTTGTTCTGCCCACCGCCCTCGGGGGGCTGCAGCCCACGTAATGGTTCCCAGGGTACTCGCCAATACGCCGAGTTAATGATAATAAACACGTCCTTAAGGCTCTCCTGCTGGTTTTGGTCCGATTGCGCTCCGCACTAGCTGCGAAACTAATGCGAAGGTGAGCGACTAATGAGGCGATCAAGGTAACGGCGTGAGGTTCAAAGAGCGCTGTGCTCAT
This sequence comes from Rhipicephalus annulatus, assembly GCA_013436015.1. NCBI lineage: Eukaryota > Metazoa > Arthropoda > Arachnida > Ixodida > Ixodidae > Rhipicephalus > Rhipicephalus annulatus. Next base: position 355,661 of record WOVY01005177.1, on the reverse strand, counting down.
TGCTTTCGTCCTGGATTTTGCAGTCGTAATGCGTAGGCAAGAGCATAAAAAAGAATAGGCAGTACCGCTATAGGGTCAAAGGTGGGGCAACGCCGGATCGCCATTCTGACACATATGGGCAGGGCAACTTTGGCCCATTTGACGACGTGTGGAACTGTAGTTTTTCATAGCGTGCTTTTTCTTTTTGAAAGCGGCACCGTAGTAGTTTGCCAGTGTATAATATATGTGATAGCAACATATATTTAAGTGCATACGTCGTCTGCCAAATTCTGTCGAAAAACGCTTCGCTAATGTATCATTCGAAATACATTTGTTCTAGTACACGCGCCAATGATGAAATCTGAAGGCGGTAGAACTAAAATGTTTATATTTGTCTGGGACTTGGCAAAACAAATTCGTTAGAAGGCTCAAGGAAAATAAATCCCCGCCACCCCCCACGATCCCGGGAATCGGCCGTAACACCAATTATCTGCTTAGCGGAGGGCGCCCCTTGCAGATGCATTAAGTGGAAGCATTGTTTTTTTTAACATAGTGACCACAAAATAATAAAAAAAACACTAGGTGGCTGACCAGAACTGATTCCGGTTGGCTACCTAGCACTGAGCGAACGGGATCCATTCAGACGGTTCCTGTTTATTGTAGTTAGGATCTGTTACCAGCATCAGCATTTTAAATTGTTGTTACGTATAGAACTGGCAATTATTGATATGCCATCAGTATCGAAGTTTTTTCTGTGAAAAACACGTGAACGTTCCTAGCTGAAATATCTATGGGTGAAAAAATGTTATTGAAGGTCTGAAAAGTGTGCAGTTTCTTTTCTTAAAGAAAATAGATCTTTAATAAAAATGGTATCTCAGTCAGGTAGTTATTGCCTTGGCACACAATTTCTACGTCAATGCGCAAATATGTTGCCGCAGCATAAGATACTTCAAAATGAATATAAGGGAATGTTTAAAATTGATTTTTATAAAGGGTGGTTGTCGGTCATCCCAGTTTATGTGATGCTTATCTTCTAGAAGTCACATGCGTGTAATTTCAAAGAAAGATCAAATTTTAGTGCTGATATCTGGCACAGGCGCTGCAGGCGCCCAGAAAATGCGGCTGCACTCTTACGTCAGAGCAGAACAAATAATTACAAAGAAGTGATGGAATTAAAATGAACGTGCTCAGCGCTAGCGTCTCGTCTTGGAAAGCAACGAGGCACCTTGGTTCTACCAACGAATCACGTTACCTTTGTGTGTGGCATTTGGTGCTTATCTGTTTCTTTCGCGCTTTGTGCAAGAAGACGGTAATATGCACCTTTAGTTATTTGTGCACCATAAAACTGAGCCACTGGGTCGCTTCTTCTTCTAGACAGGTGAGATAGAAAGATTTGCGCTTTTTTACAGTTTAAAAAAGAAACACATAACACCCACACATCCTGCACATTACTTAAAATTTCGTCATCTCGTCACGAGTACATCCCCGTATAATGTAAAAAAGCAGTATCATTTCGATATCGCTATTAAAATTCAATGATAAACGCCTCAAACTACCAGCAATTTTATCATTTTTTAAAGCATGAACGTACGTTAAACTGTGTCGGCCAAAACTTTTTGAGTATACACAACTGACCTCAAATTTTGGTTCAAAACGTTATGTAATGAGTTTTCGTTAGTCATTTCAATGTAACTTTAGGCGCGGCAAACTATTTCCCCCTGGACGCAAAGTTCGTGCGCGTATACTACAGGTGTCTGACTGTCATATAATATTTATAAACAAATCTGCATTGCCCAACAAAAAGAAAATAAAGAAAACCAACAATCTCTATACGGTATGAATTGCCCCTAGTATATGAGGAAGCTTTAATGTTCGTACCTTTTTTTTTTCTAGAATACTTCTGTACCCACGCATAAAAACAGCTGCGTTTGCAATAAACGGGTTATCGTCTCTAATTTATTATGTATCGAGGTTCAGTGCTAACTAGAATGAAAATTACGGTTTTCGCAAACATTTTCCTTATACGCGTGGATAACGTGATATTTTGCAATTACTCGAGGGCGGTGGCGTAAACCATGACACTGGCAAACACGCATGTTAGCGAGCGTAAAGGCAGTGCCCGCCCGCTAGTTACTTTGCCATGTCCGCTTTGCTTTTTCTCGCTTGTTCGAACGTGCGTGCCCTGCTGTACCGCTGCAATGGCCATATTTAGCGGACCTTCTTCGCATAACGGTCTACGCAATGCTTCGTTTTCCCGGAGATTGGCCGCGCAGAACGTCGTCCGTGTGATCAGTTATAGAACACTTCGGACTTCTGGATGATGCATGTTTAAGTTCGCATCGACGTTACGTTCTTTATTCATTTATTTATTTAGTTTCATTTAACAAATCGCAGAGTGGCACCCGAACGTGCGCTGCTATTGCAACAACCTAGCCTTACAGGCCGGCATTATTTGCATCATATTCCGCATAAAGCACTGCGTGCGGCGCCTCTCTTTTGTCATCCGAGTTCGCAGTGACGCTATGACATATGCATCGATGCGTTCATGACCTCAAGAGTCGTCTCCTGCTGCACAGACCATCTCTGAAGGCGAAAAGGGGCTTTGAAATAAGCTTTGTATGGGAAGAAGGCCGTTGCATGGATTCAATAGAGTTGCGAACAGAAGGGAGCCTCGTTTTGAACCGTAGCGCAAGTGACGCTCGTGACCGGCACGAGCAGGGAAGCACGGGGGACGGGGTCCCAGAACGCCCGCGATAAAGGCCGGCTATTTATATGCACATGATTAAAGACTCAATACGAGATGCACAGCGCGTACCTACATGAGTCGTCGTCGTACTTGTCTGTGACGAGTCTGCAATCGGCACAGTTGCGTCGGAACCCTCGTTAAACGTATTCGCAATAAGGAAACCGTCGGTCGTGGTCATGCTTCGTCGCTCTGGCTAGATAAGGACCCTTTCCGAAGACAGCGGGGCCATCGAAAAACCCCTTGTACGAATAGTGCCGTGCAAAGGGACGAAGTCGCGTGGCAAGTCGTAGAACCATGTGATCATTGTGTTATACCTGTAGCGACAATGAAAGAAATGGGGAGGCGTAGTGAGAAGTTCGTGCTTCCTTGTTTTTGTTTTCAAAGCCGCATACAAGTTTTGTTGTCTTTTTTTCTTATTCCAGGACAGGAAGTACCGCGCTGCACCTTCTTATCAAGGACTCGCGCTGCAAGACACAGGCTTATTCCTGCAGAGTTGTTGCGGCAACCGTATACATCATTGTTCGTCCAGTCATTTTGCTGACTATAACACCTTAAGACGATACGGATGCGAGATGTTAGTTCGGTGAACTGCACAATTGCTATGCGATCTGTTGGACACACTTTACATATATGCCCCCCCCCCTCCCCCACTTCCTCATGTCTGCCTTATCCATTATACGTCTTTTCGTCCACATTTTTTACTTCGGTTGACCACATTAGAAAAAAAAAGAGTTTGTCTTGTTTCATCACTGCCTTGAAAAAACTCAGCTGCCCGATTTAACTCGTTGGCGAAAGTCTATAGCTAAGAAAATATATTACCTCATCCTAAATCAGCTTATGTCCAGTGGAAAGCTTTCTATTTCTGTATTTCAAGCGGCATAAATAGGAAATCTTGCAACATTTTCTGGTTATCGAATTTATTTCCCTGGGATTCAATCATGCTTGCAGTATATGCAGAAGGAGCGGGGAAACTGTGTGGTGTATACTTGAAACAAGTTACTACGTGGACATATACAAATATTACGACGTAAAAATTACGCATAATATTGGGTTGGAGCGCATTTGTGACGTTTCAGTGCAAAGTACGAATTTGCAGGTGTGATTGCCAGCCACGGCGGCAGTATTTCAATGGCGCGAAATCCAAAAAATGAGCAGCAATAGGCGCATGCTAAAGAACCCCGGCTGATTGAAATTTAGAGTATCCATCGTGTTTCTTTATCATATAGTGGTTTCGGGACGCCAGAAACCATTGAATTTGATGTTTCACTGTAACGACTTAGTTATTATAACATATAACGTATAACGTATAACGTAGACGACGTTATAACTCGCCGGGGTGATTTGGCACTACCTTGATTTTTTTTTGTAGTGTTCACTAAAACAGGGTTACCTCTTCGGAGTCTACGTGAAAATTCGCGTGTTAGCGACTTTATCGCAGTTCCTGGGAAATGAAACTTGATGGCTTGCTTTGCGCCTTTGACGCAGTTACAGGATCCCCCGTAGCGCTTTCGTTCATGCCCCAGGGTGGGCGCACGCTTTGGAAGAGAGCGTTGCTGGGCTGCCACTGTATCAACAGTGTAATGGGCGAAGTTCGTTGCAAATGCTAATTAGTCACGACACGTCACAACGTACGAAAGGGGTTCGCTTTCGTTGCAACGCGAGGAAATACTGCACGGCAGCGAGCTGCTTGGTGTTACGATGCAACTGGCGACCAAACCCTTTTTCGCTCGTCCTTTTATTTGTATTCTTGTCGTTTTTTGTCCGGTTCTTTTCTGATTCGGTTCTTCATTCTCTACTTTGGCGCAACACCGAGCGGAAAACAGCCATTAGGCATGATAGGCTCGTGATCGCCTGCAATTGTTCTTCCAAGTCACCACTACTTGCGCCGTTTTTTATCATTGTATTTACTCTTTTTGTTCCTTTCAGAGAAGAACAATTACGGTGTGGGGAAATTCACGCGTGTTTGGACAGTGACAACTTCCTTGGCTGTGACATATCTCCCGGAAAGTGTGGCATTGCCGAAACCGACGCTCTCGCAGTCGCTTGTTTGCACAGAAGCTGCGATATAGATCGGTTGAGGGCACATAGTGGAGGTCAGAAGCTGAAATAAGCGCACTAAATCTATCTCACCTACTGCGTTGACTTGAGTTTCGTAATTAGGTAACCATGTAAAGCAAAGATATCGTGCACTCTTTGCTTTACTACTGTCATTGTAATTTGTATGTTGCAAGTAGCTAATGACCATATATATAGTACAGAGACGATTGTCACGGTGTATTGATGGTCTACTTAACATACTTTTTGACTCGTCAGAGTTACTCAGAGAATCTTAACCACCTGTATGATTTCTTTATTAAATCTATTGAGTTAGATATTGCGCTAAGAGGAATATGGATATTGTTGATGGGAAAGGCCGGTGCTTTTACTAACGCCTATTACTTCTCTTTGCATGAAAAACGTAACACAGAGCACAGAAAAAAAAACCAAAAGGCTCAGTATGCCGTCAAAATAGTGGTTACGTTCTGTAGACATGTAAACGAACGTACTCAAGGAAATTATTGGCAATTAAAAACCGCAAAATGAGACGGTGCTAACCATTAGACGCGGCAAATATATGAACGAAAAAAGTTGTCGTGTGTACGGGCAGTTCCTGATATGTAGTTACTGAAGTACGCTGAGCCACTACTTATATACCGGCTAGTTTTGAAGTTAGTTTTCAACACTAACACTGAATCGTCTACCTGATCATGGGTCGGCAAAAAAAAAGCTTGAGCTCACCCTGATCCAATCAAAAAATATATTTTGCCCTGGGTGCTCCAATAAACTAAGACTCACCAAAATTTTCCTCAACCAGACAAAGTTGTTTCGCTCACTTATTCACTCGCTCAAGCGAACTCACTCAGACTCAGATTCGCTTAAATTTTTCTCAACGGGGCTCACTCCAACTCACTACCCAAAACGTTAGTCAGCCAGGCTTCTTCAGACTCAGGCTCACGGCCTGACTTGAGCCTGAGTGAGTTGACTCACCAGTCAACCAACCTGAAATAACCTTTTTCTTTATCGCGGTGCGAGTGCTAATAAAGCCAATATCTCCCAAAAATCTGTGCTCTTTGGAAAACCTTTTTATTTTGTACCTTCAAAAAAATACGAGTTATCAGTGGTTTCAAACAGCGGGGACATTTTGATGAAATGCTGGCACGAAGTATTTGTATCAAGAACTTATTGTGAAAGAATTTGCGGGCCAAGTCATTCGAAAGAAAAAAACAAGGACAGCCGTTTGTGATGTCATGACTTATTTCTTTTGTTCAAGTTTGCATGCCCTGCCTTTTGATTGGGAGGTTGACTAGGGTACGCATAGTTTGCTACCCTACACATGGGGACGGAAATAAGCGAGTACAAGACAGCGAGAGAAAGAGAGGCACATGGCACAAGACAGGCACAGTGCAGCCTTCCCTACGCTATCGCTCAGTTCTGTTTCTTTCAAGTACTGCAGCAGGGATCGTGTGGTGTTTTCTGGGCTAATTTGCTGTGAGACACGGCTCACAAGAAATTTTGTTCAATGAAAGGCCGATCATCGAGTATTCTCAAGACACACTGTAGAGTCCTCCGGCCGCTGTCGCCGATATGAAGAGGCTCACTCGAAAATATATTTCCTGCTAACGCCTCACAAAGACCAATATTTTGCACAACATTATTCACTGAGACTCAAACTAACCAAATTGTTACTCACCCGACGCAGACTCGTCGCCCCATTTGAGTATGAACGAGTATGAGTGAGTCAAAGTAGGAGTGAGCCTGCTGGCCTATGCGATTTCACATTTATCGGTCTGGGTCACAACTGCGGTGTTATTTATCATTATACAAAGGTATATGTATTATTTGGTCGTATAACCTGCAATTTTGTTCTTTGAAATTTGAAGAGGGCGTACAAGGAGCAAAGCTCGTATTTATAGCATAACTGTATGAAGAGGGAAGAAAAAAGCAAATCTACCCTCTTCTGTCTACTTTCAAATCCTGTTTACTAAGTCAACAAAAAATATCCTGAAAAGGGTCAGTCATTTTACTACATGCTCTTTAAGTACATTTACAAGGTTTAACACCACGTTTCGTTTTATACATAATTTTTTCTCGTTTTGTATGGGGAATATGAGGCGCAAGTATACGTTTTGTCTAGATATGACTCTTTTTTTTTATTCTTGTGATATGACCAAGAATCAGCTCGATTCAGTTGACTATCAGGGCCACCGGTAATCCATGTCCTATAGGTGCATTGGTAGTATAAATGGCATTAAGAAAAAAAGCTCCCATGATTAAATTAGAATATCTTCAGGGTAAATTTTCAATGTGTGTTAAAGTTCTCGATCATCCCTGCTTTTCTGAGCTGAAATAGTTGGAACCCATTTCGCTCTTTGTGAAATGAGTGTAAACACTTTTATCTCGGGAAAGAACTTGGGAACCATACGCTATTCAATCGTGTGTGGAACGAAACAACAAAAATGACTTTCATGGGCTAAGCTTCATGCCACGAGTACGTTTTGTCTCATTACAACGAATTTGTTCATTAAATGTGCACAGATTTCACCATCTGTTGGCGTTTACAATTTATCAACGCTAAATGATGTTTTCTTGCAGGATATAAAGGTGCATTATTTTTTAACTGAACATGAGCGAAAGTATAATGTGCAACGATATTCTGGCGAGTTTGTCACTGGTGCTACTCCCCTACACATCGACTTTCGCAGCCGGCCTTTTTCTTGAACACCTCATGCGACATTGACCGGCCAATTTGCATGCATCACAATAAATAACGCAATGTAGTTTGCAATACATGCCTTGGTTTATGAAAAGACACAGTGGTACGTAAGCTCTGTGCTATATGAACACTTGAACGGATTGGGCAAAATAAATGAACGGCTACACAAAACGTGCGAAAAAATACGCACACGGATAAGCACATCAACAGGAAATGTGACCCTTAAAGAAACACCCAAAGAGGAAAATTTTACCTGACTGACCGACACGTTTCCATTGTTGAACACTCTCCGAGAATCTATTCGGGGGAGGATTGTGACGCCTGGTAAAACCCATAAAACTACGCCTGTATACAGGACACCTAGGGAAGAATCGTGCAGGACGAGCACCGCCCTGTCCACTTTCTTGGGTCCAGTTGCTGGACGTATAGCTTTATTTGTTTTTTGACCATGTCATACCAACTATCCGCCCACTGCATAATCCTCACACTCGTGTTTAATAAGCAAGATATATTGATATCACAAGCAGTGTATGTTTCCAGGCTTCGCTAAGATAAATTACAGTCATAGGCGTATCAGCCGGGGGGGGCGGGCAAGGGGGGCGCGAATTCCCCCCTGATATATATATATATATATATATATATATATATATATATATATATATATATATATATATATATATATATATATATATATATATATATATTGTTTACATACATAGGTATTTCATAGGGCAAGCTTCATAATTATAAAAAGTAGGAAAGGAGTAGTTTCAATGAAATAATTGTTGGAACAGTGAAATTGCCACAAATTTTACCTTTAATTTTTCATCAGGAGTCAATGGAAAGGGTATATATATTCTGCAACGTAATGTACTGAGTGCGATTGAGAAAAGGGGGGAGGGGGGCTCATGTAGGCTATCATATATATATATATATATATATATATATATATATATATATATATATATATATATATATATATATATATATATATATATATATATATATATATATATATACCAAGAAGTGGAGGACGGGCACAACGAAAACTTGCCACAGTGAAATTGCCACATATTTCCCTTTTATTTTGCATCAGGAGTCAATGGAAAATGTATATATATTCTGCAGACGTAATGCGCTGAATAAGATTGGCCCGCTGGCTAGATACATCGTATGGGACATTAGTCTTTCGCGTTATCATAGTCTATTGTATGTGTGAAGCATCATTTATGCTCTGATATTACTGTGAGCACGTATTTTACATGTTTTTTGTCATTTTTCTGGTGTTCCTGGTGAAACTGTCAGGTTTTAGTGTGGGAAACTTAGATAGGCAATTGTGAACCCTGCATGTTGTACGCCCGAACTCTTTAGGTGCCGAAGAATAATAGCCTGTGCCTTATTGTGCGTCAATATCTCCTTTGATAACATATTAATAAACAGAATAGTATGATAAGTGAGCTCGACCTTTTTCGCGCAGATATGATATATAAGCAACTTAAAGAAAAAAAAGATCCGCGCATAATCTGCTTCGATAGTTGTCTATGCAGTAGGAAAGCGCAGACATTTAATGTAGGGAACTACATGATTGCTGCTTTCCCGGAAACGTTACTGTCGGGTGGATTCGCCACAGAGTTTGTGCTTTCCAGCTTTCATCAGAATTTGGGACGGGCCATCCTAAGGCGTGCCCCGCTACCACCGAAACGGGTGCTTAACATAAAGTTCATGCGAAGTCGAAATTTTCTGTATGGGTACAATCATTCATGTAAGCTTTCCATGCTTTCTCATAGAGAGAACTTTTAATTCACCACTACGAGATATTTCAACGAAGCATTTGACATATGCGTTTGTTTTGTACACCTACGGTAGACATCGTTCATGTGGTTCAGATGTATTCTCATTACACAAGCATGGGTGTGGAGTCTGCCGATTGGGACCCTCTAAATTCAAGGAAAGTGGTGCAACGAAAGACAAACACGAGATACGAGGCAGCCCATTATCTTGTGTTAGTCTTTCGGTTCAACGCTTTCCTGGAAATAATCGAAGCCTCAACTAGCTCAGGGACGCATTTTATAGGATCTAGGCACTCGTTTTCGAAGCGTAGCTCTCGAAACCGAGCTCCACCAAGAACATTTAGCTTACCAGGCAAGAAGTCACGCTGCTGAGCTCGAGAGGTCGGGTTCAATTTCCGACGGCCGTGGCCGCATTTTGATGGAGGCGTAATGCATGAACACCCGCACACTTTCATTTAGGAGAACGTCAAAAAACCCACCACTTCGGCATTCCTTATTGTCATACCATGGTTTTCATGCGCAAAATCCCCGCAATTACTCGTGCACTAAAGCCACGTTCTGCAGACTGCCGCAGCCACTACGAAGTTACTCTAAACGTCTCTCATAATCATATGGTGGTTTTGGGACGTTAAATCCCACATATCAATTAATCATCTATACTTGGCGGTTTACGCTACTGAATGGCGTATGAGAAATGAGATCACTGACCTGGTTTGATGTCCCTTTGGGCCTCGCCATCCACCTTGTCACCGCAGTCATTGTCCGTGTCGGACGCATCAGCCTTGTCGTCGCCGGATTCATTGTTCTTGTTGCGCGGCTCCCACGTCATTTTATTCTCTTTCTTGAGACGCCGCCGAGCGTTCGCAAACCACGTTGATACCTGCAGCAAAGTGCGTCTACTGATTTCAGCCCGTTTCTCCTGCGTCACCCACGACCAGTGAGCGATTAGTCGTCAGTTCGGTAAACCAGGTCTCAGAGCGAAATGCTCACCTGCGTGAGAGTCATCTTCGTGATTATTGCCAGCATGATTTTCTCTCCTTTGGTGGGGTACGGGTTCTTGCGGTGTTCGTACAGCCAGGCTTTCAGCGTGTTGGTTGTCTCTCGTGTGGCGTTTTTTCGCCGTGCTGCACTGTCGATTGCCCCGTACCTAAAAATAAGAGGGAAATAGGTATACTATGTCTGTAGCAATAACTGCGACCAGACCTTGTGCGACTGGTCACAGGGGTTTGAATAACACAAGTGCCAAGAAAAGGGTCTTTTTTTTGCTTATTAAGGAAAGGTACTGAATTTGAAGTGAAGCCGCCAGTCATACAGCATCTTGTATTCCTATATATCGTATGCAAGCGAAATGCATCCCTCTATCTTTGGCTGCATAGTCACGAACAAAGTGGGTGACCGTCTATGGCCTGTAACGAGTCTTGCCAGCCGGGAAGCCCCGCATACCCCGTGCAGTACTGGGCGCCGCGCTTCATCTATACATGTTTTGAAGACTTCCAGAACGCTCAAGACAGTTGTGGCTTTTGTGCTCTCAAAACCTCTGGGAAGAGCCACACCGAACTTTATGCCTTCTGAACTGACGACACAAGATGCTTTTTATTCCTTCTTTCAATTAAAGCCAATTTTCTACAACTCCCTCTTACCGTTCTCGCAAAATCATATTTTCTTATTTAAATCTGGAAATTACATTTCGGGATATTTTTGTTTATTTGAGAGAAAAGACTAGGTTACAAGTGCCACTTTTGGTATGAATGCATGCCACCAACAGAGGCATTGTTTGCTGGAGTCTTCATCATTGGTTGTTACCACTAAATAACTTGCCACTTCCCAGTGGAGTGGTGAAGAGATTCAGAGTAACAGCGAGCCAAGTAATCACTTGCTTGCAATGAAACTGTTATTCAGCTAAGGTAATCAAGTGGTACAGACGGCGCAATACGTTCATCCACGTCACTTAACATTCTAATTTTCATTTACCATGAAGGATAAAAGTACGGACAGTATTTCACGGTGTTGACTATACCACTGACCTGTCGCCGTAGGGGCTGTAGGCAGCTAAAGCAGGGTCATAAGGATAGCAAGCAGCAGCCGCTTGTGGAATAGTTCCCCAGGTTGCCCGGTTGTCCTGTTGATAAGAGCAAATTACATATTAGGTCACTTCTTTGGATAATCAAAATAAAAAAAGGCTATGCTTGACGTTTCCTTTAAAACAAACGCTTTCTTCTTTCCCAACTGAAGCACTTCCTAACACTGTTCACAATATTGCACGTGTTGCCCCGCCGCGGTGGTCTAGTGGCTAAGGTACTCGGCTGCTGACCCGCAGGTCGCGGGTTCGATTCCCGGCTGCGGCGGCTGCATTTCCGATGGAGGCGGAAATGTTGTAGGCCCGTGTACTCAGATTTGGGTGCACGTTAAAGAACCCCAGGTGGTCGAAATTTCCGGAGCCCTCCACTACGGCGTCTCTCATAATCAAATGGTGGTTTTGGGACGTTAAACCCCCCAAATCAATCAATATTGCACGTGTTTGCCGCAGTGCTCAAGACAAACTTGCAAGCCCTGCGCATGATTCTTTGGGATTACCGAAACAAATGGTTTCACAGCACTGCATTCGAGTAGGATTCACGCTGATTTACCGAGCAGACATTCATTCACAATGCTGAAAAACTGTTTCACGAAAGCGTCACGCTACAAAATACAATATCTGCAACTGATTTGTATGCAGGTTTTTTTGCGAATCATCTTGTTTGTCTCAAGCACACTAATTTTCTTTTTAAAGTTTTCCGAAAGACTATATAGCTCCCACATTACATATGTATTTGGTTTTAAGAATACTGCCACGGAAGCAGTTTCTTCTATTCATTTTTTTATTCAAGAAGAGAATCCTTACACGTGTGACCACTGCGTTTGCGCACACCACACGGGAGCCCCTAGAAACATTCCTTATTATTGAAGATTTTTTCTGATAAACTTGAGCCCGCAAAGCAAACAGTACAGCTCATTCTGGAACCGTATCGCGGCCACCAACGATGAGTCTGGACACTAACGATGTCACATGTGTAAATACTGCCACACCTAACTGCTGATCAGGTTACCGACGGCCCACGCAGTGATCACCGCTACCATTACACGTCACGTATTGAGTGTATATTGACTTTTTGTTCCCCGGGCATACGATCGCCCAATAAGGAGTTCCGTCTTTTGTAGCCCGAGTGTCATCTTCTTCACCGTCACGACCACGTGAGTGAGTGAATGAGTGAGTGAGTGAGGACAACTTTATGATGGTCTAGTGCAGGCACTGAGGTTGATTGATTGATATGTAGGGTTTAACGTTCCAAAACCACCACATGATTATGAGAGACGCGGTAGTGGAGGGCTCCGGTAATTTCGACCCCCTTAGGGTTCTTTAACGTGCACCCAAGTCTGAGCACACGGGCCTACAGCATTGTCGCCTCCATCAAAAATGCAGCCGCCGCAGCCGCGATTCGACCCCGTGACCTGCGCGTCAGCAGCCTAGTACCTTAGCTACTGGACCTGAGGTTTCCACACGCTACCCGGCTACTCCCAAGCAGGCACCGGCACGTCCTGCCTGACGGCCCTGTCGCGGGCGCACTGGACGGCCAGGATTTAGTCCTGAAAGTCTGGGCTGCGCAAATGCGCATCCCACTCGGCCTTGCTGTAGGTCAGGCCAAGCTACCCGCACTCCCAAACATGTGTACTCATGTAGTGGCATGCCCACCAGCGCGCCGCAGGCGGCGTCAGGGAACTTCTGGGGATAAGTTTCATTCAAGTATGCTAACTACGGGTACGAATGGGTTTGAAAAAAGCCCAACGAGACGGCCTGTGCTATATTGAGTTTTCATTGTGGCATAGAGAAAGCCCGCCTCTATGTAGTAATACTTGGTAATTACGTTTATTGAAATTGCGCTTCTGTGGTAGTCAGGGATGATGTTTAATATTTGAACTATACCACTCAGCAGGCCACACGATCACACAATCCTTTTGAATCATTCGCCCTAATGCAAACGAAAACTGTCACTAATCTTGCAAGAAACTCTGCAGAACCGCGGCTGAAAGAACTCGTCTTCTGTTACCCCTGCCACCTTCACCGAAGCGAGTATCTCAAATATTGAAAGAGGAAACTATAGACGCCAAACTACACGATAGATTCCATGTGATCGAAAACAAAATTGCCGAGCAAGTGAAAATAAGTTTCAATATTAACGATAGCTGATACACTGCGCAATCATTGCATAAATAAGGCTCAAATCAACGGAAATTTTTATACAACCTTAAATGACATCAAAATTGCATGTAAAATGAAAATATTATTAACATAGCGGTTGTTTTTAACCAATTATATGCATTCATTCGTAAAACTATTGTCCAGCGCATTCAAAAGAACCTTGGAAAGAGTATTAGTGTTGTTCGGTATAACTTCCTATGTAGACGCCTAGGAATTGGATTAAGTGGTGACAGCAATCACTTTCGCCTCTTGTAAACAGCGTGGGCATCCTTGCTGTCTGTACGTCAGATATATTGAGGAATATTAAATAGCTGTTGAACGTGGAGGTTATCGAAGGCAAGAACATGAATGAACTTGACCGCCCCCTTACATTAAGAAGTGAGCGGTGCAAGCAATGTATTGACAATATCAGAGTAAAATCCAATACCTGGCCATATAACGGGAATAACTAGTCATGTAAATTGGATCGCATCTTATACCAGTTATTCGATGCTGAGTAGTCTGCCGATATAGACTGAGCAAAAGTATACGTCCCTGGATATTTCCGCTCGTCTTGGGCTGTGTAATGTCACATACAATAACATTCTTGAACGATGAGAGTCATACAAAATAGTTAATATTCATGGTTCCAGTTCATTCCGCGGTCTCAAGCGGCTGCACCGAAGGAGAGCGTGACGTAAACAGCTAGTGTTGCCGTTACATATACATATATCTGTAGCAGCGGGTCATATATATTGTTGCGGAGCTGCAGAAGTAAAGGAAGATGAAGGGCAGAAGTAGCTGACAGGCTCGTGAGTGTGCCAATCAGCCATCGTTACTACTGCCTGTGGTTTTCCTCTGTAAACGCATCTCGTACAGAAGTCACCAAAGCCGTAACATATTGGTCGCCGACGGGGAAGAATGTAGAGTGTGTGGTGACACATTTGCGCGTGTTCCCAAGCGTACTGTTTAGCACCACCATTCATAAAAAAAAAGAGAGGGAAAGAGAAACTGTATAACGATTCTGCAGACATCGCGTCGCTGGCTCATAGTCACCGCGAGCAGCTGCTGCAGGAAAAGCTCGAATTGCAGCGCGGCTGCGACAGTCACGACTACTGTTTCAAAGCGTTCGGGAGGTGCGGATGCAGCGCGAGACGTGCAGGTCACAAGGTTGTTCCGTGCGCACCCGAGTGTCTCGCTGCTCGGCCCGGCTGGGGATCGCTTCCACGCGTTTGCCCGGCATACTTGTGGCGACGAGATGCTCCGCGCATGGCCTTAAGTACAGGCCCGAGGATTTCGCGAGGGAAAGCAGGGAAGAGAAAAGATTTACGACTTTGGGATGGAGCCTGCGACTGCTAATTGCGCTCCGTCTGTAGCTGCAGATCTTGTTGAAATGGCCAGCGCACATGCACGCAGTCATCTCGCAAGGAAGCCGGCGGCCTAGCCGAACGGGGGCTAATAGCCGAAGGTCTTAAATTGCACTCGTAGTAGCTCGGTGTAGCACTCTCTTGCCAGTGCTTCCGCTCTCCATTGCAGCCCCGTAACGATGTCTCACTCAACGGCTAGCGCGGCCGACCGGCTGCTCTCTCCTGGCCATCGAAGATTTCTTTTCAAAGAGCGTGTTTGCTTGGCTATTTTACGAATTACTCTTACGCTCTTCTTTAGGAACTAGGGTTCGTGCCGGTCGGTGAGTATGTCCCGTGGCCCCGTAATGGGTTTAATGATGGCCCATTTTCCTCTTGCTTCAGCTGTGAGAGGCAATGCAATTAGCGAAGATTAATCTAAATCTTGACGTCACTGAGGATAACTGTGGACGTGAAAGAAGCAAAGCAAGGCGTTTAAAAAAAAGCACTGAGTGAGTCTAGAAAACGTTTCGGACCATTCATCATCAGCAGACGACCACTGTCAGTTAGAGAACATCACTGCGTTAGTGCAAAATAGAAATCGTTGTGTCGCATGATGTGTTCACGCGGCTCGCATTGCTCAAGGTGCCCTTCGCTCCCTCGCACTTCCGTATATTTAGCGTTTTGATGTGTTATCGAAACTCCTGTCAACACATTGCAGCGAGGGAAACTTCTTATTGCAGATTTCTTTTTTAAAAAAATTCATGCCCATTTTATTTCTGATATGTGGTGGAGTGTTTTTGTTCTTTAATCACCTCTGGTAGCCCGCAGGCTCACATGCTGTATTTTGTAGTGAGTAAGCGAATCGGGGATACCTGAGAAATAACCACCTAAATTGCCTAAAGGAAGAAAATATCAAGCAACGTCTTGAGTCAGCTTTAATAACGTGATCACCAAGTAGGTATTCTTTTGTTTTGCCATGGCTCAGACAGGTTCATTGTGTGGAACACGCTGCAGCCATGAAGATGAGACAATAGAGACTCAGTGGTGCGGCAGCTGATTACAACGAACGTTTTCTTTGTGTTTTTTGGAGACGTTATTATTATTATTATTTTACTGCTCTTTCTTTTTCAACCTTGATAGTAAGAACAATAGACGTACAACTGCAACAGCTACCTGAGCTAGAGAATTTATGTCTTTGACTTCCAATAGAGAACCCCAAAAAGGTTCTTCACAATATGTGTTATGGCGTACTGTTCACAACTTGCTGTTCTCAATAAGCGAAGCTGAAGTCCAGCCGCGCTCAATCCTTAAGCGCTGGACACATGGTGTGATTCGGTATCCGATCCGGCGTGCGACGCCGCACGCCGCGCACGAAGACTCACGACACATGGGGTGAACGAGCCATCAGCGCTCAGGCTCCGCCCACATACGGCACCTCTGCTTGCACGCTCATGCCATCTACGACTGGTCGTTTCGGAGTGCTGTCATGTGGAAGAGAAAGAGAGAGAAGTTGCGTGTCTTTTTCCTTTAATCGGCCTCTCTCTCTCTCTCTCTCTCTCAGGAGAGCGCTCTAGAGCGCTGCGAAACGACCAGTCAAAGATGACATCAGAAGAAATCGTATCTTCTTTAATAAGCACAAAACAAACGACTCCACGCAGCCATGCTTCGTTCTCGAATAACATTGTCAACACAGCTACGCTTTCGCGAACGACAAACATCGCCGCAGCCCACATTCATTGACGACTGCGAGCATGGGCCTAGCAAGGCCGACGTTCTCGGTAGCGCCGCTGCTCACTTTCGAACGTGAGCTCATTGTTGAGCGCTTCCTATTGCGAATACGATAAAAACTGCTACACTTATATGACGCTTTTACACGTGCAACAGGTTTTCTTGGCGGCCTCGATGTAAAGACCAAAGGTAGGAGCGAAGTGGGCTGTTTCGCCGCGACGAACAGCGCCAGTTTGTTTCCCTGCGAAATGGCCTTCCATCATGGCTCGATATCTCGTTGGTGGTTCAGAAAGGGGCGTTGCCTTGCATAGCACAATGGCGCACTGCAAGCCTTACTTTATACAATCATGAGTAATTTCACGTCAGAAACAGTTTATCTAGTGTTTTACATGCCACCGGCAACGACGTTATCCACAAATGCCAGGGCGATCAGACCTATCGGAACAGCCGTGAGTGGTCATCATAGCCTCAGAAATGGGGAGGAAGGGGGCGTGGGCCTCCATCTCGGAGGCCATGCCACGACGAACAAGCCTGCAACAAACGCCCACCAGAGGCGTCCCTTGTCACGCTCCCGGGCTGCCACTAGCTGCGGCCCCCAGACCTATGCGGTTGCTGCGCGGCTACATTCAGCAAGTTGGAAGTCTGCGTGGCGTGCAAATCGTCGCCGCATGCTCTTGGAACTTGCAGGGCGTCTGTCAGTTGCGGCTGTTGGCACGAACAGCCGTGCGGCAAATCACATCTGAATTCGCACAATGTTTCCAGCACTTCACGTGCAATAGCCTACTGCCGTAATCAAGTGGTTACGGTCAGTGCTTGGCTGCTACCTAGAAGGTCACGGTTTCGATACTAGCCGTGGCGGTCACTTTTTCGAAATGCTAAGGTAGGAGCCCGTGCACTATGTCATGTCAAGGCGCTTAAAGAAGACAAAATGGTAAAAATTTCAGGAGCCCTTCACCACAGCGTCTCCAATAATCATATAATAGTTTTGGGACGGAAAACGCAGATATTGTTATTATTCTTTGCATGGAAACAAACGAATGGTGTGTGGGGCCGCAGTTGGTCGTTAATTATTGTAACATGAAAAAAAAAGTTTCGGGAAGACTCAAGAGCGAATATTTTGTTTGAAGAGCGCTACCACAGTATCGCGGACCAACTAACCAAAAATATTTAAAAGTAAGGCCATCCTCTTTTTTTTTCTTTTTCTGCATATTCCTTTTCAGCCAGTTTTTGGAGTAAAATTTCATGCACTACTTTCCCTTGCTGTACATTTCTGCGTATAGGCCGTCATCCTAAGAGAGCGAGTGACGTTTCAAGTAAGGTTACTGAGCGCTGAGTAAATGCGCAAAACGCACGTATTTATACGATGTGATAAGTGATGAGAATAAGCATGCGTAGAACTGTTTCAGAAGGACAGTTCAATTCTGCAGAAGCCAGCTCGATGAAAGAACGTTAGTGAAAGAGGAAATTTCCAGGTGACATCCCCTATCCTCGTGTTAGCCGCGTGGATCTCTCTTTTACGATGGAGGAGTTCGAGGCAGCACTATAGCTCTCTGCAGGCGTTCTACCTCTCAGGGACCCGATGGTATTATATACCGAGTGTTGTGCTCGGTTAACCTCGGAGAATGTGCAAGGAGAGAATTGTGGCCCCATAACCACTCTTCATGGCACGATGACAATGTCCCTGACGGCTGGAAAGTAAGCTGTTTGGTTTCCCTCTTGAAGCAGGGCAAATCCCCACTCGAGCTCACCTCGTATCTCCCAATTTCATTGGCCAGCCATGTAGGACAGGTCATTGAACACGTGATCCTTGGCCGCCTGGAGTAGTGTCTTGAGCGCTACAAGATCTATCTGAACTCCATGGCCGGTTTTTGACGTGACCGTTCTTCTATCGGCAGCGTAGTTGACCTCGCTTCACATTATGATATGTGGGGTTTAACGTCCTAAAACCACCTTATGATTATGAGAGACACCGTAGTGGAAGGCTTCGAAAATTTATACCACCTGAGGTTCTTTACTGTGCACCCAAATATGAGCACAAGGGCATACATCATTTTCGCCTCCAATGAAAATGCAGCCGCCGCACCGGGATTTGATCCCGTGACCTACGGTTCATCAGCCGAATACCTTAGTCACTAGAGCACCGCGACGAGGCCTCGTTTCACATGTTCAACACGAAAAGTCCCGTAAGCGACTATCTGCAGCATTGTTCATTGGTGTCAAAGGCGCATAGATAACGTTTTACATGAGGCCATTCTTCATGCTCTTGCGGCTGTTGGCCTTAGTGTGCAAGCTTTTTCGTGGATTGCAAGTTGCAAGGGCATTGTTTGTGTCGACAGACGATGCCCCATCTACACGACGATGTACTTGCAAGGGCGTCCCTCAAGGCGTAAACCTCAGACGAACGCTATTCAATCTCGCACTTGTTGGCCTAGCTAAATGCTTGCAACTACCATAAAGATTTCAAAATACGCAGATGACACCATTGTCTGGGCTTTGACAGTCACACGTTCTCAGATACGTGCGCGGCTTCAAAGAGCAGCAACTTTGACAGCGAGCTCTTTAAACAAACAAGGCCTGAGCATATCACCAGAAAAATGTGCACTAGTGACCTTCACTCGAAAATCAATGACGCCTTATGCCATCTCAAACAACGGGCAGCCTGCTTGCTACGCCAGACCTCACAGGTTACTTGGTGTAATCATAGACAGGGACCTCTGCTCGAGCCCGCACGTGACCTACATGAAGCAGCTCTTGAAGGTAATTTCTCAGCTGTTCATGTTCTTGGCAGGAAGACGTGGTGGATGTCAGAGCACTGCTTCTCGGTTTTCCAAGACAGAGCCTGTCTGTGATGAGCAATACTTGCAATGCTATCAGCACTGTGTCGCGGGCCGTACGAACATCTCGTATTATTAAAAATTCAGCATCTTATTCACACATTACATCAGAAAGGGCACCACGTGACGTTTCAGTGGCTTCCAAGTCACTGCGGCGTCATAGGAAATGAACATGCCGATAATGCCGCCCGGGCTGCTCTTGACGGACACATGAGGAAGTCATACCACTTTAAAGGTCTGACGCGGCTAACAGCCTTCGAAGGCGCACAGGAGATAACGCTCTTTTTATGGTGCCCACCAAGCAGCCACTCATCAACACCAGCTGCGCTATTTGATGTATCTCTATATGCCAAGTGGACTCCACCAAAGAGAGGCCACACTGCTTTATCGTTTATGGTTAGGTGTGGCATTTACGAAATTGTATTCCTGCTGATTTGAAATGGCCAACAATGCTTTTTGCGATGCCTGTAATTGTGAGCAGACGCTACATCAAATACTGTATGACGGTCCGGTCTACAATGTGCAGAGACAATCACTGGCATCCATTATAGCGCACCTTGACTATAGACTGTCTGTTGAATCTGTTCTAGTATGTCGTCGACAGAGGACATCGCAGCTGAACGCGACCAAGGAACTGCTGATGTTTTTGAAATAAACGGACCTGGACAAGCGGATGTGATAGGGATGTCACATTTGGACGCCAGATTGATGGGCCCTTACTTACTAGGTACTTGTGCACGTGCTGTGTGATGTGCTATCTTTCTGCCTCTCTCTTCCTTCTTTCTATCTCCCTCATCCCGTTCCCACGTGTATAGGATAGCCAACTGGTTATCCTCAACTGGTTGACTCCCCTACCATTCCTTCTATACCATTCTCTATCTCTCTCTTTTCCAGGCAATTGTTGCCGTGCCAGGAGTATTTATTTGACTACGGAGCTTATTTCTCCAGAAAACTACCTTCTTTGTAGCTTCATGCAACTACCAGAGTGAATGAATGAGAATGGTCCCTTTTCAATAACTCTTGTAAATTTATGTACAAAATTTCAACACGTAATTGAACAAGTAAAGGTGGCAAAAAGTGCGGCATAATACCCTCTAATCAGTTTGGAGCGTACCTGTTGGGTTAATAGACATCATTTTCAATCATTAATGAAATAAACATGGTAAATACAGCCTTTATTACGTACTTATCTCAAAGTCCGTCTTTCATTCCTTACAAAAGTGGAGTTCGGTCCCCAGTGCCGGCCAGCGACCCACCGGTTTCCAAGTGGAATTCGGTGCCGTGACGCGGCGCTCGGGGGCAAAGCATATTCAGCCTGGACGGCTTTCAACGCATTGCGCGCGACCAGTGGAAAAAAAAGTGACAGTTTCGCCAAAAGGGCGACGCAACCCTATCGGAAAAATTGCCGTGATGGATACTGGAAAACATGGTGGGCGTAGTGAAAATAATGGTGGGCGTGGTGGAAATAATAGTGGGCATGGTGGAAATTATGATGGCTATGGTGGGACGTAGTGGAAAATATGGTGGTTATGCCGGGACATACTGGTTGGTATGGTGTACAGATGATGGGTAAAGTGGAAATGATGGTGGAAAGCAGAGGCTAGATAGTGGGCAATAATGGGACACTCTGCCCACCATTGCGTTAATGCTGGGTAGCCCTAAGCATATAGTGGGTGGTGCTTATTATGGTGGGCTACATGGTGCACCAAGTTGAGAAACTCTTCCCACCATTGCGATAATGCTGGGAAGCACTAAACAGATGATGGGTGCTGCTTGTTATGGTGAGCCACAAGTGTACCAAGCTGAGAAGCTCTGCCCACCATCGCGATAATGCTGGGAAGCAGTAAGCAGATGATGGGTGGGCTTATAATGGCGGGCAATTTATATAGTGTACCAATCTGGGATCAGTACACTACATGTTCTACCACCATGATTTCCATCAAAGTTAGGCCTACCGACCGAGCCCGTACAATTGTGTTATTCGTGCTTCCGGGTTTCAGAATACACGATTTCGACGATTAAGTATGACAATACAGCGCAGCCATGGCATCAATTAACCTAAATGAAGCATTTTTCATTGTGTATGGTGTCCGCTCAAGAAGCACCAAACATCGATGCGACGCGATTAAAGCACTCCCAGAGAACGTAATTAAGTGTCTTCTCACCGACAGCCGCCGGTCGCACTCGCCGGCACTTCTCTAGCTTTTGTACGAGAACTCAGACGTGGCAATTCATACGCTTGGTGAACCAACATGAAGCGTAATGTTTCCGGCACACTGCATTCGTTTTGGCCAAGCCGTTATGAAGTTGCTTTAGCGAAAAAGCTACAGCATTGCGCTGGCGCGACCGCCCTCTACATTGCGCGAAAAGCATCCCAATACTCAATCAAATAAATTAGGCGGGCGTATCTATGGAATGAGACTAGAGGCGTCATAAAGCGTGAGAAGATGTCACCCTTTAGAACGAGCGCGAAACGGATATTAAACTTGGCAGACCCCGCCGGTAAACTGTTGCTGCTCCCCAGTCCACTTGGTTTTTTTCTTGAAGTGGTGAATTGTAAAAAAAGATAGCACTAGTGCCGTTAACATAGTGGCAATCGTTACAGGCCGCAGTTGCTTGTGTTTAATAAATGTGCAATTTTTAGTAGCAGGTGTAGATCTTGTCTATGTTGTGTACACGACAAACATAACTTATAAGTTGAACCGTGAGTTGGTATGCCAACTAAGTATTTAACACCAATACAACGTCATGTTGGTGTGGCGCAGTGGTTAGCGTCTTCGAATGTGAATCCGCAGGTTGCACGTTCGATCCTCCGTAACGCCTTGTTTTTTTTTTTACGGGACGGGTGTTTTTTTATACTGTTTTTATAGAATTATTTTTTATTTTTTGTGGCAGCTCGTCACGGTGATTATGACGTCATTTCGCGCTCAAGTGTTGCCGGCACTGCAGCACCCACCATACCCACCATGCGCCATGGTGGGCGTTTCCCACCATTCACCCACTACACTAATCCACTATAATGGTGGGTGGTGGTTTCCACCATGCCCACCATTCGTTTTTTTTCCGATAGGGAATGAATGCGATAGCAGCATATTGCAATGTTTTACGAAGCAAGGCTAGCATCCGATCTCACGTAACTGTACAAAACGCTGGTGAATGGAACACGACCACTCCAGGTGCACTTTTCGCACCGCTTATACGTGTTGAGAGCGCAGCCCGTGCTTCCGCCTGCTGTGGGGGCACGAGGCGTGCGCTCATCGTTGCCGCGGTAGCCCACAAGCGCCCCCACCCTTGTTTGCTCACGAGATAGACGCGATCGCAGACGACCCCGGCCGGAAAGGCGATGTTCGCTCTGCAGAAAGAGGAGGCCAGTGCCTCCTTCCCCACACGTATATACATACATATACATATACGTGAATGATGGTGGCGGCGGTGACGGCAAAAACCAGCCGAGAGTGTTCATATAATTGCTATCGCAATAAAGTGGATTTAGATAGTCAGCAGACAGCTTATATCTATTTTTGTAGGAAATCTGCGCTAACCATGTGAACACAACGTTGTTGTTGTTGTTGTTGTTGTTGTTGTTGTTGTTGTTGTTGTTGTTTTCTCTCATTGTAATGATTCGCACAAGCTGAGCGGGAGTTACGCTTTCCCGATGCTAAACAACTAAACTACAACGATTGGATGCAGCCCCGCCGCGGTGGTCTAGTGGCTAAGGTACTCGGCTGCTGACCCGCAGGGCGCGGGTTCGAATCCCGGCTGCGGCGGCTGCATTTCCGATGGAGGCGGAAATGTTGTAGGCCCGTGTGCTCAGATTTGGGTGCACGTTAAAGAACCCCAGGTGGTCTAAATTTCCGGAGCCCTCCACTACGGCGTCTCTCATAATCATATAGTGGTTTTGGGACGTTAAACCCCACATATCAATCAACGATTGGATGCAACTGCAGAAGAAGGAAATTTGTTCAAAAAACGGGGGGGGGGCAGGCAATACAAGATGAACTTCTTCGCTTTCCAATTAACTGGATGCCAGTCAAGAAAGGCAAAGCACGGGTGAGTTGCATTCTACCGTGACTTTCGTGCTCCAAGGCATGGCTCGGCGAGACAGCAGTTTTTCTCGCACATCATGACGCCCATAGAATAACCGAGACGCTGCAGTCGGACAGCTTTGCTCCGTGCGGCCCGGGAAGTGCCGAGGGCCGTCCCTTGTGCAGCAGTCCGGGACTATTCCTTCAGCCTTGCGCAAGAGAAAGCGCGAGCTGTCGGTAAAGTGTAACCTGATTCCACTGCGCGTTCATGTTTAATGTATGCTGTTCTGCGACCGGTGCGCACACCGCCTGCTTATCATCCCCGCGGTTTCGTTGCGCTTCGCGGAGGGCGCGTGCCTTATTTAGGGGTAGCGTGGCGTGCCTGCATATCCCCACGACGGCGAATACACCGGGCCGCGGATTGCATTGTGACCGCATAAATTATGCCTTTGGCGCTCACGCAGGCACTATCCGCAAGAAGCCCTCGAATCCGTGCTTTCCTATGGCGAGAGCCACCGATGCATGCCGCGCACGGCTGTTTGGATTCCCGCTGGCTATGCAGAAGAGTTGTCGTCGTTGGCCGTGCAAATGCTGCGGCATGCCTCGATTATTGCTGCCATGCAACCAACTTGGCTTCAAGCATATATGGCTTCACAATCGTATTCACAATCACACACGTGTATCATTCGCACAAAGGCACGCTTGCCCAGCCAGGGTGTGTTTACTCTTTCTCTCCCTCTTTTTACTTACCGCATTCCCACTATAGCGCGGAAAACTCGCACCACTGCACGTTCGTTGTCCCTGCCACATAAGCCACAGAAATTCGTGCTTTCACAGCTTTGCGAAAGCGGCTTCATCTCAACGTCTTGAATAATGGCTCTTTTTTTGCAAGCATAAACGCACAAAACAATTTATGAGAATAAAACGTTTGGTGAATCACTGCACACTACCACGTCATATCATCACGCCAACAGCAAGGGCTACATGCTAGCAAGAAAGGTTGATAAAAGTGTGCCAAATCAAAGGCTGTTTGCGGCTGCGAAATATGGTCTGAGCTGAGAAAGACAGTGTCACAATATAGGATTGATTGATTGATTTGTGGGGTTTAACGTCCCAAAACCACCATATGATTATGAGGGACGCCGTAGTGGAGGGCTCCGGAAATTTTGACCACCTGGGGTTCTTTAACGTGCACCCAAATCTGAGTACACGGGCCTACAACATTTCCGCCTCCATCGGAAATGCAGCCGCCGCAGCCGGGATTCGAACCCGCGACCTGCGGGTCAGCAGCCGAGTACCTTAGCCACTAGACCACCACGGCGGGGCTCACAATATAGGAGGCACCCATCATTAGGATCGGTATTTTTTTTTCAAAAACCTCACTTCTGTCTTTGCCTAACGTACGATTTCGAAGACTATGCATCAGAGTGAACAGAAATTTTGAACACTTTCTAAAGGCACGAAGAAGGCAAGATCCTAAATACAAAAATGTATAATGCACAACGCTACTTACTAACAGTGGTTTAGCTAATTTAGAGAACGCTAACATGAACTCAGCAGTTTAGAAAGAAAAAAAAAAGTATCGAGAAAATACAAATAAACTATGACTCACTTGTATTTATACTGAATTTTTAGGTCTTTCATGGTGATTACAAAACCTATAATCTCGTGCGCCAGACGACAGCTGCCCTGTAGTCTTTGTTCAAGAACTCTAGGTGGAGGCAACAGTACCTTGGCACTGCTAAATTTATCTTGCAAATACTTATTAGCAAGAACTTGTTGATGAACTTTTTTCTTATCAAATTGAGGAAACTTGTTTACACGGGAAGATGTCGCAATGAATGACGTATGAATTTTTCGGACACAAAAGTAGTAGAACACAATTCAACACGCATTATCCAAACTCAAAGCCTCGATCCAAGCGATGTCAAATCCCGGGGCGCCGTACGCAAAGAGAAGTTGACAGCTCTGTTACATCGAGTCAGAACTCCCGGTGACGAAAAAGTTACACCTTGAATGAAGGTACATCGCACCAGAATTTGGCGTTTTTCCCACTCGGGAAAAACGCCAAACCGTCTGTGATACGCTAGTAGACCACCTGTCCAATCACATCCCCTGAAGTGAACGATTGCCCTGCCACAAGGTGCTCCATTAACGGAAGGCATGAAATTGTTGACCTCGGCTTCGCTACACCACACCGGGACAATCGCGGTCCATCTGCCGTATGAGATGATAATACTACGGCATGCTTTGGTCTGATGATGCTGTAGCCAACAATGTGATGTGGGGTGCTTACATCTTTCTCTTTCTTTTTAAACAGTAAATAGGCTCAAAGAGCGCTTTCGCCTCTCACATTTTGTTACCAATACAGTATAACGCTGCAATAAAGCTCACACAAGTTCTAAATTTCGACAGATT
This sequence comes from Rhipicephalus annulatus, assembly GCA_013436015.1. Taxonomy (NCBI): domain Eukaryota; kingdom Metazoa; phylum Arthropoda; class Arachnida; order Ixodida; family Ixodidae; genus Rhipicephalus; species Rhipicephalus annulatus. Next base: position 329,826 of record WOVY01005177.1, on the reverse strand, counting down.
TATTTTGATAAACCTTCTCTCAAATTACCTAGCCCGACTTCTCTGCCCCAGGGCCCATTGAAACATTTGCCTATGAACTGCACGATTTCGATTGGCATCATATAATTGAGCTACGTTGTGCCCCTACTTGTGGCTCGGACTGCTTAATTAAGATGGTGCCGCAATGCCAACCATCCAAGTACCAAAGGCGCCTATAGATATGCTATACTGATATAGGCAATACTGAACTATCCTCGCTTGATCATTTTCGAGAAACACGCCATCGCGAACGTTCGTCAGACCATTTCAAGAGGATAAGGTTCTCGGCCCATGGACCCACGCGTCGCCAGCCAGCAAAGCTACGCGGTCAATAATACTGTTTTCAATATCGACCGAGATAAGCAATAGCTCGTAGGCATGTAATAGATAGGCGCTCATGCTCCACACTGAAGCGCCTTGTCCCATCTTCTTTCTTTTAATCACTGAATGCCTTTCACCCAGTATAGGACAGCAAACCAGACACGCATGTGGTTGACCATTCTGCATTTCCTTGTCTTTGCCATAACCCGATCGGAACAGTGACCTGGAGTGACTATGAGAACCAGCGTTTGTGGCGCGGTGCTAAGATAGAGTGTTCGAAAATGGGCGACAAACGCTCTCAGTCGTAGACTCGTAGGGGCCGATCAGTCCGAAGTCGAAGATTGAATCCCCTAAGCTTACCGAAAAAAAAAACACTTTTTTCACCCAGCTTTTGTTCATGCGCGAAGCAAATCTCAACATGTCAGCGGCGTCCTTGGGCAGTTGAATGGCAACCCCGAGGATATTACGGGCAGGACGCAGCATTTTGAATGTTGAGTGACTACAATGGCTTCAGCATTGTAGTCACCCAAACATTTACGCAAGTTCTTCTTTGTCAATTAATGCACACGTGTGGCCTTGAGCAGTATTTGACACGAAAGCAGCTCATATGGAAAACCTGGCCTGAGCTCGCATAGAGTTCACTATAGACCATACCAATTATTCATGTGCGTTTTTAGAGCATGGCACTAAGCCCACAACATAATGATTGATTGATATGTGAGGTTTAACGTCCCGAAACTACCATGTGATTATGAGAGATGCCATATAGTGGAGGGCTCCGGAAATGTTGACCACCTAGGGTTCATTAACGTGCACCCAAATCTGAGCACACAGACATACCGCTTTTTCGCCTCCATCGAGAATGCAGCCGCAGCAGCCGGGATTCGATCCAGCGACACGCGGGCCAGTAGCCGAGTACCTTAGCCACTAGACCACCGCGGCGGGCACAACTCAGTGATAAGAACGACGCTAGTTCTGCAGCGGCACATCGTTTGGTACAATGACTGCGCTCACCAGGGAAGGGTAAAAAGCTGCCGAGCTTGTGCCCAATGCTGCCACGTATCCCGACTGGTCGGCGTACGAAGGCGGATAGAGACCGTTGACGGCGAGGCCCGTGGCCAGCCGCGGGTACAAGAACCGGGACGGTTCGTAGCAAACGGGCTGCTCGGCTGCCATGGGGCTTTCGGGCGCGCCGCCGCCAGCGCCGCCACCGCCGCTGCTGCCGCTTGACGTCGAAGAGGCGCCCGAGGACGGTTCGGCGCAGCTGGGCGAGGACGCGCCGCCGGACACCAGCAACTGTGCACAAGGCAAGACAGAGCGGTTTATAGCCCTTTTGACACTCATACAGGAAATGCGAATCTGACGAAAGTACTTCCACTTGACATATTGCGTACACGTGCCACAAGCGACCTTTTTACACTGCACGTGTGCAGAACCGGTTCACTCGAAATCTCTCTAGTTGCACCTTCTGAGGCATTGGCATGTCTAATTGTTTTCCTAGTAAATGCACATCCTCTTGCGATTGGGGATCAACATAATTTTTGATCATGATTTAATGATGGACTTGTAGAGATGGTGGGCGCTCGCAGCTACCTGCTTTTTATACATGCACACTTGCCCCTGGCATTAAACCACACGCTCGAAGGTTACAGGTTCGGCCCTTGCCGGCGGCAAGTGATCTTTAAGTTCACTTCACTTTCGTCCCAATAATATCATAATTACTTATACAACATACTTTAAACTATCATTTGTATTTCTGTCTGTTAGGCCTCAACAATATTCTGTGTAACAAAGAAAAAATGAGCCCTTAAAATTGCCCTTCTCTCCTTAATGACATATTTGACTTACATGTAATGTAGTTGCGACCGCTAGTCCAACCGTTCGATTGGATTTCTGTGATTTATTATAGCAAAGCAACACAACGGCCAGGTGAGAGAAGAAATATAACACAAGCGGTGAACACTTTGCTAAAAATGCGTAAATACAACGTGGCAAGTTGGAATGATGTGCTTCCGTCCATTGCAAAAATAACACTCAAATTCACACACACACACACACACACACACACACACACACACACACACACACACACACACACACACACACACACACACACACACACACACACACACACACACACACACACACACACACACACACACACACACACACACGCTGCCTGAGGGACGGTGCACACTGACAATGTCCAACGCGAACGTGCAGGGTAGTTTGCCAATTTGAAAGAACATTTGTGTATTAGTTTGTGTACAAACGTCTCTTTATATAATGCAGTGATACTTTTTGAATCACTTTCATATCAGTAGCCATAAAATCCCTTTGCATCACTTTCACATAATTAGCCATAAAAGTAATTTGTATCATTGTTACATGAAACGGTTATGCACGAAACTCACCGAAAAAGATGTTTTCTTCAGTATTGCATGTGCATGCGTGCTACATTGTGGTCGTATAGAAGAAGATATGACAGCTGCTTACTTTCCTGCAGTGAATTTTTGCGCATACTAAAGGGGCTTTGTCAGTCTATCACTCTATATTTCTCTTGTTGCATAATAAATATGTATTTGCTAGCGCCACCTTTTTTTTCTTTTTTTTCGCATCCCGTTTTTATGAGTCTGCGGTTTAAGTTTCATTACCTGTGGTTCCGAATGGGCCATTCGATTGCCCATTGTTAAAATGCGGCCGACATCACCAGCAATCAAACGTATGACCTAGTGCTCGTCTGCACTGGTATTAACGGCTAAATCGGTGATTTCTACCGCCGTAGTCTTTCCGGTCGAAAACTACAATTTTAAATGCTCTGCCCCAAGGTATACAACAAGTGCTCTTAGGTTCACGTACTTTTATGCGAAATAACGGGACATTATGTGACGATATCGACCTCGCCTTTGAAGCCTTGCAATGATTTACCTCAACACTTGATCTGTATTCAGGACAGCTTGCTGTTGGGCTAAAATTCAGAAGATATTTCAGAACATAAATTCAGAGCGGAGAATGAACTATACCAAGTTCACTAAGAAATAAAGCTCAAAAGAGCAATGGCGATGGCTATCGGCATCACGCCACTATTTTCCGTGCGTGCAGTAATCATGTAAATGTTATTTTAAATTTGTTGCGTTTAAAATACGCTGAGTCGTCTGCCAAATGTATGCTCTCATTTACAACATTATTGTAGGGACATTAAAAACAACCAATGACTTTGTTTAGATTTCCAAACTTCACCTTGAGAACTCTAATGGCATATGTTTCACTATCATAAATTCATTATGAGCGGAGAAAATCAAGGTTGACGTTTTACATTTCGCGCCGAAATGTCCACGCGTAACGTCAAAAACTTCAAAATGATTTTTCGTATTTTCACGACATTGGTTCAATGAAAATTTCTGGCGTTTGGTGCGTGAATGTTAAGGTGACATCTCAACCCGCATTTCCTTTTCACACGTTTACTCGCTTAGCAAGTATCGTGTCGCGATTGTCGAAATTGCGAAATCGTACTTAACTAATACGCAAAAAATTATCTTGCTCTTCAGTGTCACGTTAAGCACTGCAAGCAGCACTAAACAGAAGTCATGCAGCTTCTTGATTAAAGCAATGTAGCCGAGTTTTTTGGTCGGGGTAGGTCCCAATCGCCTAACTTTAACACAACACAAAACATCAGTTTACAAAGACAAAGTAACTGATTGCTATAGGCCTTGTAAGCACGTTCGACAGGATCAAACCTAGCTTTTTATCAAACCTCGAACCTCACTGGTCGAAGCGACGTTCCATGTTGTGAGATCGGCGAGGTTCGAAATAGGATAAGACAAGCATATTGACAAGCAAAATAATTATATCGTTGCTACAGGGTCTATAGTGTAGTCCAAAACCTAAAAATACAGATTGTTCGCAATTAAAAGGACTAAAGAGTTCGGCAGATCTCACTTGGAGTCAATGTTATGCGAAGCATTCAGAGGGAAGGCTACCATGCATAGTGTAATGTTTTAATGAGTGAAACGTTACGGAATGACTCGGAAGAAATGTACAAATGTTGTACGCACAGACGTATGGTGAGCAATTGCAGATATTTTTATAACTAGTTGTTTACAGTTGCAGAACGATGCCAGCAGCAACATAAGTACTACAAACACCGAAAGCGGTAAGCTGGTACATAGTGCTTATGTATGCGAGGATGAGTAGCCCTGGATGGTGCTACCTAGACACACTTCGGATGACGCTTAACTACAATTGACGTTAACCCGACATGACGCCGGAATTATTGGAGTATATTGTAGTGTTCGTAAAATCAGAAAGCCAGCAGTGCACTGCAGCCACAGTTGACATTTCACCAAGATTACGCCTTCGCAGGCTCGTCTTCCAAAACAGTTCCGAGTCTTGGCACGGCTCTGTAGTCGAATACTTGATTGCCAGGCAGAATGCTTAAGTTCGGTTCCTGCTGGGGCCCTGATATGTATTCTTTGCGTTCATAGGCTCAACGCTGACATCAGTTTTTTTTTTTCCTGATTGCTTTCACGTTTAAATTATAAATGTCTGTTCCCTTCTTTCCTGGGTATATATAAACTTTCAATAACCTGTGGCGCGCACCCGTATACGGAGGCCCGTGGCATATGGGTATGCGCCACACGTGTCTGGGGGAAAGGGTTTGACGATGCACGTGACGGGATTTTCCCCTTATCCATGTAATGATCAGCCAAACATATTCGTCAAACCCTCTCACACTCCCATACTTATTTTGGGTTGCCCCAAATTGAAGAGATTATTGCGAGAGCATCCAGACGTAGATAGATAGATAGATAGATAGATAGATAGATAGATAGATAGATAGATAGATAGATAGATAGATAGATAGATAGATAGATAGATAGATAGATAGATGGATAGATAGATAGATAGATAGATAGATAGATAGATAGATAGATAGATAGATAGATAGATAGATAGATAGATAGATAGATAGATAGATAGATAGATAGATAGATAGATAGTAGCCGTGATATGATTATGAGGCATGCTGAAGTGGAGGGACTCGGAAATTTCGACGCTCTTATCTTCTTTAGAGAGGCCCTCGACACAAATAAAGCGCGTAGTTTTTATTGCCTCTTTTGGAACTGTGGAGTGCACCCATGTCATTGCACAACTGGCAACGCGAAAAGCAAAGGAGTTATAATTTTATTTCAATGAAAAACGACTTCAGTTTGGGACTACAGCCTTATTCTGGTCCTTGTCAAATGCTGTGTATATCCAGGAAACCAGACGCAAAATGTCCGGTTTCGTGGCTATATTTAGCTCTATAAGCAGGAATTTATGAACAATGTAGGGTGATATACAAACGCTATTTTTGTTATTGTTTTATCCCGTGGGAGTGACGACATTGGCCGGTCGTTTTGAAGGGTTTGACGCAACAAGTCGCATGTAATATTCATATGGTCCAGTTAGGCCACACTATTGTGCGCCTAAGAATGTAAAAGCACTCCTAGGACTTCCTTTGATGCAGAAGGGTTTCTATTTTTAAATATGAAATGGCGAGAACAATTCGAAAAATGACGCCGGGGGCGCTGAAAACTGCCACTACGAGGCCGAGTCTTCCGGAATGGGCTTATAAGACGTGCGGGTGATTGAACTTGGCCTTTGACATGAGCGGAAGAGTGAAATGCTAAAGGGTACGTTTTTCGGCGTGTCTGCTATAGAGTTTTAAACATGAAGACTAATAAAATCAGTTTTCGTGCACCTATTTTCATCATTATTTTCGCGTTTGTTTCGGATTTTATTGCGGCACGCATTCTAGCTCCTAATAAGACAGTCGAAAAACCTTCACAGGGCCCCATTGTCGTGAAATGACGTCACGCAGCACACGGGTCACCAACATTCCGCCTCCACGAAAATCAAATCAAACATTCGGTCATCAGAAGAGCACCTTCATCGCTTCACCATCGAGGCGAACCGATCAAATTAGCCTATCAATAAAAATGTCAATTATCGTGCCTGTCTCCTTTTGTCGTCCAGTCAGCTCATGAGCCACGATTTGCCGTGGTAAACAATCAATGAAGTAGTATTGCTATGTAACTTAGCTGCCAAAACAAATACTGTGTCACTGTGCAAGTTTACAGCAGGTGTATAGATATTCTACCAGAGCTGCTCTATACATAATTTTTGTCTTTATTCTCACACTGGTGAACGCATGAAGTTAGTGCTTTAAGCTGCGTGAAGTTTGCATGCCTTACACGAAAATGGAAGCTATTCTGAGAGCTGAACGGTTTTATATCGCTCCCACAGCATTGGTGTTTAAGCTTTTGTTTATGATACATATCGTGTATACGTTCCCCATAAACCCCCTGCCAATGCGAAAACACGGCAGACAGGCATCCCCTGCTTTTTCTGCTCTTTGTTTTTGTAACTCCATATCGGTGCGCTTCAAAGCAAATAATTTAGTCTCTGCGTTCTTCGCCAGCATGAGACAATGGCTAGCGAAATCCACAAAATATTTCTATTATATCTCCATCCCTTTAGTACTTTAAGTTCATAAGTAAGTTTATTTTTACCATTTATATGTTTCACAACATAGCGTTCGAGTTCTTTTGAAAAAAGCGCGGATGATTGTCATCCCTCTGTCGCTCAGCAGAGTGGTTGATGAATTTGTATTTGTGGCTTGATTTGCTAAAATTAGACACTATTTTTAAAAGCGAACGCTGTTTTATTTAGAATACTCTGAACTGACAGGCACTTATAGAGGCTGTTAGTTGACCAGGCACCAAAACAGAGATATCACACTGTCCGTGTCTTCTTCGTTTGTTTCTATATTTATTGGTGCTGTAATAATAAAGAGAAGGTTTGAATCTCTATATTACTAGGTTTACGGCACTCGTAAGACATGCTACATAGTGGGCCTGGATATAACTGCTCTCCGCTTTTGAAGATTTGCGTATCACATTTTAGTGTATTTATTTTTTAAAGAAACAATGCCTACAACGTTCACTACCCTCTTAAGCATTCCCATCGGCCCTACATAGTTGGCCGTTATGGTTTAACATACCCAGAAATTAAGCCACTAAACATAACCTCCATCCCCTCAGGCATTGGATATTCACGCCTTGATTCCTTAATTCATTCGTGAACACTAAAAATAGCCACTCAGCGAAGAGTTGCACACGTTACGTAAGCACATACCCACAAAGCATGGACGAATCAGTTCCCTTTCAACAAAACTTTTGTATAGTTTCTAGCCCTTTTCGTGTTCGATTGTGCCTCATGCAGAGTCAGGTTAAAAGCATATAGGTACTTTCAGCCCAGGAAAGCGTAAAAAAAAACATTTATCTGTTATAGCAAAAGGCCAAGCCTTGACTAGCGGGCTTGGACATTGTGGGCAAGTAGCTTTGGAGTCAAAATCTATCGGGAGCGTCTAGAATAACACGGCACGCTCCTCATATCTCTAGCTTCTGGCACTCAATGAAAACACCTCGTGTGTACTCTCATGGACATCTTTCTAAGTAACCTCGAAACGAAGGAAGTGTTTTGCTGTCAAGATAATGATATTTGTCAAGGACAATGCACAGAGCGGTTTACAAACATTACCTCGTTAGAGGACACACGTGCAGCGAACGCACAGTGATGGAGTTTCCACACAAACGCGTCTTACGATTGAGAAGAAACTATATGAAATATGTCCTTGCAATGGGCTGTCTGTATGTCTAAACAGAGAATAACAGAAGGGAAGCCGAAATGCGTCGCCATATGAGGATTTAACTGTACGCACCCATTGCTACGTCAACATTATCAAAGCTGTTAAAAAAAGATACATCCGTTAAAAGTTTAGAGGCTTGGACGCTTGTGGTGTCTTGGTATGTACCATCGCGAAGATTCATTGTTTTCGTTTCTTCTGAATTTTTGGACCCTTTATTTTCATTATATCTTAAGTTGCTTCGCATTATATGGCTATTTTCCTTCTAAGTTGGCAATTTCTTACCGCTTTTTTTTCCTCATCCAGTGAATTTATCACCAAAACGGGAGCATAAGGTATACCTTTTCTAATTTGATTCTTACGATTCCTTTCTAATTCCAACGAACTTGCACTATTTAGCACCAACACATTCTTAAATAAAGAAGAAGAACATAAACTTTATTGTCGAATCAAGACGATTAGAGCCCGGAGTTTTTTTAGCGGGCCTGGGCACCCACCACGGATGCGGGTCCGAGACTTTGTCTCGAAGCGGCTTCCTCGGCACGCTAGACGGCCCAGAGTTCTGTTATGTTCGAGCTGAGCAGTGCGGCCTTCCAGCACGAGTGGAGGCTGGCGGTGGAAGAGAGAGTTGAAACGGCGTTGTTCGATTTATCTATTAGGCCCTGACCCAGGTTTCACGATTTTGCGACGGCTGTAAGTGTACGAGGCGAAACAAGGCGAAGCATGCAGCGTGAAGGAGAGAAAAGATTATATATGGTAACGTTCGCTGCACTTGTTCTCCAAACGCCAGAGGTAAATGACTCTTATGAGATAGAAATGGTAATGAAAGATGTGTTATGGCAGCTTCTTGAAGCAGCAGAGGAGGAATAAAACAAGATCTAAAGATTAAAATGCAAAATTTGAGTGCGCAACGTTCTTTTATGAATACTCCAGCAATTTTGGTGGCAAAATCATATCTGTAAAAGGTAAAAAGCATGAAACCTTTCCACTATGGATACATATGGCCCCATAGAAAACAGATGGCGTTGGGGTGGGTCGACAGTAGTTCGCGAGTGGGCTAACATAAATTTTAGGGTGATAGAAGAACGGGCAACGTACACGGGGGTGAAACAAGTAAACATCATTAGCCGGGCCATGCGCACGGGAAACTGTCTCAGAATGCGCTTTTTTGCCACGCATAAGGCATCACCGCCCCACGCAGTAGCAAAATAAATAAATAAATAAATAAATAAATAAATAAATAAATAAATAAATAAATAAATAAATAAGTAAATAAATAAATAAATAAATAAATAATATTTTTTTCTTTTTTTTCGCGCACGAGTTGTAGCCGATGGCTGATTACGAACTCAAGTTTTCTATCCCAAGCTTTATGCAGCTTCTTACCCATGCGGACGCGTATGAGAATGCTGACAACAGGCTCCCTTGTGTCCGTTGAGTACTGCGGCATTGAGCAGTGGCCTACTACCTCAGACGCCTGCAAAGGCAGCCACTGTATGCTGTAGCGCTTTTCAAGTGCACACTCAAAGAAGGGGAAAGTTACTGACTTGGAACAAATTTGCAGCGCCTTCGTCACCGTAAGCCTTCGTTTTTAGTTCGCTTGGGCACTTGAGATGCGTCCGAAGCGGCTCTTGTGCGCACGTGATGCATCCTAGCCCCATCTCGCCGCCAGTGGGGAAGTTCGCACTCAAGTGAAAGTGTCAAGTATTTGCGGGGTACGGAAAGAGCCAGACGCCGACGTAATCTTTGTAGACGTTATCAAACACAGTGCTCCACATAGTTAATGGAGGTGTTTACTCTCAAAACTGCGCTAGATTGCAAACTAATGTAGACGCTTTATCTAGGGCCGCACTTACGAACAAGAATGTGCCCATCACTGAGGAACGGAGAGGCAATGTATCACGTAGCTAGTGATATTTCTCTGCACTTAGCCAATGAATAATCAGATTAAATACTTGATTTGCGCGTATGGTGGACCAAATTAACTACTTAATACAGTCATGTGTAGCACGAAGTGAAAATAAACTAAATTCTATGAATAAGGTTCAGTTGTGTGATTTATTCACACACATCACTTGGGTCATTGCTCAAAGCGGTGCTTGGCGTGTTGCTCAAGTGATGCGCGTCGCTTGACACATTGCGCATCACTTGCGTTCGGCAATTTGGCTTATAAGACATCGAGACACATTTCTATTTCTGAAGGAACTACCGAACAACTGTTTTGTACATGCCTTAAATACTACACGTGAAGCCTATTAAACAAGCTATGGCTCCATTTCACTCTCTAAAGCAGAAATTGTTGGCCTTACCACATCCAGCACTGGGGGAGTATTTAATACGCGTGCGAGTTAAGTTTGTTGAAGGGCACTGAACTCAGTCACGATTTATTCCTTCTTTTTTATCATCCTGAGTGCTGAAACATAGCTTGTACGTTGTGTTTAATACAAGAAAACTTTTATTGTTCAGAAATTACTCATAAAACAATATAGCGAGCAAAAGTTACAGTCTGAGATATATAAAAAAATTTTAAAAGTAAAAGGTCCCACAGAGATGCAGCCAGAAATACAGCGGAAGGTAAAAAAAAATGGTGGCAAATTAAACAGGAAACACCCCAGTGAAATAGCCGTTACATCTGTTCACCTAAGACAAAAGCTAGGATATGTCAAACAAAGAAAGAAAAATGATAAGTAAAGCGATCGAAATCTGGCAGAAACTCCTGCACAGGTGTAACTACTTCATGCAATAGAGCGAGCTGACAGCAATATATTAACAGCTAAGTTGAACAGAATGACATCTATTTTTATTGAATGGGACAAAGTAGACAGACAAGGAAATTTACTGTCACATTCATGCGAAGCTTCAATGAAAACACTGTCAGCACAGCGACGAACACGTAGCACAATCATAGCGTAAGCTTTATCTCACGCTGTGACTACGCTGTGTAACGGCTTCGTACGAGTCCGTGGTAAACTCATCACGGCTATACTGCGAGAACTGAGCGTGAAAAGCCGTCATCTGATGTGCACACATGCATTGGGCGGGTGGAGGTGGAGGGAGGGGGCATAGTGTAAAATGGGGCTCCAATGCTGCCCTTTCCTTTACGGACTCGTACCTTTCCCATCATCCTTTTGATGCGTGGAGTTATCACTGCTTAAGTTTTTTTTTTCTGCAATGGCCACCAAAAAGCTGTGATGTTGAATTAAAAACACTGTACACATCCCGCTTAAGTCCTGAAAGCCAATAACCAATGGAGCCTTTGTGAGAACCCCATCATTGCTTTAGTGTCATTTTTTTGTTTATTCGGAGCTCGTTTTTTTTTTCAGACTAAACCGAAGCTATAGGGGAAGAGGCGTAGCTGCTGTGAAATTTGTCCTCCCCTGCTAGACAACTTAACGCACGCCAATGCCCACGTAACTCTCGCGTAATTGGAGACCACCGTTCTTCGTGATCATGAAGAATTGTGACTGAGCTTTCCGTCAGATTCAACGTGTGCCCCCGATGCTCCGTTCACATTAACACATGGTGCGATACTTTTCAACGGCATCACGATTAGTGCACCGGTGGCGTATCTGCGTATCTGCGTATCTACGTGACTTCTCGCACGATAGAAGGCAGCTCTTCTCGACGATTATCATGATGATAAATTGTTGTTTAGCCCTTTGTATTGCGTGGACGGCGACAAAGTCGGCACCCGTTGCTCAATTCACATGGCGTGGCACCTCAACTTGGCACCAGCTATACGTCGCGGCAACGTAACGTGTGAACCTGTAGGTCTATAGCTCCAAACGCGACTGCTCAGGCAACAGCTTGCCGCTGCTACTGATGACGCCGGTGATGAATTGCGTTTGGGCCCTTTCTAGGCGTGGAAAGCTTTACGCTCATCAGGACTGAAGTTATTCACATTTTACTATTTCGTTCGTAGAAAAGCTATGATCGTGAAATTCCAGGCAAGCGTAGCTGTGACTGGTCAGCATAAATTGTCGGTTATGCATAAACGTCGAAGTATTGGAGTGCTAGCAATCGACAGTGCGCGGACGACTTTATCGATAACTCGGAGCACGTGGACACTGATTACGACGAATCAGTTTTCAGGAATCCCGCAAGCTGGAACAATGTTATGATGGTTGGCAATGCCATTTTTTTTTCTTTCGTCTACATTGCGAGATTATGCAGAACTAATTTGCCTTAAAGTGGCAATTCGTTCGAAGCAATTTCTTTATAATAATGTTTATTTTATAACAAGATACTTCAGCTAATGTTAGCCAAGCCAAAGAAAATAAAATCACACCATATCCACGGAATGAATGATGATGAGTGGGACGAAGCGTTTGTCAACGCGTCCATGCTTCCGTCCGTGCGTCAGTCCGTCCATCTAGTGAACACTTCAAGTACCGCCATCTCGCTCCTTTTTATAATATATTTATCATATACAAGTACCGTCATCCAGTAGACAATCCGAGGATTAAACGAGAGTATGTACCACATTTCTGCTGTCAGCGCTTTGTTAACACCGAGAGTGTGATAACGACGCCGTGCTACGTTTTCCATAACATGTCGTCATGCAGATATGTGCCCGAGAGAGCGGGTATGTGCTCCCGGTGGTTACAAACAATAACGGGGACGAACGGATGACGCCTTAAACAGCTTCGCCCCTAAATCTCGCCCAATATTACATCATGAGATTCATACACCCTTCAGGGACCTGTTCTCACAATAAATCGCGTCATTACTTAGAAGAAACGAATAAGAACTAAGCGGACAACTTTCTCAATAAAGTTAGCTGGGGCAACTCACATACACTACAAGGACAACGACTTGTCTTTTTTGTATATGGCGGGAGCTAGTCAGTTCATTATTTATGTAGGTTAACGCAACAAAAAGGAAAGAAGGAATACGTGAATTTGTCGGAGGAACTCGTTACGAACACTTGTACATAAATTAAGAAAGACCTTCGGGCTTTTAGGCAAATCACTTTCGGCAAATGAAAGTCATGGCCTCAAAACAAGCAACAAACAAGACCGAACTTGGAAGTGAGTCCATCTTACACCAGAGTCATAGCCGTTAAACGCATAGTTTATTAATAACGAGGTACATGAGCTTCGAATTGAATCGCTGCTAAAAAATTGTCTGGCTTCATATACACGAGCATGTCGTCAATAATACCAAATTAGCTAATGAGTCTTACACGCGAAGTGCTGCAGTTAAAAAGATGAAAAAAGGTTTTTACAGGCTTAGAGTCACGAATCGGTCTATGAAAACTCAAGTAGTTTGACGCAGACTTCCCAAACAAGCCTTCGTGGGTCTACAAGAAAGTTTGTAGAACTGAAGTTTTCTTCCTTTATCGGTTCCACTCAGAGTTAACGCGAAGCCTAGCAAGGAGTTTTAACCCAGGACTTGGTACATCTTAGTCGTAAATGCCCTGTCAAGCTCTCCGGCTTCTTTAGAGGTTCCTCCATGAAACGAAGGAAGAGGATGTCACGTGGGCTGATGTGGGCTGACGTGGAATCATTGCAGCGCCTTTTATTGTCGGTGTAAAGTTCTTCGTACCTCAAAATGTTCCAAGCTGTAATGTCAGCCGATATATTTTACGGTCTTCTGAACCTAGTGCGTGTTTATGAACTAGTGGCTCTGATGCCCAGAAATCACCAGCAAATTTTGTAAGGGTACACATGCGCTCTGCAGCAAGCAACAGTGATTCTTGCCGCCCCCTCATAATGGCGTTTTTCTTTCTTAATGCCAGTGCACAGTCAAAACATTAGTTTCATTGCCTTGATTTGCTATTTTCTTATGCGTACGTGCCTTGAGCCTTAATTTTCTTGTCATGGTTGATACTCCCATGATAATGACTTTTTTTTCTATATATGCGTTGAGCGTGTGTTAGCAATGCTGCGGTATAGTTCAACCAGACTTCATTAACTTCTTCCTGTTATGGAAGCCAAGCTCTGTCAGCTGGATTCACGACCACTTACAGAAAAAAGATTCTGGAACCTTGGCTGACAGTTTCGCATGAGCGCAAAGCCACGAAAGCTCTCTTGCACTTTTTAAGGGCTACCGGACTTCACAAGCGCCTGTGAAAAAACAGCGTGAGACCGTGCAGTGTAGTCTCGAGCTCACTATTTATCCATCCCTTCCTTACTCTTCTTCTTTCATCTATAAATCTTTCCTTTCTAATATTCCCCCTTTCCCCCACCCCAAGTGTAGGGTAGCGAACCGAGTCCAGTTTGTTTCACCTCCCTGCCTTTCCTCTATATTTATCTCTGTCTCTCTTATGTAGTTTGTCAAGAGACTTCTTGAACGAGCAAATGCTAATTCATTCGAATATATCTTCATACGAAATCGAAAGATCTGAAATAAAAGTTGCGATAAGCGTAGCATGTGTAAAGTTTGTTTAAAGAGTAACGGAATATCAAAAAGACTGAAAGAAAAAAAACGATACGCAGCTTGTGAGAGTAAGAAGAGAACACACAACTTCAATGTAATGTGTCATTATACAGTTACTTGTGGACTCTTTCGATAAACAAGGACAGCCTGCGGATCATCCTTCTTCAATTTTTTCACCTACTTCATTTATTTATGTTTTATATGTACTCTCGGGTGCTTTAAAACACTAATATTCCTGCGCGATAATGTGGAGAACTAATAGGCTTTTATGAGTGATAGCCGAAATGAAGTCAGTTCTTCACCATGAAATCCCCCTTATCCCTGTCGCTTAAGACAACAATGGGCCAGCTTTGGGAAGCATTGAGTGGGTATAACTGTATGAACAAAAATTACCTTTGCCCTCCCAATACATTGTAATCGAGATAGAAAAAGTGATACAAAATATTCATCATCTCTATTGGTTTTTCGGGGTAAAACCTGCACATAATACGAGAATCAATGTCCCCTTCACGCACGTCATTGTACCAGAAAAAAAAATTGCTCAAAGTGCAGCAGAGGACCGTGCATACAAAATTGGGCCAAAGGAAACAAAAAGCAGCAAGGCTGAAAGAAGCGTGCGATAGCCTAATTTGGGCTCACACGTATACGCGCGGGTCCGCGTTCTGCTTCCGTGCTCATGCAAAAAGCTACAAAAAAACGGGAGCTGAAGTGTTGACACCCACCACAGGCAGCTCCATCGGCTTCCCGTGCGTTCGTAACTTTCTGAATGAAACAGTCTAACGTTGCGTGAAAATGGGACACGGGCTAATCAGCCGTGTCATGTTTGGCGTTGCCGTGTGATGTATCGTACTTTTTGTTTTTATCCCTCGGCGCTGCCGCTTAACTATATTGTGAGACGAGCCCTGTAACGACGCGAAACGCACT
Organism: Rhipicephalus annulatus; assembly: GCA_013436015.1. Classification (NCBI taxonomy): domain Eukaryota; kingdom Metazoa; phylum Arthropoda; class Arachnida; order Ixodida; family Ixodidae; genus Rhipicephalus; species Rhipicephalus annulatus. Next base: position 314,492 of record WOVY01005177.1, on the reverse strand, counting down.
TGTGTAATAACTTAAGCAGAGAATGCCACGAAATAAACAACAAAATTCTGTGATTGTTGGGATCGATATTTGAAAGTTTGAATGTGCGTAGCAATACATTACATGTTACATGTTTAGAACAAAATGCGCCTCGACTGTTCATAGCTGCTAGTTTACGTGTTCGAGGAATGGTTGGGAGGTCGGTGGGTGACTCTATAGCTTCTCTTTTCTCAGCCTGTCGGTTGCACTTCTGGCTGTGACAAGAAAAACATTTCTATAGTATTTGCTATGGAAAATTAACAGCAGTGGGGAAAAACCTGCGCCAATTACGCCATTCTGCGCCAACGGGAAACTACGTACTGTGCCATACTGCTCCAAAATGGTCTCTTTTTGTCTTATTCGCACCATCGTACGTGGCATCATTGTTGCGTCAAAACGTCGTTTCAGAACTGAAAGTAATGTTGACAGCACGCATCGCAAGCGGATATTACGCGATGGTCGCCACTTTGTTCATCATTTGCGTACAGTTGCACTGCCGCAAAAACATGGTATCAGTCTATAAATTATTCCGACTTCCGCGTGTTTGCGGCAGTGTCTTTACTGGTAACCATGGACAAATAACGAAGCCGATGGGGCGACCACCGAGAAGCGTGCCAGTATGACATCGCCGACAAAAAGCTATACGTGTGGCGTAGCGCCACTTAAAGCCTACTGCATGCTTTTAATAGCCGACGACTACTTGAGTGCGCAGGGGCACCGATCGCTGCCGTCTCGATCATTGTACGGGACCGTGTTCAGCGTGCACCATTTTGCAAAAACGAAAGCAGCTCGCTGTTGTGGAGTTCAGTGTTTTGGATCACGTGCACCAAAACAGCAAGCCTATACTGCACGCTTTCACAAAGCGACAACCCAAGTGCGCCTTCGTCCGCTGCGAGGACCGTTAGAGTATCGCTGACAGGAAACCTTCTCCCCTGCCTGCCTGCCTGCCTGCCTGCCTGCCTGCCTGCCTGCCTGCCTGCCTGCCTGTCTGTCTGTCTGTCTGTCTGTCTGTCTGTCTGTCTGTCTGTCTGTCTGTCTGTCTGTCTGTCTGTCTGTCTGTCTGTCTGTCTGTCTGTCTGTCTGTCTGTCTGTCGATATGCTGTGCTGGGTACTACGGAGGGATGTACTGCCCTTTACCGCAGGGAGTTTCGCCCCTAAAAGTGCTTACAATTACAGGTATAAACAGCGAGTATTATTCGCTTTATGTCAAAATTAAAAATTTTGGCTTACACTGCGGAGAATTATAGTATTTTTTCATTCAGACGGCGGAACTAGCTTAAAGCTATAATTCTGCAAAGATTATTATGCTCGCGCCAGCGGTGCTGACTGGCCCCCCCTACAAAGCGAGGTCATCCGTACTTAAGCTTCTAACATCTTACTTTTTTCGCATCAGCGCTCTACATTCCCTGCGGGAGAAGTGACAGATTGTCTAAACTTTCGCACTTAGACATCCCCCCCCCCCCCCCCGATGTTACCACGCCCAGGTTATGCGCACTTATATCCTTCAGTCCTTGGTAAGCCATGCGTAACTTAGTTGTAAGAGGCATTAACGAAAGAGCTACTATAAAAGCTCAGCGCACTCTCCATTCCACGGGATCTCCCCATTCCACTTAAAATACTGCAGCAGCATTCGTGAACTGTACAGAAGAAGGTGAAAACTACAAACAGATAAACGGCTCCCTGAGTAGCGAGCTTGGCTGAAAATCCTGTTAATCCGTTTAGAGAGCAGCGGTGGCATATCCATGACTTAGAGAAAGAGCCTGTAGAGGTGTCTCACCGTGTTCACAGTGATAGTTCGTGCAAGGCGTCAAACCTTCATGAACGCTTAGATGGGCGCTGATTATTTGCGGATGATACGTAATGAGGATAGCACCTCTTTGTGTTTTAAGTGCATGCCGTGAGACTGGTGTCACCAGTAATGCATTTGTATTGTCATGGGGCTTTGAAGAAATCGTCGTAATAAAAGTTTAGAAATGTAGTTCTTGCCACGTTTCGGATGAAGTGCACTTCGTACAACACTAAATGCGGCCTTGATTATCACGATGATGACGATATTCAAAGAAAGTGTGGGACAAAATATTAAATGTTTGCTTCGTTATGATAGTCTCGTGTATATCGAAAGCATTGTGCATGTATGCGGTGCCAAGCACGTATGTGTATGCCATATATGAATTCTGACTTCAGAAGAATACGGTAGAGCAGATTGTTTCTTTTGCTGAAATGAATTCAGTAAGTATAACAAATTAAGAATAATGCAAGTCAGTAATAAAATACGAAATGGATCGTTTTGGACAATCTGACAAAAATCATGTAAAAAAGAAGGCAGAGGTAGAAGATTCCAATAGGCTCAACCAAACAGCGACCCAAGAAAGCTATCGTGCGTCAGTATATTATATGTACCTTAAACAAGTCTCAATCTTGGTTCTTTTTTTTTTGTCTTCCTTAAAGCATGGCATGACATCAATTCCATAATTCAATAATAGCAGCAGTTAACTACACACGGCAGGCAGAAAACAATGCGAGCAGTTCATTTTTAGTTGTGACTTCGCTGCAGATAAAACAGCTGCTCTTAAAGAAATGGATCAGTACTGCACAATGGCTGACCATGTAGTAAGTATAAGCCCACTTGGCAATATAGAAACCTTCAGAGCCATTTCTCGACCGGCGCAAAACAATTGAATACCTGACCACTCTCACCAAGTGCGACTTTCTTTGAAATGTTGTGTGATGTTTCACTTTACATTCAGCTTCAATAAGAAAAACAGTGCTACAGTAACATGAATGCTTTCTTTTGTTACATTACTGTTATTATGAGGATGCAACCAGGTATACTGTCATCTGTCTGCTGCTTCTTTTGCAATCTTCAAAGTATAGTTGATTTGCCGGCATAAATGCCGCCGCAGAGATTGTATTGCTGCTGTATTGTAATTTTCTTGCGAGCAGACTCCGCGTTACCTTTAAATTTTACTTAGCTATGAAGCAGAAGCATTCAGATTTTTATTCATCATTTGTTTTTCTCTTTCATGTAGTGTTCCTACTCATTTAGACGATTGATTAGAAAGTTTCTCCTACGTGAACACACCCACGTACAAAATTCTCCTGAATTCTTGAACAAAAGTGTGTAAATGTATCATCTCTTTATTACATAATGCATTAGAGACGGTGTAGTGACTTTCAGCCGAAGTTTCCGGTTGTCAACATCACAAGTGGGTTAGGAGAATAGGGGACTTGAAAGGAAGGAGCAGGAGAGAGAAATTTAAAAATGAACTTGTATCGCATCAATCACTGCCGTTGTTTCAACGTAAAAAGAGTGGTTGTGAAATTTGACACTTATGTTTCTGCAGCAACGGCTTCGCGCTCCTTGCTGCAGTAACTGATGTCGTTACACTATAGCCGCACCTTCCACAAGGACATAATTTTGCTTTCGCATCGTACCTTCTGCACCACTGACTGCAGTCAGTCGTGCCGTTCCAGGCTTGATGCGCTCATCAAGTCAAAGAAACCAAAACAAATGTACGCGCAGCATCTGGACAGCATGTGTGTTCGCTTACACATGTGGATGTGTTTCTTTCTTCTTATTTAATATACGCAGCTGGTTGTGTCAATAGAAAGCGTTTCCTCCGTGCACCCAGTACCCACAGTAAGCGAAGTAAACACAGGCTTTAAGCCCGGCGTTATCTGAGGGTGTACACAAATTAAACGGAATGCTGAATGTTGCCGTTCCTTTTTTTCAGACTTTTTTGTTCGCGTTGTTGTTTTAGCTTTCAGTGACATTAGACTACCATTGTTTTGTTCCTATCTTTGCGCATTAAAAGCTCGGCTCTCCCATCATCCTGCGTGGTACCTGTATATATATATATATATATATATATATATATATATATATATATATATAGATATATATATATATATATATATATATATATATATATATATATATATATATATATATATATATATATGTTGTGTTATCTCATTGACGTCAGATGCAGCTGCAAAAAGGCCGCTTCGAACCGAACCAGCCGCAACGTTCGACAAACATGTCATTTTGTAAAAGAAAGTTTGAGGTTTAAGGGCTCGTTTTATTTGTTACACACAATGTTAATGAGAAGTAACAGACAATAATTATTACCTGTTCGATCCCATTGATTTTCTTGTGTACTATTATAAATACTCCTTCGAGTTCAGTGTACATTTTTTTTTTTTTGCAGCCTCAGATGAACGAAACATGGCAAGTCAGCAGAGAGGTCCCTCTTGTTATAGACAACACCACACTATACCGCTTACATTTTGTCAAGTTTATCCATGATACGTACGGATTCAAAGCTAGTCCACCACTTTTAAGTGCGCAATTAAGCCGACTCATGCATATGCTGGCTAAGTTAGCCTACAAAGCACATTTAGCGCGGATATGACGAAAATGGAGTAAGACAGAAGGGACACTGATAGTATTCAGCCACGTCACTTTCATTTTACTCCGTCTTTGTTGTTCTAGCTCTGTGCCTAGACATGCTGCCTTACCAACTAGCACAGCTTGCAGTAACAATGCAAAATATAGCCTTTATCCCCCCCCCCCTTTCCCCACGCCTGATACGGCAACACACAGTCGCTGAGGTCGTCGCTCTCAGCCTCGGTGCCGTGCGTGAAAGACAGGGAAAATAAATCTGCGCGGCGCGTGCTGGGCACGAAAGCGTAGCACGGGGATTTCTATCCATACCCGGTCACCACCTAAATTAGGTGAAGAAAATGTGTTATCTCCACAAACAGAACCTGCCCTTTCCCTGTGAGATTTATCCGTGATAGCTGGCTTCGTCTCTAGCCATAAGTACCCTTTCTCAGCGAATTTTAAGTACTATATGTTTCGTCGCACCTTCCTAAAACATCAACTTTCACCAAGTAACACCGCCAGATTACCCGTCAAAATTTATGCAGACGTTTAGGTTTCCGAGCTGAAACCATCGGTACAAACGTGCGTCTGTATAGAAAAGTAAGTTATACCTCAAACGCTCTAAAAATTTTGGGCTTCCCAAAATTCAGTAACTGCTATTGGATGGAGCGTTCGTGTGAATCCTCTGTGAAAGAGACAATGATCGGTGTGCGTGGAGCTGGCATTTTTTTTTCTCAGGTTGAATCTGAGAATACAAGCTCATTGGCGAACCGGACGCTATTAGAATCCCGCAACTTTCCGATCCTGGAGCTTCCGAGATACTGTGTATAGGTTTCATCGACTCGATATGCTTAACGTTTCGAAATTCTTAAATTTCGAGAAGTGACCCGAGCCCTTGAACAAACAATCGCACAGCAGAGTGATCGACTTGGGTCTACCACGTGATTTTTCCGCAAAAAGGAGCAAGACAACATGTGTTTGAGAAAGAGAGAGCGAATCGAACGTATACATCTGAGAGTACAAAGAAGCTGTCGAAAACCACGTAAATTGAGAGGCTCTATTCGCGTCGGATTTTACGCGACGGACGCATATAAAACGAAGCGTTCCTAATTGTGTGTAAAAACTACAAACATGTGCCCATGTTACACTGGAAAACATGCAGCAGACCATTTACTCTGTTAGCACAATGTTCAATATTAGAAAGTCTGAACAACTTATAGGTCTTTGCTTGGTAAACTGCCTTGCAAGGTAGCATGAGTGTTAAGTGGCACGGAAAGCACAAACGAAGGAAAACGCTTATACTGAAACCGGTGGTGAACATGCATTGTTTTCAATGTCAACCGCGTAGTAGAGCCACCCGTAAGCACTTTTGAATTGAATTTCATCAAATGAGGTAATCAAAAACTGAGAAATACGTCCATACGTAGCATCCTGGATATTCCGGCGGGGGATGTAATAACCCGATGGGCGAGAGAACGAGTATACAGGTCGAGAGAGAACGTTACAAAGACGGAGAGAACGAAATAACGGGAAAAAATAGAGACAATGATAAAAGACAGAGAAAGAAAGAGAGGAAGAGGGAGAAAAAAGGAAGCGAGAAATAGAGAAAGAGCGAGAGATAGAAGTGGGAGGAAGATAAAGAAAGATAGAAAGAGAGAGAAACAATTAGAGAACGAAACAAACCTAAATGAATAGTGACAGAAAAAAGCCGCATAAAAGAAAGAAGAAAAAAGAGAGAGAATGTGATAAAGAAAGAAAGAGGAAAATATTTTCAAAAAGTCATTAGAATGTTGTTCGCACAAAAGAGAACCCCGACGCAGGTGGCTTGGTGGAGAGAAACTCCCAAAGCACCTTTAATTTGCTCTGAAATGCTTCGCATTTAAAACTGCGTTGAGCAATAATCAAACCCAGGCATTCAGCGAGGAACTTTCGTGCCACTCTGCCAAAACGCCGTGCCTAAGCTTCGATGCTTCTCAACGTACAGTAACTATACTTTCTAACTGTAAATGCAAGAGGTGCCTTAAGAGAGTTTCAAAAAACAAATTTCACGAGCATGAACGTCCCCCTCTTCAATGACAGGTCGAGGTGTTTACCGAAATAGAAAGCCTGAAAAACGAATGGGAAACCAATGAAAACGTGGCCCGAAATGCTACAGAATACTGCTGTTGATCGCGATGCTGAAGCATCCTCTCTCTATATAATTTTTAAATTGTGCAAAGTCAGGCACCTTCACACTCGTGGTGCCAGACCTAAAAGAAAACTTCAATCATACAAGCTAGACAATAGTGTAGTCATATGGGTTGCCGAGTATCGTCGTGCAAGGTGGCAGTCTGCTGCGCTCAATGGTTTCTATTCTGCATATGCTCCAGTAACTTCGGGTGTTCCGCCGGGATCAGTTATAGGTCCATTTTTGTTTTTGCTTTTTATTAACGATATAATAAATGGCGTCAAAGCTTCATTTAGATTTTTTTGATGACTGTGTGATTTATAAAGTTAGATAACAAGAGATTGATATTACTTTACTGCAGGCTGATCTAAACACTATGGGATCATGATTTGATAAATGGGAAATCTTAAATCTTCAAAAATGTGTTCACGTCACCTTTTCGAGGAAACGCATATTTTAGTCTTGCACCTATACTGAATAACATCATCTTAATTAAAGCTGAAGAATATAAACATTTTGCTATTTTTATAACCTCTGATTTAAGGTGGATTATACAAATTCGGCGCATTAAGAATAAAACAAAAAGTTCATTGTTTTTTTTTTCGCCGTAATTTCATTTCAGTCAGTTACCATAGAAATTGAAAGGGTGGCTATATTTCCCGTACGTTCGCAGCATACTTGATTACGGTTGTGTTTGTTGGGATCCGCACACAGCTGATCTCATGGAGCAGCTTGAAGGGTGCAAAATAAGGTGGTTCGGTTTGAACTCAACAGTAACAGAACTTCAAGCATGACGGAAGGCAAACGTAAGTCATCATGGCAGGCTTTGCAAGATCAGGGGAAAAACATTAGATTAAAAATTTTTCACTCTGTATACCATACTAAAACAGGCATTGAGCGAGAAAAGTATACTAAGTTACCCATGCACTTACATCTCGCGGAGACGCGACCATTCACTGAAAGTTCGCGAATTCCCTTTCAAGGGTGACGTCTTCAGGTATTTCTTTTTTTTTCCCAAGAGCCATTAGAGAATGAAATTTGCTATCATCTGACGTTGTAAACGTTTTGGACAACGGTGTATTTTACCACGCTTTGAGAGTCTATTTACTTTGTATATTTTTGTATATAACCCCCCTGATGTAATGCCCATAGGGGCGATGCAGGTATGCAACAAATATACAAATAACTAAATAAGTTGGGATGTCGGTGACCTTTCTTGTTAATGCGTAGGTGCTAAAGAGCTGGTATCAATCGGCGTTGTCTATGAGTGAAAATTCAAGATAGATGCAAATAAATAAATAAATAAATAATTAAATAAATAAATAAACAAATACTCAATCCGAGTAAGAAATAAATTCAGGCTTCTTCAGGAGCAAGCAGCTGTTTTACCACGGAGTCACTGAAGTGCAAGAAACTGCTTCGCAAAAGAAAAAACGCTATGAGAATGTCATGCCGGGGCAGCAGTATCCTTTACGCATGTGATATTAGATGGCAGAATCGCATAATTGCACCAGATGTTAAAAGATGTAAATTACACAGCAAGTACGAACCTTACGGATGCGGATGTAGTGGGTACTTCACCGATTTACAGAAAGAAATAATTGTGGTGTATAGTGTGCAATTCTCAACTGTATATACATACAGTAGGCATTCTAGGATAGCTTGAAATCGTTTCATGCACAAAGGTTCCTTTCCTTGGGGCACGATTGAAGGCAAACTACTCGGGGCGCGATTGCGATATCGTGTTCTATACTCTGGAAGCCGAAGCTCAAGCGCACTCTATTTTTTCTCTCTATTTTTCTCTTTCTTTCTCGTTCGTAATGTTTTCTCTATCGCTTTTTTAATGTTTATTACTATTTCTTTGTTTCTCACTCTATCAACTTATTTTTCCTCGTTCGTTTCATTTCCCTCTCTATTTCCTTCGCTCACTTTCTTTCTTGCTGCCTATTTTTTCAATCTCTTGTTTCTTTCTATATCTTTATCTCTCTGTCTATTTTTTCTTGATCTTTCCATCTATTTCTGCATTTTTTCTTTCTTTCTCTTGGTGTATTAGCTCCCTCATCTATCAGAGTAGTTGCATTCCACGCCGGAGAAATAAGTGCATGTTCTGGGAGCAAAGCAGAAGATGAGGAAGAAGAGAACGAAGAGAGTGCGTGCCAGCTCAGGAAGATGATAGTAATATGTTCGCTCAATCTGCATGGACTAGAAGTCAGCTTAAACAACTCCACTGTCCGAAATTTACCCTTTATAAGGTTTGTCGTTAGGATGTCGGAGTATACTACTTCTTAGTCGACTTGATTCAAAGTGCAGTGCTTGTTGACGGTTATCGCGGCGCTATTTAACCCATCCTCTAGAAGTGAAGAGCCGCGCTCGCAGATACCTATCGTGGCACTGCAACACGGTTTGAACACCTTTTAATGCTTTCAGAGCTCTTGCGCATTCGCAACTCTTCTTTTCACGTTACTCTATACGCTTTCATTTCTACCAACCTCTCTTCGCGACCTCATTGCCAGGTCCATCTTCAGGCGACGCTGAATACATTCTTTTTTGCTCATAGCGGCATAATGCTCTACGCAGATTTTCTCAGGAGCAGACCTCCGGTCGCGACTGCACTGCGACAGTGGAATGTTTTTGAACTTATATATGGCTGGCACGGGGTGGCACACCGAACCCGTGCCCCCGCCCCTCCTTCCTCCGCATTGGTTTTCGCCTTGGTATACAGCTTGTCTTCCCATTGTGGGGAAGTAGCTAACTTAGAGGATATATGCTCGGGCGATGCCCCTCGTTACTGGGCAGCGATCAAGCCAACCCGGCCAAGTGCTGCTCCGCCATCAAAAGTCTCAACAAGGGGGATTAGCTTTAGGCCGTCCAGAGAGCCCATGATGCAGCCGTCATGCTTATTCTGCCCATCGCAACGTGGGAGAAGCCCATTGCTCGCTAGTCACGTCTCTCGGGACTACAAATAAAGTTCCTCCATTCATCCATCCATGGCCTAAAGAGCGAGAAATCGCAATTTTAAGAGAGTACCTCCCTCCTCTTTCCGAATCAAGGAAATGCCCTCCTCACCCTCTTCTCCGAAAAAAAAAATTCTACCTACGACCTTCGCTGCACGTACGAAAATCTTACTGACACTCATTCAAACGGCAATGTTGTCTTGATCAAGCTTACTCACACATAAGACTCTGACCGATGAATTCATCGATCTGATGGATTATGCGTTATAACTAACCTTTCGTCCGGCTCAAGTACTCCATTGACTCTGCAGCTGGCCTTCGCCATTTTACTTCAGCTGCTACAGCCAAACTAAACTTAGGGGCTTCCCATATAAGATCCCACTAGAACTCATATAGCTGCATCTTTCCTACCTTCTCACGGCGATGTTCATCAGCAACAGTTTCCCCTTTATGGTACTGCACGCATTTTAATTAGGTTGAAAAACCTCCACACGACATGTCGGAACATGTCAAACGTACGTAAAAGTTTATGCGTGTCAGGTCCTCCGCAGAACCTTCTCTGGCGCTGCCAAGTCTCTTCGGTGGTGGTCTGCCAGCTGTGAACGCAGTGCGACGCCACGCGACAGCTGTATCTATATTGGCTCCTTAACTGCGACGTTACACTAGCCTCCCCTCCTTCAACCCCCGTCTCACTGTTCTCCTCACAATCCTTTTACCTGGCGTGGTCACTTATATAGCACTTGACGTGTTGCGCTTTAAGCTCGAAGACGGTGGTACGATTCCCGCACATGGCAGTCGCATTTCAATTGCTGTGAAATCCAAAAACACCTGCGCTCTTATATTTAGACACTCATTAAACAACACCAGGTGGTCTAATCTCATCCGGAGTCCCCCTATACGGCGAGCATCCCGACGCTACCGTGGTTTTGGCACGCAAGGCTTAGAATTTTAAACTTCTTTCTTCTTCTCCACCTGTGACTCACACGCTTTCATACTCCTCTAGCACGCCATCAGGTATCATTTGCATGAGCGCTAGAATTATATTTAAAAAAAAGCTTTCGAAACGTGTCTACAGGGTCCTCCAGGAATTATTTATCCGAAGATATATAGCAATATGACAAGTTGCGGATGATAGGCTTGCTTCTTCTGTAGCTATATTATTTCCCGCCTCACTCAGAGTCGGGAGCGTGAGGTTAACTTTTCAAAGGTTCTTCGAGCTGCCCCCTCTTTATTGTCAATAATGGAGGAAGCCCTCTGGCTTTTATGCCTCAGTATTGCTTCAAGTTGAAGAGGAGATGTAAAACAAAGAAGCGCACAAGAGAAGTTGCTACTGCTGTACTTGTCCTATATGTACTACAGCCGCATGAATCTTTAACTATAGCGTGCATAAACGGTGACAGTTCTGCACATTAGCGCCATAAAAGACGCAGCCGAGTTGCAAACAGGGTGAGGTGTGAAGCGTGGAAACTTGGGCAAGTTGGTAGGACAAAACTGAATGCAGGAACAGCGCAACCTAGAAGTAGTTACTTCGTAACTACGGAAGCGAAAAAACGGTAAATGTGTACGTTGCCCATCGGTTGCGTTGTTGCAAAAGGAAATTGCGTTTCTTGATCTTTTTTAAGCTATATACATATGAATTTGTTTTCAGCCCATTCAACAAGAGAGAAGAGTTTTGCTGACATTGTATCGCAGTGGTTTTCCCTGCACCCTTCTACGCATGCCCAATTTTCTCATTTTTCGCCAATATATGTACACCACTCCAATATTAAATCTTTATTGAAAACAGCGCTCTTTTCCGTCCTTGTTTTTTTTTTTCGCTTCCGTAGTTACGAAGTAACTAATTCTAGGTTGTGCTGTTCCTGCATTCAGGGTGAGGTGCATTCCCACAAAGCCTGCTGAGCAATGCCCATCGTCTGCTGGGCTGCAGCTTCGATTAGATTTGTGGGGTTTAACGTCCCAAAACCACCATATGATTATGAGAGACGCCGTAGTGGAGGGCTCCGGAAATTTTGACCTGGGCTGCAGCTTCTTAAGGGTATAACCTCATATCAGCGAATTTCGGACGAACCCCTTTCACTGCTTCTCTCATGAGTATAGCGATGGGTGATGTATCATTAAGTGTCAGTTCCTAGATTTCTTGGTGTGACATTCATCTTTCGAAAGTAAAATGCCGGCAAGGCTATTCGCCTGCTCACGCTGCCTGTTCGTCTGAAGTGCGACGATACGGGATGACGTCCTTGAAAAAGGAACAGCTTTGCAGACGATGAACCCAGCTGAGCGCGCTAAGCGGGCCATGCACTTACCGAGGCGTTGCACTATACCCTCGCTCTGGTTGCAACTTGGCTTTGTCATACGGCGCTGGTACACAGAAAAGTCGCCGCTAGCGTAGGCTTAGGCAGCTGTGCTTCTGCAGTTCTCGTATTTTCGTACTGTTTATTTTTCCTTCTTCCTTGTGCAGTATACAAGAAAGTAATATGAAACTCGTGCTACGCACTTTGTATAATGTTTTTGAGCCCCGCCACGGTGGTCTAGTGGCTAACGTACTCGGCTGCTGACCCGCAGGTCGCGGGATCAAATCCCGACTGTGGCGGCTGCATTTCCGATGGAGGCGGAAATGTTGTAGGCCCGTGTGCTCAGATTTGGGTGCACGTTAAAGAACCCCAGGTGGTCAAAATTTCCGGAGGCCTCCACTACGGCGTCTCTAATAATCAAATAGTGGTTTTGGGACGTTAAACCCCACAAATCAATCAATTAGAATGTTTTTGAGTCACGTGCTTTTTTTTCTACTGCTAGGTGTGTGTACAGAAGACGTCAAGCTAACATTGCTGGAATTGAATTCAAACCTGATGAGCATTGTTTCGACATTGGTAGAACTATTAGCATACTTTAGCCACTCGCTTCTCACTTACAAACAGCAGTTCGTGGTCGGCACCCTCGATGAAATAAGCAATGCCCGCCGCATCGCACGGACAGGTGCTGCATGCATGGCAGAAAAAGGAGAACAGGTGAGCGAAAAAAAACTGTCGTACCCTGCAATGTTGTCGCCGTTGTACAGTGCTGCATGACACAGTCGATTGCACAGCTTTCAGAGCACATGATTCAGCTCGAGTGCCTGCGCCGAACGTCTGCGTGGCGTGACGCGCGTTTTACTTGACAAATATCATTTCATGTAGCAGGCATTACTATTGTTGTGTGACGAACATCTACACAGCATAGGACGGTTATCGGTGAAAAGAAAACAAATGCGCTTCATTAGAGGATGAACTTTCGGAGCTCATTAATGCTACGCTTCATTGCAGCCGCCTACTTATCTGGTCACGATCTTCAGCAGCCATGCAGTGCTACCATGTTAATTACGAGCTGCATAGTGAACTGATTGCGGTCTTTATTGTCTCTTTCTCAAGACGGCTACACGTACATCGATTGCAGATGCAGGATGTGGGGATGTTTAGAAATGAAGAAGGAGAATGGCTCGGGGAGGTTGCCAACACTGGCGTGGGGAGGAGGTTTGATTTGACACCCCTCCCCCACCGCTTCAACATTTTTCACCTTTTGCATGCATATATGTTATCATCATCATCAGCTTGACTAGGTTCAATGCAAGACAAAGACCTCTCCCATGTTCCACCAGTCAACTCGGTCCTGTTCTCGGTGCTGCCACTTTATACCCGCAAGCTTCCTAATCCCATCTTCCCACCTAACTTTCTCCCCCAAGCCCACTTGCCTTCTTTGGGAATCCAGTCAGTTACCCTGAATAACCAGCGGTTTTCTGCCTACGCCCTAGATGCATACCCGGTCCGTGTCCATTTCTTGATTTCAACTATGGCATCCTTAACCCCGGTTTGTTCCCTCATCCCCTCTGCTCTCTTCTTGTCTCCTAAGGTTACAGCTATCATTTTCCTTTCTATCGCTCGCTGCGTCGTTCTCAATTTAAGCTGAACCCTCTCTGTAAGCCTCCAGGTTTCTGTTCCGTAGGTAAGTACCGGCAAGATGCAGCTGTTATATACCTTCCTCTTGAAGAATAGTGGCATTATATCAGTAATGATTTCAGAGTGCTTGCCGAATGCACTTCACCCCAATCCTATTCTTCTAGTTACTTCAAACTCATGGTTCGACGCCATGGTTTTTACTTATCTTAAGTAGACGTAGCCTTTTACAACTTCAAGTGCCCTATTGCCTATCTCGAAGCGCTGTTCTCTTCGGAGGTTGTTGTACATTACTTCCGTTTTCTGCAAATTAATTTTAAAACCTACTTTTCTGCTCTCCTTGTCGGGTTCAGTAATCATGGGTTACATTTCGTCTCCTGAGTTACTCAGCAATTAAATATCATCGGCAAAGCGGAGGTTACTAAGGTACTCTCTATTAACTCTTATCTCTAATTCTTGCTATTCTAGGCCTCTGAAAACCTCTTGTAAGCGCACGGTAAATAGTAGGGGAGATTGTACCCCTTTGTCTTACACCCTTCTTTTTTGGTATTCTGTCGTTTGAAAGCGACAGAATACCAATCAAGAAGGCTTTATTACAAGGGGATACTTATGTAAGACATGGGATTATGAGTGCTTATATATGCACACTCTCATACAAACACACGTGAAAAATACTTCACCTCCCCCCCTTTTCCACCGGAAAAAAATTTCTGGCTACGCCCTCGGTTGTGGGGGCTGAATCCAGTTCATTGTCGGGATTCGGGACAAGGGACCAAAAAAATAAAAGCAGACTTCAAAATACCTGTACATGATCATAGCGCGCACGTATGCGGAAAAGTGTCTACCGTTTAGCTCAATCGCCACATGCGGTCCTGCACACTTGGATTTGTGAAGCTACACAGTTGATTCTTTGTAAGGGTAAATCGCAGGCACAGAAGGTCATGATCCCAGGACATTCTCGGCTCTGTCCAAGCAACACCCTTTTAAACAGGTGTCCAAAAAGTGAGGTCTTGATCTTGGTACCTTAGTTGGTAGAGCATCGGACGTGCTATTCGAAGGTTGCAGGTTCGGTCTCTGCCCACGGCAAGTTATCTTTTTTTTTCTTTTCTTTCAAATGCGAAGCATTTCTTAGCGAACTTCGGTGCCTTTGGTCGTGTCTATCTATCTATATAGCCGCCTACGACTTTAAGCTCTCCTGGCCGTGATAATGGGATCTGTACCAAAATTCGTAAGGCATAACTTGACTACATGACAAGCATAAGTGAGTGGTCATATCATGAAAATTATTACATGTATGTCATAAATGTCATGATTGAAGTGTCATGGTGCTGCTACTTTTGCGGTAGTTTCGTTCACTTGACATATTGCAAAACTGATGTGGTATGACATGACTGCCTGGCAAACATAAGTGACAGGCCCTAACGTGAAAATCATGACATGCATATCATGTAAGTGATGACTACACGTCATACGCTCATGGTGCGCTCGCGGTCGTTTCACTACCTTTCGACATATATCAAATTTGGTATTGCGTGATGTGAATGAATGGCGAAGGTATTTCACTGGTGCAAACACGACAATGATGACATGTGTGTCATGTAACATGACTACATACCACGCTCATGATGCACTCACAGCTTTTTTTTTTTCTATAGCTTCCCATATACCAAATTTGCTATTACGTGACCAGTGAATGGTTCATTTGATTGACATGTGAGGTTTAGCGTCCCAAAACCACCATATGATTATGAGAGATGCCATGTGGAGGACTTCGGAAATTTTGATCCCCTGGGGCTTTTTAAAGTGCACCCAAATCTGAGCACAAGGACCTACAGCATTTTCGCCTCCATCGAAAATGCAGCTGGAATTAGATCCCGCGATCTACGGCAGCTGAGTACCTTAGAACCACTAGACCACCACGGCGGGGTTTGTGGCGTGAATATATATATATATATATATATATATATATATATATATATATATATATATATATATATATAAGGGAAAGAAGTGTATACCTAAGGGCTCGTTTTTCCGTGTTTTAACACAATATTAATGAAATCTAACAGACAGTAATGCCAAGTAATGTACAGGGGAAGATATTAGAACCAATAGAATGTAAATAAGAAGAAAGAAAAGTGGATGAAAAAATAACCAGCCGTGAGCAGGAATCGAACCTACGACCTTCGAATAACGCGTTCGATGCTCACGGCTGGTTCCTGCTCACGGCTGGCTATTTTTTCATCCACATTTCTTTCTTCTTATTTACATTCCATTGGTTCTAATATCTTCCCCTGTACATTCCTTGGCCGTACTATCTGTTAGATTTCATTTTACATATATAGAGAAGAAAAAGGAATACGGGAAGGTTAACCAGATGCTAGTATCCGGTATGCTACCCTACACTGGGATTGGGCAATAGGAGGTTGAAAGAAGAGAGAGAGAGTTAAAAAATAAATGAGCGAAACACGGACACACACACACACACAAAATCAATCCACTCAGAGGTGTTCCAATAGGCGAGTAGTTCGCAAGAAGCCCAGCGCTTGCACGACCTTGATCTGTGATGATGAGTCATGGCGATGGCGCAGTATACTTTCTTCTGACAGCGGCTGGTCATTTAAATTGTTTACTGTATTAGAAATGTATTGTATTTCTAGGGTATATTCCAGGCACTAACACAGGACGTTTCGAATTGTCTCTTCTTCTCCCTAGAGTGCACAGGCGGCGGTGTCGGTCATCCTATATGCGGAACGCGTACACACGGGTAAACGCGAAGCCCAACCTGCACAGAGCAGTAGTGTCCCCTCGTCGAAGTTTTGTTGGAAGCCGTAAGCTTAATGTAGGATCAAGGGATCGTAACCTTTCATGCGTAAAAAGAGGCTCATTCCAAAGTGAGCTGGAGCATATATGCGAGCAAGCATGCGGAGCCTCCTAGCAGATCCATCCTATATAGAGAGAGGTATTCACTGGTCGTTGCCTTCTCTATGGGCTGAATGGGCAGCTTGGTCAGCCCGTTCATTGCCGATAATTAACGGGCTGATCTCTGTGATCAGCCCGTTCACCACAAATAATTCCACAGTGACATGGCAACCACTGAAATAGAATGCAGTGCCCTTCCTCTGTTATATGGTGTAGTATTTCTGCCGTCTCAAATACCAACTGCTTGTGCGGACCACGGCGTAGATTTGACAGAAGTGACTGCAGTGCCGCCTTGCAGTCGCAAAAGATCGACCACCGTTGCATGCTTTGGTTGTTAATGAAACGCGGCGCAGTGCGAAGCGCTGCAAGCTCTGCTGCCGTTGATGTTATTGCTCGAGCTGTCCTGAATTTGATGGTTGTGGCGTGCGTTGGAATAACGACCGCCGCTGTTGAGCTGCTTGGCAGGATGGAGCCATCGGTGTAGACCTGCAGGGGTACAGTCTTGGTACTGCTCCTATACAGCAGAAGTAAGGCGAGCTGTTTCAGGGCTGGTATTGACAATTATTGCTTCTGTGGATGCCTGGTATTGTCAGGTTGATGACTGGCTGTTTGAAGCACCATAGAGGAACTGAAGGTCTCGCTTCGGGCGTAAAACTAGTTGGTGGAGAGTCACCATGTGCAGTTACTGTTCGACAAAAGGAAGAGAGGCTAGGTGGTGGCGGGGAGTCCGAGCCACAAGTCTTATGTGTGTCCTCAGAGCTTCAATTTGAATATAGGTCTGCACGAGGTGGTCTTTGGCGAAAGCTATAGGTGCCACTGTTGAGAAGTTGCTGCGAACAGCTCTTCAGCTCTCGCGAACGAGAAAACAAGGTGAACCGCTTATCACACAGATGCCAGGGCTGCTACACAATTATGTGGTGTGGTGGAGGGTGGGAACGGGGGGAAGTTATAGACTTTGCTCTTCTCTTGTCTAACATAGGTGGTATAGACAGATCTGTTAGCTAACTTGCAGACATCATTTCGCGTTCAAAAAACAAACAGTTCAGCAGGTGGCATCTGATGCCAAGGATGCAAAGGATCACCCGCTGATATAAATATTCAATATAATCGATGACACTTTAGAGCCTAACTCAATAAATCAAACGTCTCAGACAGCAACTATGTTACAGCATACTAAACCAGCCTGCGGTGTCCAATTCACAGAGAATGCACATTTAGTGGATTCATTGACGATTTACAACGAACAGAATAGACAATTGTATTAAATAAACCTTGCAAGTTAGGAAACTTTTGAGTCTGTATAAGAAAACAACAGTAGGCGCTGTCCATAGGACACCCTAATAAAGCCAATTTGAAATGAAAGCGCTTCTCCGAAAGCTGGAATGGGTCAACATCAGCAATAAGCGAAGCTACAGATTTCAATAGCAGCGCAGCTTCCCGCCTATATATGCGGAGCTACGTGCAATAAAAGTGCACAGTGAAGTCCACAGCGACTGGCAACTGACTGACCATGGATGCAATGCAGCTTTGGCGAGGCACCTGGTCTATGTAAACGACGTCGCAGCGGATGCCAAGTGGCCGCGCTTCCAGTTTAGACCAATTAAGCATGTATACAACTTAGGGCTGCCGCCACGGAGGAGTGTATTGGCACATCCGCGCACTCAATCATACATACTTTCATTTTATCAAGCTATATGCAGCACAGACTTTCAGTGTACACGCCACAGCGTTGTGCACTGCTAGGTGGGAAGAGCGCACACACGGAGGAGCATGCAGCACAGATGTGCACCTGTCGCCCGCGGTTGATTCCCCGGCTCACGCGTGCCTATACCTTCTGCCTGCTCTGTTTACCCTTACAGCTGTGACAAAAATGATCGATCGTAAGCTGAAATTACACGAGTGGAATGCCCGCTGCGTGATACAGGAACGAAGCAAAGTGTCCACAAAGAGCGAAAACCAGATAACGCCGTACAAGCTGATAAGCTCCGAAAAATATAAGCATTATAAAAAATTCACATGAAGTGAATGTTTGCTCATATAAACAGGCATTCAGCTCAAGGGAACAATTCAGATATCACATTGACAAGAGCATTACCGTGACAATATTATATGCTTGTGTTCTTCCATCAATGCCTTGAATTACTGTACTCTTTTTTCCCTTTCCCTTGCTGCCGGTCTAAGTGCAGCGCCAGTGACAGCAACCAAACAGATACATCTATAAATATAGTAAACTTCAAGCTTATCAACAGAAAATATGGCACCAAGATCATTGACGAATTGACACACTACTATAACGAGGCGAGCTTCAGACATTTGTGGGCATGCGGGCAGCACTGCGGATTGCATTTTGTCCTTCTTTGAGAATGGACACACAGTTGCCTCCGGCTTTCTGCCTTATGGGTGATTGGTCTATATCTAGATGACCTAGGTGCGAAAACAATGTCTTTGATTGACATGTGGGGTTTAACGTCCCAAGACCACCATATAATTATGAGAGACGCCGTAATGGAGGGCTCCGGAAATTTAGACCACCTAGGGTTCTTTAACGTGCACCTAAATCTCAGCACACAGGCCTACAATTCCGCCTCCATCGGAAATGCAGCCGCCGCAGCCGGGATTCGATCCCGCGACCTGCGGGTCAGCAGCCTAGCACCTTAGCCACAAAACTACCACGGCGGGGCGAAAGACATGTAGCAAAAAAGGGAGGTGCAGTGGGCCAGAAAAAGCAGCGCCGACTAAAACAAGTCATGTTGGCCTATATATATATGGCTATTCACTCTTTATAAACAGTCGCATAGAAATTTACCAACGTTAAAGTTTTGATTTATTGTTCAACGCGAAGTACCTCATGGCCACGCAGTATTGTTGTCATCGCTACAGTGTACAGAATCATGGTGCGAGCAAATGAGGCGAGTTTACGTGTAAGAGTTGGAACTGGCAGCTTGACACTGCCTGCGTGCACCCCACGCAACGCTTCTACAGTGATAAATGATGCGCATAGTGAATAGTGTAAAAAGCTTCGGAACCACGTCGTTTCTAGTATACAACAAGAAAACGTGCTGATGCAGCTGTAGTCACATCGTGCGCTAAATCTGTCTGAATTGCGCCACTGCTAAAAAGCCATGTGTAACAAACCACAGGCCGTGTTGGCCTTTATACTAAAGTATAATCGAGAGCCATCAGCACCTTCAACACGAACACTGCGATGCGTGGCCAGTGCTAGTTTGATTGATGCCAGCCGCGAAGTGCTAGGCGCTTTTGCCGAGACAATACCTTGGTTAGGCTTGAATAGTTTGTCGGCGTGTATGGTTAGCATCTTGGCAACAGAACCCAAACGTATACGTGGTATCAGCGTTAACCAAACTGTTGCAGGACACACGGCGGAGTGTTCGTGTTAAAGGTGCTGACGGCTGTACCATTACGCTACAGCACTTCGGCGCATTAGAATATGTCTCGTGTCATTTTACTTGTGCCTATTAATCTACCCACTTTCTCTCGATAATATATTAATATACTCACTTTCTCACGATACTCAAAACGCATATATAAAAAAGAAAGAAAGAAAGAAAGAGAGAGAGAGAAAGAAAGAGAGAAAGGAAGGAAGAAAGAAATAAGGAAAGAAAAAAAGAAAGAAAGTAACCATCACTTGTACTTGCAAATAATGGCATTGCAACATTAGCCACTTTGCCATTAATTCAATAAAAAGATAAACTGTGGGATGTGACTACGTCCAAGCAGTCAGGATGTTTTTAACGTCGTTGGTTCTTTTCAAATAACACTGATGGTGGCTTTTCTATTTTTATGTTCTTTCTTTTCCGCCTGTGTTTTATTTGTGGCTTGCTCATTTAATGTGGCTTCGACATTCAGAGTATACGTCCAGCTATTATGACTATCAAAAAAGAGCAAGAAACATGCATACGTGGCTTACAGAAAATACTTTCGCATTTTCCTAAGGCATTGCTGCTGTCTTCGTTTAATTCCGGAAAAGTTCCAGACACATGCACGCATTGTCACAAAAGAGACACAAGAAGGGAAAAAAAGACGGGAACCAGTAACACGTTTTTAGGGGCGTAATTTTCACACACAAACAGGTTGTTTCTTCTTCAGTCGTCGTACTCAAGTGTGCCCGAGCGTTGCCACCTTGAATTCACAAGCGAAAATCATGCACAAGGAACCGCTCTATCGTTACCACAATCTACCACAGCCTCTCCGGAGGATGTGAGCCCGCGTAGCGTCTCTCACGCTGACACGCGAGCCTCGGTCGCTGTCATGTAGTACTCGGCTCAAATTGCGCTTTTCCGGGATGAGAGCACGCCGCGACGAAGAAGCGCCCACAGAGGAAGCTCATTAACGCTGCATGGAATCAGGCGGCCGTCGAGGGGCTGCCCACTGATAGCGGACACGATATACGTTGCTGCCCGCAACGTGAGCTGACGCCAGGGAGGCCGAAGAAGCTGCTTCGCGCACGTAAGCTTATCGGTTGATCGTATACCGGCGCCAGAGTCCACGGAGTGGCGGTAATGAAATTGAGAGGAACGCGAGAGCCGTACTCCGACCGGCGGATGCCGACGCCCGCTGCTTCCTGTCACGGCTTTTGGCGCGACGAAGGCAACCGCTGAGGGGGAAATGCGACGCTCATTTATCGCCAGCAAGCCTAGGCAGCCGTGCGACGCGCACTCCAGGAACGCGCTTCGTGCCATTATAAACTCGGCTGGGCATCTGCTCAACACGACGGCTCGAAGACGCACCGCGCTACACTTCACTTGGGTGGCACTCACTTAACGCTCTTTTTCGGGGCCTTTTGTTTCGCCTCCGCGACGCACCGCCCGCTGGCCCATTCGTGACAGGACTAGGCAATGAGCTTCCCGTTTTTGCCACCAGGTGTTTAGTCCGCTCCTGGCACGGCGGAGATGTCGACGAGGGTTCGTTTTTCGGTGCGCGATCGCGCCAGGTCTCAGTGCCTGCTCGGTTGCTCGCCGTCTGCTGCCTTTCCGCTCGCCAGCTTCGACGCCTACGGGCGCGTTTTGTTTCGCGCTGATGGCGGTGCGCCGTGAGACCACTTCGTCTCGCGGCTCCCGGCACTGCCACGTCCACAAACGAGGAGGTAATTATGTGGCGAAGTTAATTGTCTTGTATAAACATCTGCTTCGCTTGCCTCTGCGTCTCCAGACGCGCTATGATTAGACTCTTCTCTTCGGGGCAGCCTTGAGTGCGACACTGACACCTTACGTCAGCGGCCCACGAACAAAGCCGTGTTCTGTGTCTGAACGATCACACTATGCGGGTCCTTCTGCGCCATTTAGAGCACCGGAACTTAGGGACGCTTGTAGATCAATTCTTTTTTTTTTCAGATTTGTCAGTCCTCATGCGAACAATGCGTTGTACCTCTGATTACACAATGTCTGCACGTGTTACCTGACTGATATATACTTCACAAACAGAGGAGAGGCAAAAAAAAAATGTACGTTCACCTATTCACTTTGGTCAAACCAGCCTGCTTTTCTTCACCGCTTGCTTGACCCTATTTATTCATAGTGTGCTTCATACCGGCCTCTGATCGATCAATATGTAGGGTTTAACCTCCCAAAACCACCATATGATTATGAGAGACGCCGTAGTGAAGGTCTTCAGAAATTTCGACCTCTTGGTGTTCTCTAACGTGCACTCAAATCTGAGCAGACTGGCCTACAGCCATTGAAAATGCATCCACCACAGATGGGATTCAATCCCGCGACCTGCGGGTCAGCAGCCGAGTACATTGGCCACTATACCACCACGGCAGGGCTACCAGCCTCGGCATTTGTGTTCTAGTGATGAGGTTAAACCATCCCGAAGCAGTTAACACTTTGTCTGTGAGAGGTTTTGTGGTGTACTGTTGTGTATTAGCTTTGACCGTGGCTGGTATTTAAACGTGTGCGCATCCAAAGTGAATAAGTGTTTGAGCGAATGAGCGATTGAGTACTACACTGTTGTAAGTATATAGAGCGTCTTTCGGTTTTTATCTGTGCATTTCGTAACTTAAAAGTCATGTATCTCATATCAATCTCTAAACAAGCCCTATAATTAGGGCTGTATACTTCCTCGAAGAACTGCTGCCCTGTCTCGGCTGTGGGAATATGATGATCATTTTACAGTGAGACACTTGGAATGCAAAGCCACAAACATCATTACAACATCTTATTCCACCGATAGAATCACTAGAGTTAGCGCAATCACAAATTGAGGGGATGTCGGATATGTCAAGGCTAGTCTTCTGTCAGAATTGCAAGTGTAGGTGAGTAATTAGGCCCAATGTGGCAAGTTATCGAAGGCCGGTTAGTGCCACATGGGTAGTTCTACACAGTGTATTATTTTTCATTACTCCAGTTTCCAGGTTTCCAAAGGAACATTACACATGTCTTGTCGGCACCATTAGAAATGGGCCCTCTGGCAGCATGCAAAGTATGTATGTATGTATGTATGTATGTATGTATGTATGTATGTATGTATGTATGTATGTATGTATGTATGTATGTATGTATGTATGTATGTATGTATGTATGTATGTATGTGTATCGCTCCTTTAGATAGATAGATAGATAGATAGATAGATAGATAGATAGATAGATAGATAGATAGATAGATAGATAGATAGATAGATAGATAGATAGATAGATAGATAGATAGATAGATAGATAGATAGATAGATAGATAGATAGATGTGAGCTGATCAGACACCACTTGACCAAAAAATAGTTGTACGTGAACCGAATTCACTGCGCTTCGCCTGCATTAAACGAGCTTTTTTTTTCCTTTCTTTACATCTTCACCGATCTGAGATAGAAAAGTGGCTTGCGAGTGAAATTCCCGCTAACAAGCATTGCTTAGCGCAGGAACTTATTGATTTCTTCCCTCAATGCAAGGGGATTCTTTCTCCATGTGCCACTCAGCTCCGTGTATACCTCGCAAAGAGGAAGCGGTGTTCAGTGCGCGGCGAGTAGTATCACTTACAATAATGTTCGTTCACCGCCGCTGAGCCGGCGCTACACGTGTGCGCGGAGCGCTCTCGCTGCGGAAGCCACTGTGTTGGTCGCCTCCGGTGGCCAGTTTGAAGCCATCCGTCGTGCGGGATACCGCTGACGTTTTTACAGCGGTCCACTTGGTCCTCAAATTACGTTATTGCCGAGTAAAGACGACGACGCTACAATGACTTCCCTCTCTATACGTGTGCGCCCTCTCCCACAGGACGCGCCACAATCAAGAAAGGAAAACCTAGCAGTGTAAAAATATAGCTACGAAACAAACGGAACGAAAGCCGGAGAGAGGGAGGAGCGGGGCGTGGTGTTCCCCTCTGTGCGTCCGCGACACGCTTGGCGCTGCTTGATTCAGCAAACAACAAGGCCACGCGATCGAAGCCGCTTCCAGCCGTGCGCGACACCACGGACGCGGTAACGCTACGCTGTACGCTCCGCGCAACGCCGGCGCTAGATAATGCGCCGCGGCGAGTCGACGCCTACAGCGTATATACATCGCTCCTGGCTGCAGCTTTATTGGCGAGAAGCCTGTGTCTGCAGCTTGCTCGTGTTTCTGGTCCGCTGCGGGCGCGAACAGCGCCGTATTATTAATAGTCGGCGCCCGGCAGCACTTCTGGGAATGGAGCCTGCGATCCGTTTTGCTATACCGCTTGTTCGCTGCGCTGATCCGACCGCGTCTACACGCGCGAACGAACGACGCTGCTTCTCAAGTCACAGATTACACAGCGATGGGGTTGGGCTTTTATATCACTAGTACTTCAATGACTCCCATCACTGCCTTTTATCCCGCATAATGGATGCTCTGGCTTGGTGAAGTTTCAACAACGAACCTCATCATGCTGGAAGTGCTTGCCTACATGCTTTCATTGTAAACCCGAAAGGCCACGCAGCGGAAGGCCCCACTGACGCACCCGAGGAGTGATGCACTGATGAGGTCCATAAAGTTCGCTCAGCAAGTATATGCAAGATCCCTAATCTAGAGGATACGCTCGCGTTAGAGACGAGAGCGATGCGGTATATGAGTACACTGCAGTGAATAAGACGACTTCCGACGGCTGCTTTCGTACGACGTCACAGGTGCATTCGCTGTTCCAACTGCATGTCAGACGCATGATTCCCTTATGCATACACGTCAGTATGCAACGCGGCCGCCGACCTTCGCCGCCTAGCGTGCGCAGCCAAACAACGCAGGAATTCACGCTCCGTGCGAAGGTGCACACGCTATGAGCGCCTCTAACGCAGTGCGCGCATGTCGCCCATGTGACATATTGTATTCGGTGCACTCGCTTCCTGTGTTACTGCCTGACGCCGCATACGCTTAAGTCTAATTGTGTCTGCGGGCATTGTCAATGTGCGACACAGTTATCCTTTATTCCTTTACGCTTCACATTGCGCATTTCGACACGGCCGCGTTCTCTCTACATTTCCTTGTATACAGTTTCATGTGTCATTTACATCAGGTAGAGGATTCTGCGCAATCGCACAATGCTCCCTATATATATATATATATATATATATATATATATATATATATATATATATATATATATATATATATATATATATATATATATATATATATATATATATATATATATATATATATATATATATATATCCACGTGAAGGATACAGCTGCTGCTTGCTATGCGCTTGCGTTGTGGATGAGCGTAGCACTGAAAACAATTCAAGGACACGGGCTGAAATTGTGGTTGATATTACTCAAGTATGTTATTGTCCATTGGTTGTGCATTTGCGTGTTAGCACGCGGTGTTCAAACATTAACGTCGACGTCCGGCCATTGTTCTGCTCGATGCAAAATTGCCTTTTCCAGATGCATGCATGGTGCGAGCGCTAGCAAAGCAAGCTATTCCCTGCTTCCATCTTTTGCGCCCCCGATGCAGTCATATATATCGCACAAGCGTCAACCTCCTTTTAACAGCGAAGCTGTATACTATCTCGGCGCAAAGTGCCCGTGGTGACGTAAAGCTATCATCATCATGCACCAACACGCACTCTTTTCGCCCTCTTCTTCACCTTCTGCTTCGCATCCACAACATTTCTGTCAATTGGTCCGGCACGTAACAAGGAGGTTAGAAAAAGGGAGAAAGAAAGAGAGGGGAAGGGAAATTTGAGGAACAGAAATTCCTCAAGGTGGCGCGTTTCAAACGCACATACTTATATGATCGCAGGGCGAGAGTCTTATCCACTAGCTGTTTTTTTTTTTCGCCAACTTGGCTGTAGGCACGCTGATAGAAGAGAGCATATTCATAGTATCGCACAGCAAGGTAGCAGGAAAGGGATGCGAGGGTGAGGAGTAGAGGAAGGAGTAAAGCTTGATATATAAATGATGAGAAAGAGACTAATAGAAAAAGAAAAATACAGAAACAAAAAGATAAATACATAGAGGCAGAAAGATAGCCAAAGAAGTTACAGATTTGCCACAAAGGTGAATCAATGAACGTGATAGCAACAAATTGGAAGGTCACGCGCAGATTGGCAAGCAGATCGAAACGTGCGCTGCGTTTCTTACGCACAAATGACGCACGAAACGTATACTCACAGGTACAGATGAACGCGAATAAGCGTCTCAGTTGTTATTCATTGTGTCTGAAAAGCGTGCCCTTTTCACAAACGGAGACTGTGCAACAATTGCAGCGACCTTTGTGCTCCCGGTAACTACGACGGAATCGTTCCAGTGAAGGCCCAACGCCAGCCAAGACGCATGGTTCTCCCCACCGCGCTCCTCTCCACGGGCCAAAGTGCACGCGGGAGATGAGAGCGCGCGCCACCGCATCATTGCGACGCGCGCTCATTGCGCCATTTTGCTAATAATGCTGAAAACATGATTTTTCTCCCCATGTGATGCCCGTCAACAGCGGTAAGTGGTAGTGATAAATAGCTTGCCGTCTTAATGTTGGAGGAGACGCTCCTCGATGGCTCAGTGGTTAACGCCTCGCACTCACGACTGAGAGGCCCCACATTCGGTTCCGCGTGCCGGAGTATTTTTCTGGATTATTTAGCTTTGTTGCGTTTACATATGTGGTGAGTGATGGCGACGCCGGCGGCAAAATCCAGTGGAGAGTGTGTCTATATAATTGCTATCGCGATAAAAGAGAGACTTAGAAATGAACAGACAGGAAACAACAAACGACAGCAAAAACAGAGAGAAAGGAGAAAAGATACAGCGTGGAAGAAAGAGAAAACTAAAAAGCAACAAAGAAAACCACCCAGCTCCGCAGTTCCTTAAGGCTTGACAAGTGCGAAGCTGCCCATCATAGCAGCTCCGCAATTTCTTGGCACCTCTAATGCAATCTAAGATAATTTTTTTCATGGCAATCTGAATTCAAAAGTAAAGCAACTTCGTTGGTTCCAGCTTTTTTCACAATCCAACTGGGAACCTGAAGGTGACAAGGACACAATAATTAACACGGAAACATAAGACTCGAGTGAAATTTACGTGCTATGTTTATTATATCAAACAAAAAATAAGTAAGTAAGTAAGTAAGTAAGTCAGTAAGTAATAATAAGTAAGTAAGTGAATAAAAGACCAGGACTAAGCTACAAAACCACACCACTGATGTGTCACCTTTTTGCTGCTGATGTCTCGTCTCGCTTACACCGAATGTTTCGACTTGTGATATACCAGCTCCTTGCAAGATTCTTTTACCATCCGATCTGTTGTCTATAAAATGTTTCTTTACCGCTCCTACACTTTCTCTGGGCCATCGCATTACTTCAGATGTCCATTTTGACTGTCCCATAGAGCGCTGTTCTTTAAAGAAAAGGACGTACCAATAACTCAATACAACAAGCTCTCATGAAGCCATATAACCACGTGTGCGTCCGTTCATTATAGCTCGTCGCGTTCATTTCACCTACAATGCTATCTAGTTTCGGGTATAATATCTGTAGTTTTCATTACGATGGTCTTTTCTCCTAATTATATACTCTATCTCGTTCTCTCTCGCCCTCTAAGTCATTTTCTTGAATTTTTTCAGTAAGCAAATTTCATAAAACTCTTGTATATAACACCATATTGAACATTGCATGTTTTGTTATAATGACACAAATGCAAGCTAAAAGTTTGAGGTGGAGACTACGAGAAGCATCCTAATTGGCTCCGTTCAATGCGGTATCTTTGGCTGTATTCACTCTTTTCAACCAAATTCTGCGTCAATATTCACGGAAACACTTTAAGCTAGAGGCGTTGATTTTACGCTACAGGCCACACCTCTTCCCCTTCCCCCCTCCACTACACTACCTCTCAGGTAGCTTATTTACATACACAGAGAGATAATTATATTAATGAGGAGATGGAGAGGTTTGCCTTGTTTTTTACTTGACAGGCTACTCCAGGTGCCGGGTGATGACAATTATATATACAATGATAAACACACAACACATACATTTCAACAATGCTGATGAATTAACATTTTTTTCTGGATGCTTAAATATGTATTTCTATATACACCTTTTCTTTACACTATATAGACAACCTGAAACTTATGTGTATTTCACTTCTTAGCTGATCAGTTCGATTCCACAAAAGCCTCTGTATACGATGCCCTTTCTTACTACAGGTTGATGATTGATTGATTGATTGATTTGTGGGGTTTAACGTCCCAAAACCACCATACGATTATGAGAGACGCCGTAGTGAAGGGCTCCGGAAATTTCGACCCCCTGGGGTTCTTTACCGTGCACCCAAATCTGAGCACACGGGCCTACGACATTCTCACTTCCATCGAAAATGCAGCCGCCGCAGCCGGGATATGAACCCGCGACCTTCGGGTCAGCAGCCGAGTACCTTAGCCACTATAGACCACCGCGGCGGGGCTTTCTTACTACAGGTGCAGCCACTGTTCCAGAATTCCGGAGTATGCCGCAGTATTATTTTTGGAATGTCAGGTCTTGTGGCTTGCATCTCGGACTGACAAAACGGCCACTCTCTTCATAACCATGCGTGACTGTGTCATATAGCTCGCGCTCGTTTAGCACTGCGTTGCTATTAGTAGGCCAAACAACCTACAATTCATCGGCAAATGATAAACAAATGCGCAAGTGGAAAACTGATGTGGCTGGCTAGTAAAATTCGCCAGGGCCTGAAATGGCTGACAAACGGTTGGGTTGTATGAAGCTATCAAGCCCTGCACTGCGCGCCACGTGCCCTGGCTGTACGTCAACACGAAGGGAGGTGCACTATACCTATAATCGTGTATACTGTCACGAGCGCTTGCCTAGCTGTGAGTACGGAGCCAGCTGTCAGTCGTAAGCTTGCATACACGCAGAAAGCGAGTGGAAGCTGCTCCCCTGTTGTCTCACCTCTGCTTGTCACTTCGCTGTCACGCGCTTGTCAGAGCGAAAATTTACGAAGTTCAGTGGGGCACGAGAAAAAAAAAAATGTGCTATAGACATGTCCCCGCGTGTACTCGTATGCCACCGTCAGGCCGGTCGATATGGCTCCCTTTCTTGCCAAGAAGTCTACACTGCTGGCACAGCGTTTCTCGGTGCTTCCTCGTTCGAGCATTGCAGAAACCTTAGTGCTCCATACTGGTGCAACTAGGGTCTTTCTCACCATGCAATAACAACAGTATGCGTCGGGGGCAGTTCCATGAAACACCTTCTCATGGTGAACGTTCTAAGGGCATTCTAAGTCTACATTAAAGACCGTTCTTTTTTTAAAGTACCCACTGAAAGAGACACTCGTATTGGGTGCATTACAGTAGTGACATTACATTACTCATTGCCTTGCACATTATACAATTTACATAATACATTGTTCGTTATATTGGAGCCTACTTATGGCTCTCTGAATGCAACACGGATCGCAACAGCGCTCGTATAGTGCACGTCTCTTCTCGAGTCCAGACTTCGAGCTGTTTTATGACAGCACAGCTACTAAAGCTGGCAGTAAGACGTCCGTTAACAAAAAAACCCCAGCTTCGCCGTTGCCATAGAAACCGCTACAGCTGCGCGCTAGCTGTGCTAATAGTAGCCTAGCCATCACCGAGCCGTCTCTTTAGCAACCACCACACTTTCTTACACCATAGTTCAGGACCGTGATTTCGACACATACAGAATGGCATGCTTTGGGCGTATTCTGGATCCACCTGTTCTCTTTTGGCTACCGCTTCTTCGGCCAAGCACACTGGATCCCATCGGCGCTGTCGTTGGGATTCCCGTGCTGCAGCACGACGAGCTAAGGATCAACTACCTTCCCTGTGCCAAGCTTTGCGCAACTTAATGCAAACTTCCCCCATTTCTTTCCCTCGAATATAAACCACTCTTCAAGTACGTCTCCTTCCAGCTTTAAATTATTTTTCGAGCGCGGCATGCTACCGAGCACACGCACTTTGATGGAGTTGTTCCACGCTACCCCGTTCGTTGCTGCAATATTTGGGCCTTTTACACATAAACACCTCTAACTTTTTTTTTAACCTTAAGTG
This sequence comes from Rhipicephalus annulatus, assembly GCA_013436015.1. Taxonomy (NCBI): domain Eukaryota; kingdom Metazoa; phylum Arthropoda; class Arachnida; order Ixodida; family Ixodidae; genus Rhipicephalus; species Rhipicephalus annulatus. The sequence continues at coordinate 284,656 of WOVY01005177.1, read as the reverse complement.
CGCCATTACCGATGGCAGTTATTCACTGATCTTTTGTCTGCCGGCAACACATAGAAAATTACTTTCTCAGTTTCATCTGCCTCCCCTTCTTGCACTATGGTGCTTGCAGTGCAACCACAACTTTTATTATTTCTTTTTTTTTTCACTTTATGCAGTCAGGATGAGTTACTCATCTGTTTTTTTTTTTTCATCAGCGTCCAGTCTAAAATTTTTTGTGTGCCCTTGACGAGAACCTTCGTCGGCAGTGTCTCATCCTCTCACCTGAGTGAACAACTTTTTGCTTTATTGGCAGTATGAGGTCCTTTTGCATATTGTCATAACATGACAAGAGGAAATAGTCGAATTCTTTAATGCCTGATGCATGAATACCGTTCCATCGATGCCCGTTTTGCTACTTCAAAATTAAGCAATGGATGTGATATAGGCTGTTGGGCATCATGCAGAACATAACCGTCAATATATAAAAGGAGACGTATAAATGGTATATAGGACGAAGGGCCATATAACTTCGCAACAAGTACAAAAATTTGGGTTTCAAGGTTTATGCTAAATATTTAGCCACTATAGGTATATGCACATACGTTAAGCAGTTTTATATAAATTCATGCAGTTCTAGCTTGTTATCTCTCCACGTCATCTCCCCTTGCTCCTCCCGCTATCTCATAGCATAGGATAGCAAATCAGATCTCCTGCTTTGCTTAACCTTCCTACTTTCATCCTTTGGACCTTCTGTATAAATAGTTTCATAGCCGTTATTTAGGAACATAATATCGGGGATTTCTCTGGTGTCGTTAATGGTGAATGCAGCTGGCTTCCTTCAAAGAGATGAATCAACCAATTAGAGCGGAATGGGCCTATACCGGTGAATATAATGGAGTTAGAGACAAATACCACAGCAATATATCCGAATATATTCTGCAGACTGCAGACTATGGATAATATCGCACAACCGTCAAGAATAGTACAGAATAACGTATTATGACACTTGGCAGTGTTTAGCCATGCCACAGCTATCATGGCCCGCTTCCAACAGTTCTCGAATACATCTTGATTAATGAAAGCTCATCGGCTGTTTTTATAAGACATGTACATACCATATCCTTCGACATCGATCTCTTTCGGCATCTCAATGCATTATAATATCTGTTACTCTGAACGATTGAGTAATGGGCTACCAATAATCCTAATTAGCAGTAGATTACACACCTTCAGTTTGTCTAGATGTTCACTAATTATGTGATATTCAATCATAGCTATTCGCTTATAGACACTCAAAATAGTCCAGTAGTGCTCTCGTGTGACGTGGCTTGATTAGCGTTATATATATATATATATATATATATATATATATATATATATATATATATATATATATATATATATATATATATATATATATATAGATATATATATATATATTGTCTATTATATCTAATTAATTTTGTGTCAAAACATGCAAAAATGAGCCCTTAAAGTATACCCTTTTTTCCCTTATTTATTACCGATGGTCTCGTACTGGCAGACTTGGTGCCTTTAGGTTGTATGCGAAGGAATATTGGTCAGCTGCCCACTCGTAACAAGTTCACGCGCTACGTGACGCCCAACAGGCTCATTAAGAGTGTGCCACACTCGCCGCCATGGCTACTGGTGGCGCTGACTAGCATTCCCACGTCTAAATTCACATATAAACCCAATAAAGTGGCTGGGGGGTTAGCCTCCGTGGTACCTCAGTGGCATCGAACGCGTTATTTCAAGGTCGCAGATTTGTTTCCTGCCACGTCAAGTTATTGCTTCACCCACTTCTCTTTCTTCCCACTTATAATTCGGTCTAATAACTTCCCCTATACATTCCTTGGCATTATTTTATGTTATATATATATATATATATATATATATATATATATATATATATATATGTGTGTGTGTGTGTGTGTGTGTGTGTGTGTGTGTGTGTGTGTGTGTGTGTGTGTGTGTGTGTGTGTGTGTGTGTGCGCGTGCCTATTAGTGCAGCCGAACACTTATCCGAGGAGAGCGAACTGCATACGTGCTGTCTCGCTCCCGGCAGTTCATTATGGCATCGGCAATACTCGCGATACAACGCTCATTACATGTAAGATAACACGGCGCACCGCGACATTTGCTACCGGCAAACGTACCAATTTCAGTGAGCGTGTATAAAAGAGTGAGTGGGCGCCGTGTGTTTCCTGTCGGCAGCGTGCGTAACATGGCGGTTCGCGCTTATCTTAGAAGAGGGCCTGGCACATGCATAGGTGCGCCAGCACAACGGACGGAAAGCGTCGCCTCTCGGGAACTCTTATCGGGCGGTTGCCGCGGGTATATAGACACTCAATTAATGCGTACTTTACCAGGTGTGGGGCGCCTAAGATCGCAAAGAGCCCTCCTCGGTCTGCTGCGCGGCACCCGCCGCTGGTTCAGTCAGCGTCTCCGCGAGAGTGGGCAGCACCTCGGCCGTGCTCGGATGCCTCTGGCAGCCCGTTGCTCTCCTCTCAACGGCGCTCGCCACTGCATCCGGAGCGACGTGTGCTGCATGCGAAATGCGTGCGTTCCGAAGCGCAATCTGCGGGCGATGCCAACGAGCCCTAATGTCGCCACCGAAAGCGATGCCCCCGATCAAGATGTGCGCGGTGCACCTTCTTCCTGCCGCGACCCTCTCCGCTACACCCTTTCTTGGTTCTCCACGCTTCGAGCAGGGGGAGAGCGAAAACAAACATCAGCCCGCGCGTCGCTCGATCCTTAATGGGGTTTAACAGCAAGTGTTGGCGCGGAAGCATTCATTTGACTCGTACACGCGCATTGTATAGGGCATTTCCGTTTTACAGTGTGGCGTCCGGACGACCCGGCGTGTGCTGCATAACTGAGGAATGGCCAATATTCATAGGCTCAATCTGCCATGTCAATGTCTTTCCCGACGTTTTTTTTTTTCTTTAACTATCCTGTCTCGTTTCATTTGAAGCACTGGTAATGAACTGTTTGGAGAAAAGTTGAAACTCATGCTTGGAGAAGCTCTCTTCTCACGGGAACGCGTACTCGCTACAGGTCGTATATAAGAAATTGTGTAAGAAGAGCGCGTCGTTCTGTTAAGTTACCGGTACGCGAATATTCAAACGCACTCGTTCTGCTCGCCTCCTGAATTATGTGATGCGAACTGAATTTTAGTTCCATGTTTTTCGAGGAGACCCAATGCAGAAACTGAAACAGAGCTAACGTTCACGGGAAAGCAAAGCATGTCTAAATGTACTTCACATTTAAAATGTTTTAATCGAAATGGGATAATTCCTTTTTATAAAGCGGACTCATAAACGCAGTTTTGAGAAAAAAAATTGCCGTATTATGCACTTGATTTAATAGAACTGAGCCAGATTCATTGATACAAAGCTGCGCCAACGATCGTGACCAAAACAATCAACATGGCCGCATCTAATCTGTTTCATTAGTGACCTACTCACTTGGTTATCATGCTTTCTCTCCACAATTGCTTGTTCTTGGGCTAAACTTGGTGCTTACTGATGGACAAGAAATTGCAGAGCAAAAATACATCAGAAAAAATAAAAGGCCGAGTTAACTACTGCTTTTGGACTCTTCGTACCTTTTTTTTTTTCGAATTTTGCTCTGCTGTATCATGTTCACGCTTCGCTCCAAGACGGTATAGTTGAAATAGAAGACAACTGAAATGAAGATATCGGGCACCGATATATTCATTGAGATCGGAAAAGGTAGGCCATAAAAGCAGCTAAGAAGAATACCGAGAAGAGCTGAAGCATTTTGGGAGGTCTTCAATAGAAGTCAGGAACAAGAAAACGCTGCCGTTAGTCCACGACATTGCGTAAGATGCCAGGAAGGACACTCACTTTTTAGGTACAGTCATTGCCATTACGGTCATGCAACAAAGAACGGCTCCGACAAAAGCACAACGATGATGTTAATTATGTCACAAAATGTTTCTATATCATGCATTCGCTGCCATATAGACTGCTCTTGCTCGGCAATTGAAAGTCCAAATTAAATGTATCAATACAGAGGAGCCAGATCAAAATTGTACTTCTGAATACCGACGATAGTGGGTTATATAGATTTTAGTCTCAATGTAGGTTTGAAGAATTTCGGTGACAGCACACTGGCGAAAAATTGTAGGAGCAGGCCTGGCAATACTGTCACCAAATAGTTGCGTTATCCCCAGTTTCGCTTGAAGTAGAGTGGGCTCTTTTAGAAACAAAAATAGTGCCCCATATATGTGCTTGGGTTGGGGCTATTGAAAATTCCGTACTAAGTAAACTGTTCAGAGTCGCGAAGATGCCGAGTAGCATCTACAGATGACAACTAACCAGAAAAGAAAAATGTACGGGTGATATGAAGTGATGAGTGCTGCAAGAGCCGAAGCGTGAGTGCAACATCTTACTGCCAACAGTGACACAAGTTAACACTTCATCAACACTACAATTTACTAAATTGTCGAGAGCCAATTTAAAACATACGACTGGCAGAAGAAATGAAACACACTTTCCTAATATGGTTTTTAAATATGCGGAGTTGTTCGTGTGGCGTTTTTCTTAGCATTTTCTGCATTTCACTGACAAAAGACGAGGTAAAAAGCATTTTTAAAGCAGTCTATAGAGGGTGTTTCTAGAAATGTGTCCACTATTATTGAAAAATTACAAGACGGAGATATCTGCGTGCTACCGGTGGCGTTCCCTTTTCTGTGAATTAAGGCATCTTCATATGTGTACAAAGAATATTTAGGGCAATAAATATAGAAATTAACACAATTAATTTTTAACCAGTTGAAATGAGTGGTCGAGTCAAATGGGCGAATTCAAGCCTTTCTTGCGAATAGTCTATAGCCACTTTGAAACTTCTGAAAGGCATCGTGCCGTGGTGATCTAGTAACTATAATGATCTAGTGACTATAAGGTATATTCGATCTCGCAGGTCGCGGGATCGAATCCCGGCTGCGGCGGCTCCATTTTCGATAGAGGCGGAAATTCTGCAGGCCCGTGTGCTCAGATTTGGGAGCACGTGAAAGAACCCGAGGGGGTTGAAATTTCCAGAGCATTCGACTACGGCGTCTCTCATAATCATATGGTGGTTTTGGGACCTTAAACCCCACATACCAATGAAACTTCTGAAAGGCGGCCACTGGTAATCATGGCGGGGCGAATAAATCTGGTTAATTTAGCAGGCGAAACCGACGCACCAAACAGCTCATCTACCATTCAATTCGAACACGCCCTCAGTGGCGACACCGTTTTCTCGCTGTTATCAATTGTCAATCTAAATACTTCGTTTCGTGGCGGCACTTTTGTGCAGCATGCCCGCTTATCGACGCTCGCTTATCCTTCTCCTCCGATGCGAGAGAAACAGTGTCGTCATTGAGAGTGTTTTTAAGGCTAAAGGTAGATGTGTAGATGGATGCGCTGTATACAGGCCACCAGTCCCATTACACTTTTGTTAAATTCTCCGAATGAGCTCACTCTATTTCGAAACATGGCGAAATCAGTTGGAAAGACTAAAAGAGAATAGAAATTCGGCTGAGCTAGTTAACTAAGCATTCGCGGTTACGTTATAAGATAAACAGATGTTCTCCAGCTACAGTGAACCAACTCCCGATGAGTACGTGTGCAGAACGCTTCCAACGCTTGCTTCTTTAAACAATTTTAGTCCTTCATGAATTAGCACAATGAGAGAGGAGAATGTGTTAAAGAAAATCATGGTTCCCAGCTCTTTTTAGAACAAAACAAATATAATTAACCTTGAGTCACTGCTGATTCACTCTTCACTCATTCATATGCAATTTTTATTTCAGTTCACAGCGGCTGTCTTCACACCGGAAATATTTCAACACTATAAATGGTGCTAAAAAGACATTTACTTATAATGTACCCTCCATAACACAAATACTTGGTATCTCTTTTGCTTATAGCACCACGTTATAAGTGGGCGTGTAAACAACATCGTCCTACGCTTGCACATTCAAAATACATGGTTGGGCAATCGTTACCCGAATGCTGAATGGTGCTCGGGTTCTATTTACCCAAGATATTCATGAGCAACTTTTATTCTCATAGTCCCACCGCAACATTTTGTATTGTGTCAAATAAATATTCATTAACAAACATTCGTTTGTAAACATTCATTTATAGATGGCTGATCGATTACAAACAGCGAGCTTCAAAAAAAAAGAAAAGAAAACACCAGACCTGTGCGGAAGGTGCAGCACTGCAGTCACAGCGAAAGCTAGAAGAGCGGCCTTTCAGAGTCTTTTCTAAACACTCACTGGGTAACTGCTGCAAGCACACTGGCTTGATGTCCACTTAGGCATTAATAATAAAAAGTTTGGTGTAGTAGGCCGGCATTCGCTATGGCATTTTTCGTCATTCTTCTGAGAAGCGTGATATCCGCTAAATACATGCAAGGAATTTTGTGCCAATTGTTTATGCAGTCGCTGACGGCGATGAGGCATCATGCCTGAAGTGGGTATGTGCCACAGTTAATATATAGGTGAACAAGAACAAGCTTGTGTAAATGGTTGGACTATTGGACGACCCACTCGTTACGCTATTGGCATTGTGCGACGACTGGTCGTTGTTTCGCTGTTTTAAAATGCTTTATAAGTCGTATTAACGCGATTGCTTTCCCGACACCAAGCCTGCTCAAGGCAAGTTTGCGAACAAGTTCCAAGCGAACAACTACGGCGGCGCGCGTGATACGAGTTTTGATCTCACAACCGCTTTCGCTGTAAAAGCATCGTCGTTGAAGCCCATCGATAGCCTCTCTCTATAAGCTGACCATTTGAAAAAAAAAAAAAGATAGTTCCTTGATACATTACAATGGTATACTTAAATCCTGTACATGACAAGCCACAGGGGACAAATTAAATTCGAGTTTCAGTGATCGTGCGCCAGACTCACACTAAACCTTTCTACCAGCATTGCGCAATGTCCGAGAAACCCGAAGAAAGATTCTTGATTCAATTCAGGCGTGAACTTTCTGTTCGCAACTTACGTACTCTCAGGGTGTATGTAACTGATTTGGGTGCACGTTAAAGAACCCCAGGTGGTCGAAATTTCCGGAGTCCTCCACTACGGCGTCCCTCATGATCAAATGGTGGTTTTGGGACATTAGACCCCACATATCAATCAATCAATCAGGGCGTAACTATATACAACAGGGGTCTCAAACACACAGCCCGCGAGCCTTTCGTTTGCGGCCCGCTGCCCACACATGGCTGACTTCGCCCCCTGTTTTTTTTATTTTTTATTTTCTTCACAAGTATGTTCGTGAGCTACACAGGCATTACTGATCTAAAGCCTTGTTCTCGTGAGGCACCGTGTCCTCACAATGTGTAGAAACATAAGAGCAACCTTTCAGAGCATTTGTTTAACACTCTGTGGGTAGCTGATGCAAGCACACTTGCCGGGTACCCACTACGCCATAACTCGTTGTGTTGTATAGGCAGGCATTCACTATGCCATCTTTTGTCATTCTTCGGAGAACCGTGGTATATACCCGCTGCACACTTGCAAGGAACTTTGTTGATATTTTTTTTGCTGTGTCTGAACACGATGAAGAATTACGCCAGAAGATTTTGTGATTCCCCCAATTCCCCACAGTGGGTATGCGCCACAGTTCATAGGTGGACAAGATCTAGCTTTTTTAGACCCACTTGTTGCGCCATTCAAATTGCGAGACATCTGGTTGTTCCTTTTCTCTTCTGAAATGCTTTATTACTCATATTAACGAGATTCTTTTTCCGACATCAAGCCTGTCTAAGCTCAGTTTGCAAAGAAGTTCCAAGCACCGGCGTGGCTCAGTGTAATGAAGCAAAACCACGCACAAAAAGAACAGCGGGGCTCAGTGGTAGAATATTGGGCAGCTACGCAGGGTACTCGGGTTCGAATCCGGCTGTGTTTTTGATGTTTTCATTTCCTTAGTTTTTTTTTTTTCGTGCGATAGTGGTTACGAACACCGGCGGCGTTGGTGGCGGACAACTACAACGCGCCCATGATCTCTCAACAGCTTTCGCTGTCAAACGATCATTTAGATTCGGCGTCCAGACGTCAGTCGTTTCAGAGATCGATATCGACATGGTTGAGTCCTGGCACCAAATGTCCTTCAAACTGACCCATACATGAGTTATGGGAAAGGTTTTCTTCCAGACAGAAACGTTTGCGGATAATTTAGGCAAATTCTTCCCCCCCCCCTCACCGCTTTTAGTTTATCCACTGTACTAGCCCATGCCGTACACTAAATTGCATGCCTCTGCAGCCCACTGGCCAAAGTGAGCTTGAAAATTCAGTTATGCAAGATTTAAATGTTTCAAGTTAGGTAATACATGCATGAATTGAGCACTTTGGAAGTTTATTTATGCTTGGTTGTTTCATTTATTACACTCGAAAAACATGTTTTCTCGGGCTGGAAACGTATACATCCCTTCAATCGTTCGTTCCATACAGTGGGAGCTAAAAAGCTTTACCTTTTCTTTCTGAAACGGAAGCTAGCAGAGCCTCGGCAACCCATCAAAAATAATCAAGCAGCCGACAAATGAAAAAGTCACAGCTTTGTGGGAAAGGTGAAGCAATGAACGCGATAGCAACAAATTGGAAGGTCGCGCACAGAATGGCCAGCAGATCGAAACGTGCCCCGCGTTTCCCACACACAAATGACGCACAAAACGTAGTCTCAGGTACAAATGAACGCTAACAGGCGTCTCAGTCGTTACTTCGCTGTGTGTGAAAAGCGCGCTGTTTTCGCAAACGAAGAGTGTGCAACGATTGCAGTGATCTTTGAGCACCCGGTAACTAAAACAGAATCGTTCCGGTAAAAGCTGCACGCCAGCCATGATGTACGATCTTCCCTACCGCGAGATAAGGGCGCGCGAGTGAGCGTCGACCCCCTGCTCTTTGCGGGGCGAAGTGCGCGTGGGAGATGAGAGCGCGGCCGCCGCGTCGTGACGATGTTGCCACACGCGCTCATTGCGCCATCTTGCTGGTAATGCTGAAAACACGATAGTTCCTCCCCCCCCCCCATGATGCCCGTCAGAAAAGGTAAGTGGTAGATAGCGATAGCATGCCGCTTGAACGGTGAAGGACGTGCTCTTCGGTGGCTCAGTGGAAGGCCTCGCGCTCACGATTCAGAGGGTCCAAGTTCATTTCCGCGCGCCGGAGTCTTTTTCTGGATTTTTTTTCTTTTGTTGCATTTTCATATATATAGACACATATACACATACGGTGCGTTACGAGAGTGTCCATATAATTGCTATCGCAATAATAGAAGCATTAACATCTCGCTTCTAAGAGGCCATTATATATATATATATATATATATATATATATATATATATATATATATATATATATATATATATATATATATATATATATATATATGTATATGGAGAGAGAGAGAGAGAGAGAAAGAGAGAGAGAGAGCGGTTATGCATGTATTAGTCAGTCTATATGACACTGGAGCCAACGGCCACGGAACTGCTGTAGCGTTTCTGAAACATAGATTTTTCTGCTTATATAAAGCATCATACTACACGCAGTCAAACGCGAAGACTTGCCTCTGATCGGTGAGCATCAAGCCGAACAAATATGGCGAGCAAAAATTTCGTTGTGAAAGCGCAAAAAAAGATGCTCTTGAAGCTTACACATTCGAGCACGCCTTAACCAGACATATCTTTCTCAGTACCTCTCGTTCCTGTTTTCTTCTCTTTTTGTTTTTTTTTGTTTTTTTTTGTGTGTGGGGCGGGTGAGGAGTGCGTGGTGGCTCACGTGTGTGAAATTTCAACGACGAGCGGTACCATTCGCCTTCATCTCATAGATGAATACTATTCGCAAAGGGGGCGTGCCAGGTTAATTCCTAAACCACAGAAATTGCTCAGAGACATGCATGATCGTACCCATTTGTAAACATGAGGCCGCTGTAGCCACCCCTTTCAACGAGATAAAGCACAGACGTTCAATTTGGTTGCAAAAGCAGAGCTCGTCATCACAATAAAACCAATAATGCGCAGTGGTTCTTTGGTGTCGGGAACAAGTATACACGAACTGCATACGCCGGAACACATTGCAGACATATCGAAATAGCTGACCTTTGTAATTCGGCCGTTCACTTACTGGTATATTATTTGGAAAACAGGCATACAACCCTCATAATAATCATAGTTGTCTGAACAAGCGAGGATCACAACTCCTTGCTGGCTTTACCCATATAGAACATTAAAACGACATTGCTGCAAGCATTGTTGAACTAATAAAAACAGATTCCCTTCCAATATCTTTACCTGACCCGATATCCTATCCCAAATAATACGAAAGTAAATAGCCCCGCCGCGGTGGTCTAGTGGCTAAGGTACTCGGCTGCTGACCCGCAGGGCGCGGGTTCGAATCCCGGCTGCGGCGGCTGCATTTCCGATGGAGGCGGAAATGTTGGAGGCCCGTGTGCTCAGATTTGGGTGCACGTTAAAGAACCCCAGGTGGTCTAAATTTCCGGAGCCCTCCACTACGGCGTCTGTCATAATCATATAGTGGTTTTGGGACGTTAAACCCCACATATCAATCAACGAAAGTAAATAGGATTTGTAAATGTGTATGACTTTTGTCCTTTGCGTTCCATGTCTATTTTCAATTTTTAAACTAAGCTATAGCGGAACGTGCATTTCCTGTATTATCTGACAACCTCTCTTCGATTAATTGCAGTGTAATAAGTGATGCTGTGCATATATAATGTTAAGGTTTTAGATTGTTAATTCTTTCAGCTGCAGGTGTGATATACTGTATGGGTGTGTACCAACTGTGCTTAATTTCTTTTTTTTTGTAACGTACTATTGTTTTTTATCGTCCTTGCGTTTAATAACGTATTTATTCTAACGGTCTCCTTGCCTTACTACCACAAATAGATTTGTATAGGCGCCTTATTAACATTAGAGGGCGTTAAGCACTATTCAATAATAATAAAAAAGTTAGCTCCAGTGTTTCCTCCGACCAAGGCTTCAATTATATACTGTGAGAAGCAAAAGCTTTTCGCAACGGGCACCTCCATTTTTTTTTCAAGAACGGTTGTGTTGCGACGAGTGCACAACGTGGTTTGCATATATCAAATATACAATACCGAACGCTGTGGCATCCAAAATGCACGCGTCAGCACTCGTAAAATCTGCGTGGTGCGCGAAACCTCTCTGAAATTACAAACCGCCGTGCAGCATGCCTCCTGAGGGGTTCAAATCTCCGTCTTGCAATCGTAGGAGACCTTACCACAAAGGATCGATAGCAGATAATAATGGAAGAAGTTTTGCTTCTTTTACAATGCTGGGAGGCTGGAAATAACATTGCGTTTTGAACAGCCGATGGCCGATATTGCAGACGCCGGAGACTATAAGAAGAGATCCTACCGCATTTCGATATTTTTTTTTTCACTTAATAAAAAAAAATATCAATAACAAGCACCACACGCAGCTTTGAAGTATACGTGCGAAAACAAGCAAGAAAGTTTCGTTGCACATTTAGCCGGGGCCGCGGCCTGTGCCGAATGGAACGTTATTGCTTGCGTTCGCATACGTATAAACCTATATAGGCGCGCATCTTCGTGCAAGTAGTTGGCGCTTGCACGGAAAAAATATTGCATTACTCAGCCTATAGTCCGATTAATGCGAACAGGCTTTCCATAGAAAGCCTGTTCGCTTTGAAGATTTACATCAGTGAGGATACTGAATTTTGCACGTTGGTATCGATGACTAAACATAGTGCAGAGACAGCCGTATCGTGCTCGCCACAATTTGACCCTGATAGAGGAAAATCTAGTTCGGCATGTTAAAGTTCAATCGCAACCACTGTCAGCGGTGAAATTACGGCTTAAAACATCAATAATTAGAGTTTAATTAATAGGTATTCAATTGTGTGAACGCTATTATCTGCGATATGGTCAACACATGTAGCATGTTTTGCAGGTTTTTGAGTTGTTGGACCGGCGCACCCCGTTAGTGCTAGTGCAAGCGAGATTTGATTACATATAAACCAACTGCTCGGTTAGGTTTGAGAGGAAATGCGACTGCATAAGTACAGTGGAGGACTATATATGCGCCATGAAAGGTCTCATGAGTGACATCTCGGCATTTCTCGATCACACAAAAAGTTGAACTCGGTGGTAGAAAAAAAAAAAGTTCTTTCTTGAAGCATAATGGTCCTAGCGTAAAGTGCAAGTAATATTGAGTCAGAAGACCCGTCGTGCTTGTTCCAGCAAGTTGATCTTATATACCTATGGTTGTGCAACACAGTTTTCACACCTTGGCGGGAAGCTATACGCCAATATATATAAAGGACTTCTTCCACAGGAAATAATTTCTTACGCCTTTTAATCCGTGCGAACAGCATCGCAATGAATTTTCACCATCATGAGTAGTCCGATCACAATGGGTCAAAAAGTATTCTCGTCTACGACTGCTTTTCTCGTCAGTATGTAAGAAGTATCCAACAATTATCTGCTTTTTTTTTGGACGTATAGAAAGTATATGCATGTCTGTTGAAAACATGTATTTCTCTCTATACGAGACGTATAGCCTCCTTTATCTTCGATATATATTGTATATTCATTCTCGTTCCTCCCGACAGGCCATATCCTGGCTTATGAAAGCGCAAAGAAACAGCATACCAGAAAAGAAGAACGCGGGACAAGCGCTCTTAAGCGAACAAAGTATCCTGACTATACATGTGTCTTGGACCCTATATAATGCCGAACTTAAAAAAAATAAAAACTTCTTTCGTACACTTTGTCACACTGTGCGTACGTGACTAAAACTCTTGGTGTGAATAAATAGTCTGTGGAAGAGATGGAGAATAATTCCCCGCCACGAGTCTCACTCTTTCTTATAACTGTGGAAGTATCTTTAATAAATTGTAGGCTAATACTTGGGTTACTCTATATGTACGTTTCTATACACTGTGAACTGAAGTGAGCATGTTAGACAGCATTTCTGGGCAAGATTAACCGTGAATGCACGTTCATTTTCTACGTATGCTGTCAAACTATTCATGCTCGCCATCCATGGCTGGTGTTATTTGTATAGTGGCTGAAGTATATTTGTGCTATGACTTCAGCGCTTCAGTTTGGCAGAGCTCTTAGTAATGCATATGGCTGTGGTCCATCAATGAAAACAGCTATACCTTCATTCAGGGCTGCTCACGTTTGAAATAACCTCTTATTTTCTTCACTGGTTTGCACACACCAACGCGAAGCTATATATACTTTCACGGTTCACGTGAGAGATCTTAATGTAGATGTTGTCACCCGTAGGTGGCCTTTATTTTCGCAAATGTACGTAACAAACACGTAAACGGTCATTTTCGCTCGACCTTTTGCTCAAACTATCGCACTAAGTTGTTCCGTCACGTTGGATAGCTGTGTATGTTTAGCCTTACACACGGAATATTGCAAGGGGTAACGGAGTGCAGCGTTTTCCTCATTTAGTTGAGCCAAACGTATACTTCAAATGATGTTCACTACTCTGCGTTGATTCAACCTCTCGGGTATCTTCATGAGTAATTCTTCGTCAATATGTATTGGGAATAACCCATACATAGTTCGGCTATTCCTTGAACTATACGTAAAGTAACTTGCTTACAGCAGCATTTGAAGTGTGTGGGGAACAAGTTAGCAAACCTTGACACGCTGGCTGGCTATAGATTCCGTGTATAGAAGTTTATAGCAGGCTGACGGAAAGAAGCTGAGAAAACAAGGTTCTCTAAAAGGCACGAAATGCTAAAAGCAAAAAAGAAACGAAATTTAGGATGATAGCAATTCTGACTATGAGGGTAAGGAACTGAATCGACGGCCTGTCTCCCCCCGTTCGCCATGCGCAACGTGCGTCGATCAGAAGCACCCCGAGAAATTCAGACGGCACATTGATTGATTTCTACAGCATCAGCTATCAACGTGCTGGCTGCGAGGGTTGCCGGGGAGAGCAATCGTGTTCAAACCGGTCTTGCGGCACGTCCGTTGTGGTCGACGCGCGGAGAGATTGCAATCGCCGGCGACACGTGTTCAGATTGGCCGAGCAGCCCAGAGAAGCACTGCGCGCGAGTGATTCTCCGTCTGCGACACCCGAGTACGCCTGGACACCGTCACTCACCTGCGAAGATGCGGGGTAGGAGTATCCGAATTGGCCGTAGGACATCTACGTGCCGGCCGTTGTCGAGAAGGTGCCCCAACTTGGGCTCGTCAGTCTCGCTCGCTGCGCGGTCGGCGGCCGACTCCTCTCGGCGACACCTGGCGCATGAAAGTCTGACCGGCGGCCAGAGGCGCGTGGCGGACAGGAAGTGTGGTCCGCGAGAATGGCAGCAGAACAAAAAAGAATGCCTTGTCACAGGATCTTGTCAGGCCGAGGAACCACTCGAAGCCGAGTCCGAACACCGGTGCGACATGGGGATAAAACTCTGGCCGCCAACTAAACCGAGAACCAAGTTACCGTGTCGCGCGGTGTTGTTCACCGAGAGGGGGGCAGCGAGGGGGGAAGCAAGGGGCGGGGCGTCGCCTCGAGCGCTCTTTGATTGACGCCGCACAAGGCAAAGCCACGCCTTGAGCGCGCTTGAGTGACGGCCGGCAAACCACAAGCCCCGCCCACGCCTGTCGCTTGAGACCGCCCACGCAGCGGCGCGGCTGTGTTTGTGCGTTCGTCGGCGGCGGCAACGCGAGGTCTCGGTGCTTGCGCCATCGGTGCGGGAGGAAAGGGACTCCAGCGCGAACGGCGTGGTGGGAGAGGGAACAAGAAAATGAAAAGTTGGGATTTGCGGTTCTTTGCTAAGCCTTGCGCTGCGCCCGCCTGACGTACAATGCGTACAAGGTGTCAAGGGCATGGCTGATAGAGTACAGAGCTTAGGCTTTCGTGCGGCTGTGCGCTGTTTCTTCTCACGTAGCCCGCACCACGGAGTTGATGTTTCAACAGTGGGGCTACGATGCCCTCTTGCTTGGCTCCCCTGCTGTTTCTTTTTTTTCTTGGCGGAGGCTCCTGCGCCCTGAAGTGGTACAAGCTCGGGTTTTTGTGGGGCAAAAGAGATCAAGTGCGAAAGCAGAGCTGCCCGCACTTGTAGGTATCGTGTAGACATCTTGTCGCGAATGGGATACGGCGCTCCCGTCGTACCCCTGCGAATGCTGCGATCGCACGGAAATCAAGCTGTTTTGTGTGCTTAGTGCCCGATCTGCTTCATATTCCGGGAGATGCATGAAAGCAAGTTACTTTTTTTTTGTATTCATATTTGGCTCTTATGTACCGTCCCGTCACTGTCGATACTTTGGTCACTGCATTCTTCGAGTTAAATCGGGTCACTTCATGTCATTGCAGCTGCAGACCGGATGTTTTAAAATGTTTGCTTATCTTTACAATAACCGGGAACAAATCGATCCGCTTTAAATGACTTGCTAGGAGAGGAAAAAGAGATGCTTTTAACCCCTGTCTGTTACAGGACATCCGAGTGTCAGAATGAGTGTCATATAGCACTAAAATGTTTATTACAAATGAAACGGTTCTATTACGAATCAATCGAGGTATCCGATACGAAAGCTTCAAACACGATTTCAATAAGCACTATATTATGGTCAAATGCACTAATCTGTTGCTGCAAAATATTCCTTATGGAAAAAGGGCCGACTCATGTGGTGTGTTGGTTGCCCAGAGCAAGCTAAATGCGTGCTATAGCGCGTTATAGAAGAATATCAAGCTCTCCAACTGAGAATATTTAGAAGTATACACTTAGTTGTACCTATATACACAATGAAGAAAGTGCAATGTTTTACAGCTGTTTCGGGAACGTTGCATCATGATTACTTATTTTCTTCATATACAGCAAAGGACGAAACTATGGGGTATTTGATTTTGTATTCGAGACACATATTTTTAAATTATCTACATTCGGTACCATTAGAAAATTTTTCCATTGTTAAGTTACAATGAAATGAAAGTGTGAACTGTATAAACCAGTAGACGAAATATTCTGAACAGAATGTGCATCGAAAGGCAAATAGAATAATCTGTTAAGGTATACAAGCTGCAGATATAGGGTGTCCCAACAATCAGGTGGTACGATTTGAAAAGAGAAACAGCGTTACGCGAAGCATATACCTATTGTTAGCAATGCACTGGAGTAGCCGCTACTAATTTAATCGTTAATGAGGTTCAATTAGATAAACATACTTATACGTGTCAATCGTCAAGTACTCGCCTGATTTATTTATCGAAATGTCAATGAGGCATATGTAGCATACTCAGATGACATCTAGTTGTTTTTTGTTTTTTATTTTGGCACCCACGAAAGAAAGCTAACCGCGAGTAGCCGTTTCGCCTTTTTCTCGACTTCCAGAAACAGCATGCATGGCACTTAAGCAAAAGTACATCTAGATGCGTCGTCTACAGAGATTCCTTCGGCTCGACTGTACCCCATGGCACTATCACGTATCTCACGGGTGCATGCTCTTAATTGATTCCGTGTTCGGAGCACTGTTCGCACTATACGACTGACTGTAAGACCAAAGCGGCGCGTTTTTTTCGGCCAGGCAGTGGCATATAGGCGATCTATACTTTTTTTCTTTACTTGCTACCTCACAGTGAGCCTGTATGAGGGTCTTCCTGATGCCTTCCTGAACTTTCCTGATGCGCGCTGCAGTCTGGACATGGCGTCACCGTTCCAATTTCGCGGGCTTTCTTTGTCAAACGGACAAAAAACTAGCACACAATTAGTAGGCTGTTAAAAATAGTATATAAATACGTGTTATTTGAACATGCCTACGTATTCTTCATTGTGAGTTTGCTAATTAGGTGAGCAAATGTTTAGGTAAGTATACTTCAGACAAATAATTAAACCTAATTAAAGATTACTCGTAGTTACTTTAGTGTACTGCAGAACAATATGTACAATAGGTTTGCTTTGCGTAACTCCGTTCCTATCTTTTTTAAATTTAGGTGCCGCTGTGTGATAGACGGTACACCCTATATATTTATCGCACGAAGACGAAATACTCGGTGAACTCCGTTCTTGGATTGTAACGCAAGCGTTTCACAAACATCAGAAGTATTTTAGGCACACGGTAGGCAATAACGAAATAGAGCATCTAAAAATCACCAAAGTAAAATAGATATAAGATCGACTGTTAAAGTAGAAAGAGATACTCTTGAAGGTGGCATTTATTGCATGCACCAAGAAATATGCTGGGTCCGTATTGTATTTAATTGCAATAAAAATTATATGTGGAGTTTAGCGCCGCCGAACCACGGTATGATTGTGAGAGACGCCTTTGTAGAGGTCTCCGTACATTTAGACCACCTGGAGTTCTTTAACGTGCACTGACATCGTCCAATGGGAGGCTCTAGAATTTCGCCTCCATCGAAATGAGATCAGCGTATATACATCGATTTAGGCACGTCCAAGAACGAGAGGCAATGAAAATTCGATTAGAGTTTCTCCGCTATAATATACTATGAGCGTCATAAACATACCATAGTCAGTATATGTCCCTTAAAGCTGGAGTACACTCTAAATCAAATCCAGGCTAGACTAAACACGCCCACAGGCAGGAAATCGAGTCAAATTATCGCCGCTTCTAGGCGGCTCCGTAGCCGTGTTGCAGAGAAACCGGACCGATTTGAAGTGGCCTTCAGAATAGCCGGGACAAAAGTTAGCCGGGATTTTTGGTCAAATTTTTCCTGGCAAGATACGGCCTGTGGTTAGGTGTGACTTTCCGTAGGCGGCCCGGCCCTCATGATGCGGGGGCGGAAAAAAAAAAGTACTATTTTACGCTTTTGCAGGGAAGGTTCTCGCCGAGAATGCAGCGGATATTACGACTACAGGTAATTAGAAGTCCATTAGTATCACAATTGCCTGTATATATGCGAGATTAACATGCAAAGCATAGCCCTAGATTCGAACTCCGGACCACACGCTCGTGAAGCAGATGTCTTACCCATTGCACCACAACGCCACTGCAAGGCGGCGAGTCTTTTTTTGCGGGTATATATCTACCAAGTGGCTTTTTGCAAACCGTCCCCGGAACCTTGAACTGTTTTTGTACCATGGCCATGCATTTGAGCAGCGAATATTTGACAGGCCTTCATGAATTCGAGACAACCACGGTGAGCGCTTTCGGCTCCGACTTCGGTTTATGGTGCGCCGTTCCGCAAGAACGATTAACGTGTGTTGGTGCGTCGTTTTAGTGCTTCCCCGTGAACTGCGATTGTTACGCTCACCGAAATTCGCGGACGAGGCTGTGTTCGGCTGTCGCAACCTGCGTATGTTTCTCGCACGTGCATGTGCTGTGAGAAATTTGGCTGATTTGTGTCGGGAGGTATACACGAGTGTCAGTGACAGCAGCCTATTCTCAGCTGTTTGAAGACATTTCGCCTTCGCACGTAAACGTTGCATGGGTATTTTAAGCGTGCCTACTCAAATATTTGCATTTTGTACGCGCGAACTGCCGCGACCTGCATGCGCGCTGGGGCAGCAGCACATTTTTAGCATTTCAACGATTACTTATTTCTGCAATTAGAATTTATGGACATTATTTCGCTATACAGAAGGCTTTTTACTTATTTTCAGTCTTTAACTGATCTTATTTAATGGGGAGTGGCTACTTTTACCTTTATTAAGCATCACATTGTTGTTCAAGTGAATGCTCAAACGCGCGCCAAGGTCAAGTATGACGTACACAAATTAGCGACGGACAGGTCCGTCTCCCTCCAAATAAATAATGCCTCTGCACATCTCTTTCGCGAACGTCGGCATGCAGTTGGGGTCAAGAAATGGTGCAGAACGAACCTCGAAACATTTATTCTTACTGCTAGCAGTTGCTCTTTAGAAAATGGGGATTTTTATAGCTGGTACATCATCTCCACAGCAGTGCACTGGTTGTCTTGGTCATGGTTCACTGTTACAAATTCATGCTGGAATATGAGAACAGTACTTAATATTCAAAAGAGTGAGCAAATGTCGGTGACATACGCTCTCCTGCTGACTTCGATTGATTGATTGATTGATATGTGGGGTTTAACGTCCAGAAACCACCATATGATTATTAGAGACGCCGTAGTGGAGGGCTCCGGAAATTTCGACCACCTGAGGTTCTTTAACGTGCACCCCAATCTGAGTACACGGGCCTACAACATTTCCGCCTTCATCGGAAATGCAGCCGCCACAGCCGGAATTTTAACCCACGACCGGGTCAGCAGCCGAGTACCTTAGCCACTAGACCACCGCAGCAGGTCTCTCCTGCTGACTTCTGCACCTGACTTCTGACTTCTGTACTTGATGTTCATCATCAAATTACGCAACCACTAATCAAAGATTGAGCAATAGATTTTCAATTTTAATCTTTTTCTGTCTCGCGGACTTCGATTTGTTTCTTTTTTGCCATGCTTTCCTAAAATCATCAGTTCAACTTGTTTGGTAGAACATAAGCATTAACATACATAGGCCAGTGTTTCAGAAAGCTGTCACGCATGCACTAGTACACTCTTATTTAGTGCATGACACAGTGTCATACCTCGACAACTGATGCACGGAAAGTTGTTTGTACTCTCTTATTGAAGTCAAAAGAGTAACAATGGCACTGCACATCCCAGTGTATGCCCAAATGCAGATAGATGTATGATATCTTGAATAAAGTGTGCCATACAGCACTGGAAAATGCGTCTCAGACCATCTTTTAGAAAAACGACCATCACAAGACAGCGGGACGAAACGGCGACGTACAAATGTCACGGCATGCAGGCGACAATGACCGTCACACCGGCGCCGGGTGCCCAGCTGGTGTGGGGGGGAAGGGGGGGCGTTTCTTTCGCTTTTTTTTTCCGCGTTCACACTTGTGGCTGAGCGGTTCTGCGTAAGTTGATGCCGGCTCCTGAGACCAGGCTGGCGCGACGGAGACGGCGGCTCTCCCCTTTTTTTTTCCTTCTTGCGCCTGCTCTTACCGTCTGTATGCGTGACTTTCGTGCGGCGCGGATGTCATGGCTACGTTTTATTGCTGGGCTACATATAGACAGGAGTTTAGTCAGTACGCAGGAGCACGCCGCCTATGTGCCGTTCGTTATGCGGCACCTGACTTAGAGTGTACCTTCAATTTGTTTTGCGTCATCGTATCAAGGCCGTGGTATGAATTGTTTTTTTGAGAAGCGGCGAGTCGCTAACAGCCTCCCGTTCATTTTTCAGGTGCCTACACATTGACAGCTGCGACCAACATAAGAAGTATACGCTTGATTGCATGGGGATTTGTTTGCATTCGGGGAAAAGCAAGAAGGCTTTCTCCTTCATTACAAATATATTCCGGACTGGTCGGTCACCTTATTGTACACTAGAATATCATGAACGTTGCTTCCAAGAGTTGTGTTAGCTACATTGGCGTCATGAAACTGAAAATAAAAAAGTGAAAAAAAATTCAGATCCCTCATACACTCGATGAATCGATGATTTGCGAAGCACGAATAGAGAAGGTTGATATGTTATACAATAAAATCAGCACAACGTTATGAGACGGACGTACATTATGCCGTATACATGACTTCCTTGTCATGATTATCATGATTGAACGCGCCATTCACTTTCGTCGTCTATTCACGTCACGTAATAACAAATTTGGTAAATGTGGAGGTAGCGAAATGGCCGCGAGCGCGCTATGAGCTTAGCATTAATTACGTTTTGCATGACGCGCATGTCATGATTATCATGTTTGGACAAGCCATTTACCTTTGTTATACAATCACGTCCTATAATACCAAATATGGTATATGTGAAGCTAGCGAAACGGCCACAAGCGCATCCTGAGTGTGGCTTGTATAGTCATGTTGTTACATGACACACATCTCATGATTATCATTTTTTCACCTGTCACATACCTTCGTCATCAATTGACGTCATGTTACAACAAATTTGGTGTATGTGAAGCTAGCGAAACGACCGTGAGTGAGTGCATCATAAGTGTGATATGTAGTAATGTTGTTACATGACACGCATGTCATGGAATATCATGTTTGCACCAGTAACATACCTTCATCATCCATTCGCGTCACGTAATGCCGAATTTGGTATATGTGGAGCTAGCGAAATGGCTTTGAGCGCGCTATGAGCGTAGCGTGTAGTGATGTTTTACTTGACACGCATGTGAAGATTATCATGTTTGGACATGTTATTTAGCTTTGTCGTCTATTCACCTGCCGTATAGTACGAAATTTGATATATGTGAAGCTAGCGACACGGCCATGAGTGCATCATGAGTGTGGCTTGTAGTCATGTTCTTATATTACACGCATGTTATGATTATCATGTTTGCACCAGTCGTATACCTTCATCATCCATTCACGTCACGTAATACCAAATTTGATGTATGTGAAGCCATCGCAGGAGCAGCAAGACCATCAAATGTAAATGGTGACATACATGCCATGGTTTTCATACATGTCATGATTTTCTTGTTATGACTAATAACTTGTGCTCGTCATACAGTCATTTTATGCCACACCAATTTTCGTATAGAACCCATTATACAAACGAACAGGAGAGCTAAAAGTCGTAGATAGATAGATAGATAGATAGATAGATAGATAGATAGATAGATAGATAGATAGATAGATAGATAGATAGATAGATAGATAGATAGATAGATAGATAGATAGATAGATAGATAGATAGATAGACAGACAGACAGACAGACAGACAGACAGACAGACAGACAGACAGACAGACAGACAGACAGACAGACAGACAGACAGACAGATAGATAGATAGATAGATAGATAGATAGATAGATAGATAGATAGATAGATAGATAGATAGATAGATAGATAGATAGATAGATAGATAGATAGATAGATAGATAGATAGATACGCTCAAAGTAGTCGAAGTTCGCTAAGAAATGCTTCGCATTTAAGATAAACGAGCATAATGTTTCATTGCATGACGTCAGAATGGGAGCGGGAGTCGTTGAATGGTACACCTCAGGACTTCAAATAAAGTTTTTCATCCATTGGTCTATGACGTCAGAATGCTAACATGGATGCTTGAGAAGGTCTCTAGAAATACACCATGCAGCGTTCCTATTATCACAGTGCTTTTAAGGGAGGTGTGACCCCATCTCCCTTACACAGTTGTTTCAGTAGAAGAAGAAATGTGAATTCTAACGAAAGCTGGATATGTCCACCTATAGCTGCCATTCTGGCAATTTACTGCTACTGAAATAAGGATTATAAATTGTAGAATTATACATGACTATCAGCCAGCAGACGCGAATGGCACATACATCTACAGATATGCACATGTATTTGGTGAGTTCATACAGTCTCACTGATGTTCCTACGAATAAAAAACAGGTGTTAGGAGCGTTTATGTAACATGAAATGCGCAGGCAGTGTACGTTGTTCTTTGGAGACTAAGACCTCTCCACTTTTCCAAGTCATAATGGACACATTGTTAATCGTAGCTTTTCGAATATCGAATGGCGCACAGCCGAGGTTAGTGAAACACACCTATATTGTCGTACGTTAGCTACTTTAGTAAGGAGATGTATTAATTCTCGCAATCTTCAGAAAGACGTTGCTAGATGCATGAATATACCCATCATACCAAAACATATGCGTAAAACTCAATTATGCTTGGAACTCACCGGAACCTTCAGTGCGAAACTGTTGGGGCAGGGAACAAGTGGTTATACCTTAAAATATCATTTATGTAGCTAGTAATCAATTGCTTTTAAATGCGAAGCATTTCTTTGCGTACTGCAGGCACCTTTAGTATCTATCTATCTATCTATCTATCTATCTATCTATCTATCTATCTATCTATCTATCTATCTATCTATCTATCTATCTATCTATCTATCTATCTATCTATCTATCTATCTATCTATCTATCTATCTAGCCGCTTACGTCTGGGTCCTCTCGTGTTAACCAACTTAACTTGGCGTGAACCAAAATTAGTCTACGAGGGTAAGATCATTTTACGAGTATGGCACACTAGTCAAGACATGAATAATCTCACAATCCCGTCGCGTACGTCGTCGAACACTTCCCTCCAGGCCGTGGCACATTCCTGCAGGTGGGTATGTGCTACTGCTGTGCGGGTATGTGCCACAGGTGATTGACACTTAGTATCTACCCAGGAACGACGAGAACACACGTTAGATGCAATGTGAAGTTTGGTAACGTTACTGTAACTTACACTGTAAGCAAAAGTTAGCCGAGATGGGGCCTCCTGCATTACCGCGAGATGACTACGCTGTCCAGCACGACAGCCGTCCCGCGGACTCTAATCCTTACGGATGGGTGGCTATGCACTGTCCTCACGTCACCCGCCGGCAATCCGCAGTCCGGGGACCATTTAGCTGGTTGCTAGAAGCAGCGACTGACCGCGGTATTCTTGCCAGAAGGGGCGTGCTTACGCCGAGATGATCGTCTCCCGAGAATCGGCGTTTTGGGAAGCGCGCCCTTTTGAGACCGAGAAGACTCGCTCCCGTGGCCTGCGACGCCAGACCTTACACTCTCATTCATCGAATCACCGTGCCGTACTCGTGAGTGAGGCCTAGTCGCCCAACGCGGTAGCGGCGGTCTACCTCGGTTCAACGCTGGAGCTGCTAAATGTGCCTCGTTAATGTGTTCATTCAAGGCCGCGCGCACTTTGTGTATGATTCAGTGCATTTTACGGGTTCACAAACAGTACTGCTAATGCAAATTCAGACCGTACGACAGAGCGTCAACTGATAAAGCTTTTTCGCTATAGTAGAAAAATATTAAATATTAGGCAGGCTTAAGATAAAAGGCATGTGTGTTGAAGTGCTTACATTAAACCACCGCAAGTTCATACTTACGCTGTGCGTATTTATTGCTTAATTATCAGCGAAAAAAAGGCTTTCACCAGGGCTACATAGGAGGTAAGAATGTGGTGCCTATATATACCCGGTGATTATATGGTAGGTGCGTACTGCGTGTGGCAAGCTGTGGTGAGTGCGAGTGTTGTGATGTTACGTGAACGTTGTGATAATGTTTGTGTACTGTAATCATTGTTGTGCGCATTAAATGTATTTAAAGTTACGCTTGCGCATGGTACGGCTGCTGACGTAATTTTTTCTCGGTCAATGCAAAAAATTTACTCCCATACTGACCTGAAAAAGTTCCCCAATGGATGTAAATAAAAACCCCCCTGGCACCATGCAAAAACCCCCTACTGATGGGGAGTTACTTTTTTATTCCCTCCGGAAGGTGTTTATACAACTCCCATCGGGGCGTGCGCTAGAGGACAAGGTCATTTACTCCCATCTTGGCTTATTTCTGTTTACAGTGTAGTTAGTGTTTACGTGCACCCTCAAGCAAACGTTTCATACGCAGAGTTGGCTGCAGTGTGTAGATCTGACCATGATGCCATAATTATATGTGGTGATTTTAACGCGCACCATGAATTGTGGGGTAGTGAGCGTTGTAGTGTAAGGGGATCTGCTATAGTAAATATATGCGAAGATTATGGTTACACTATACTAAATGATTGTTCTCCGACGTTTCTACGGGGGCATAACTACTGCAGCGTACTAGACATCACTGTGTGCTCCTCTGAATTAGCGGCTGGAGCAGACTGGACTGCAGACGCTGATACAAGAGGAAGTGACCACTTGCCAGTATTCATATATCACCCAAAGTTGAAGAAACGAGAAATAACCGCACAACAAGAATTACAAATTGGGCAATCTTTCGAGAACTACAGAGACAAAATCTTGAACCTTGTTCTGACGCAGAAACGTATGCATCGAAGATAAAAAATTTTCTAACAAAAGCAACTCGTGCAGTACCCATTACAGATGGGTATTCGGGTGTTGACGCTGAGTATGAGAGGCTTTGGGCAATACGACGCCGATCTGAAAGAAGATATCGCAGGTCAGGTAACTTAGAAAATTTCAAGGTAGCACAGAAAGTACACTGTAAACCAAATTACACCCATATAGGTGTTTTATAGTGTCTATAACTCACACCCCTACACCCCACAAAATGGGTGTATCAAGCAGAACTACACCTATTACTGTGGGCGGATTTCCGAATTTACACCCTATGGCACAAACAATTTTTGGGGTGTAAAAGCAAATGTGCACCCAAGTGGCCTTAAGGGAGTGAGGGTGCAAAAGCGAATGTACACCCAAATAATCTTAAGGGCATAAGGGTGTAATATTGCTGACACCCTAACACCCTTAAACAACAAAAGTAGTGTAAGGGTGTAATTCTTGCAAACAGCAAAAAGGGTGTGGGGGTGTTCATGCTGAATAATGCCCCAACACCCATGCGAAAAATACCATGGTTGGAGTGTTACCCCTTTCCAGTAGGCCCCTGTGGAAGCACGTGAAAGCTTACCCTTTACATTCATGTGCAGATGTCCTATTGTAGTGGCTCCTGCCACAGTATAGTAATCCTGGCCCTAGAACAGCTTTTATGGTGCATATATGAAGCACGGCATATAAGGCTCTCACATATAACATGTAATCCTAGCTGAATGCGAAGGCATCACTAAAAATGAGCTGTCACACATAACAGAACGTTCACAAAGTCATGCCATAGTGCAAAATGAAATCAAGCTTCATTTTATTAGACACAGAGCACATACAGGCTTCAGAGACAAATTGTACCTTAATCAAAGGCCTTTTTCAATTGTGCAGAACAGAATGCCATTTGCTACAAAAGACCGAAAATAAGACATCCATGGTACGGCATGGAGCTCTAACTACCGATGCGTGCATATCAAAGTACAACAGAAGAGCCTTTATTTGCACTTAAAAAAGAAGAACTAATTTTAACATGCTTCAATGCAGCACAAAAGCACAGTGCAGTGAAGCATACAAACAGCAAGAAGAGTAGTGCAATGCAGCATGCCTTATTCCTCCAATATACTGAAATAATATATCAATGCACACTACAATTGCCTCATTGATATGCCACAGTTTGCATGTGTTGTGGCATGCCTTATGCATATTATGCAAGGCTAGTGATATTCTAATGAATGTAATGACAAAACAGTCTTAAATTGGCATTTTCATTTCACAATAAGCCTTGTGTGTTCAGACATTCATAATACTGGAGAAACAATAATACAGGAGTGAAAACAATAGGCAAAGTTACAATAGCTTAACAGTGTCACTAGATATTAACCATGCAGAATAATTGATTTAAAGATGTAAAATATCAAGCGCATCACATATGTCTCCCTGAAACAATGGAACATCAAACAACATAAAATGGACACACAAAAGCAGGGTGAAAGAGTAACCACTTACAGATAGCAGAGGTGGAGCAGCCAAGCTATCATCTGGAGCAATATTTTGGAGCATCATATCTTGCTTTTCCAGGGAGAA
Source organism: Rhipicephalus annulatus (assembly GCA_013436015.1). Taxonomy (NCBI): domain Eukaryota; kingdom Metazoa; phylum Arthropoda; class Arachnida; order Ixodida; family Ixodidae; genus Rhipicephalus; species Rhipicephalus annulatus. The sequence continues at coordinate 258,284 of WOVY01005177.1, read as the reverse complement.
AATTTAAATTTGGAGCAGGTTTCAGGAAAAACAAACGCAGCATTTTTGTGCCTGATATTCAATATTTACAGCATTGATCAGTTTAGCGTCCCAAAACCACCATATGGTTATGAGAAACGTCGTAGTGGAGGGCTCCGGAAATTTCGATCACCTGTGGTTCTTTAACATACACCCAAATCTGAGCACACGGGCCTACAGCGTTTCTGCCTCCATCGGAAGTGCAGCCACCGCAACCGTGATTCGATCCCGCGACCTGGGGGTCAGCAGCCTAGTACCATAGCCCCTAGACCACCGCGGTGGGGCTCCAAATTTACAGTAGTACAACAAATTGCACTAAAACACACAAAAAGAAAAATATATGTAGAACTTATTTGACATCAGCTATTTCATTCCAAATATACGAGAGCGCAGCTATTTCAATAAAAGCACTCTTGAACTGTCCCACAGTGCAAACAATGCTAACCTTCCTATTAACGAACGGTCCTCGACTCGAATCTCGTCCTTATTTGAACAAGCTGAGCACAGCGCCACCGCTTGTCTAAAAATGATGCTGCGTTTCTCGAGAATCGCTGCAGATTATCACTGATATTGGGTGACTTACTCTGCCTAGAGACTGCGCTGGAATCAATTTTCTCAAGTCAAGGCGAAGCATTTAGTGAAGGGCCGTTCTAAAATACGGGGGTAAAACTCACAGAAGTATTTGCCGAGCTTGTCAAACTGTTTGACAGGCGACCCAGAAATTCCAGATATTCGTAAAGGAGGAGCTCAAGGGGGTGGCGAAAAGAAAAAAGTCGCATACGATTTTCCTTATTGTCGCTTAAGGCTGCAAAAACCTCATAAATCACTCTGAAAGACGGCCAGCACTCATACTAGTACTCGTTATTGAATGGCATCTGCATGGCAGAGTAATATAGGGAAAAAATATTTTGTGCCCTGTGACAGCGAGTATTAGTAGCCACTTCCAAATCATAAAACACTTTTCCGCATAGCGAAAGCGTACTCTGGCAAAAGCGACTTAAAAAGCTTTATGAACGTCATAGAAAAGGGGGGAGAACTTTCTTTTAAACCGTTCTACTCTTTTCTTTTGCTGTAAGGTTAGAATATAGTCAATTAAAAGTTATAATTGCGGTTGGCGCATCTGTATTAGATTAGATGATGATGAACCCGCCTCGGTGGTTTACTTGCCAAGGTACTCAGCTGCAGTTTTCATGCAGGCGAAAATGCTGTAGGCCCATTTGCTTAGATTTGGGTGCACAAGAACCCCAGGCGGCCTAAATTTCTGGAGCCCTCCCCTAAGGCGTCTCATAATCAAATGGTGGCTTTAGGACATTAAACTGCACACATCAATCAATTGGATGATGATGCACAAACTTACGTTGAATAATGAATTTTATGTTTCTTGATAAAATTAACAATACTGAGAAATAATTGAAGCTGGTTGGGCATTTCATAATGGTTTTGTGCAAAATTAGAAAATTGTATCCAATTGACACAATTGGCGCGGCTGCTGTTCTCTTGAACATGCAAATAGAATACGAAAATAGCATGTAATATTGTGCTACAGACATTAAACATGTGTTGTAAATAGACATGAATGCCTGAATTGAATAGTCAATTTCGCGAGGAAACAACGACCACACAAAGAAAACACATGGGCAGGACGGGTGCTCACTAGCAGCTGTTTGTAGCATATATTCATAATATAGCATATATTCATACACACAACCTTAAAAAGGTGGCGAGTCGGCATGAAGTACTGATGGAGTTCGTGCCCCTAACAAACTAGCAAAGTTGCGCCGGTGCATCGCTGGAAATCGTCCTGAGCAGCTGAAAGGCTGTAAAAAGAAGCACGCGTGACCATTCACGAAGTCTGCCACCGAAGTGGTTTACAAAATACCCCTATCGTGCAGAAAGAGACATGCTAGCCAGACGACGAGGCGCTGCGTCAATGATCGAGCGAGGGAACATGCTCATACGGCAAAGAATAACGACGGTGCCCGTTCAAGAGCGCATGTCACTTCATGTGGATTCACACCAAAAGCAATCTCTAAGGGCTTTCACAAAAGAAACGGGGTATCAATTGCGTTAGCAAAACTTCACTCATCATGTATGAGCTGGAAGCACGGTATCTAGCGATCATGTGTCCTATAGCGTGATTAGGTAAGGGACGGCCCAAGTAGGTTGCACATGCGTTGACGAAAAGTGGGTTTATATCAGCCCGTTTCCTCAAGAAATAAACAATTGCAAACGAGTGCCCATCCCGTTTATGTGCTTTCTTTGTTTGTGTGGTCGTCATTTTGGCGCAAAATTTACTCATGTTTAATGCAAACATGCACCAACTATCCCAACAGCGAGTTCTACTAGATATGAACGGCACTGCTGCACATGTAAACAACAACAGCACGTGCAGCCGCCTTAGAACTGTGAAAAAAAGCAGCGTTATACAGTGCCTCAGAGTAGGCACTTTCAATGCATTTGTTAGTAAATAAAGGGCTTAATAAGCATCGGACCTTTTTCTGTGCTCATGACATGCTGTTAGGGTGATTTCATGCCAAACGCCCAGCCATTTTGGCAACCATCTCAAATGCATTAGAAAAATATTGTGCTGATTAACTGTATTGAAAGCAGTGAAACGATAGGATATTTCGGAGAGAAAAAATGTTCAGTCATGTGGTTGCCTTCGGAACTTTCCGGAATGTCGTTTGGGTGTTTGTGAAAAAATTTATTTTAAAAGTACGTTCTATAGCAAACTTGGCCTACATGTTGAGTTAAGGTTCTTGTGTAAGGTGTTTGAAGCTCAGTAATATTATTGCAATTATACTGGCACATATGCTTCCAAGAATTAATCCAAAATGTGTTATGTTTGCAATTTTTTATTGCAATACTGCAGTTTGTATGAATATCTGAGTAGTGAATACTTACTCTACGCAAGGTATATTTTGAGAAAAAAATATTTGAGACCTCTCAAGCTGGTAAACTTTATGAAAAAAAATCATAAATTTTACAAAATCGTAATTTTTGTCCATATTGAGATGCGCTTACGCCATGTGGTGGCTCAACTAATAATTACCTTTAAACATAAATTGAAAGCAAATAAACAGTTCTTTTCATATACCATCATTACATTTTTTTGTTTTAAGGAAGAAAATATTTTTTAGCATTCCCATTGGCACCTATCTTCCCATTTGGTCATACGACAGCTGCCGCCTTAAAATTCCCTATTTTCATCAATGGGAAAGTTCAAAACTTATTTTCTTCCTTGAAACAAAAATATGTAATGAAAACAATTGGCATATGAACATACCTTTTTTTTTCTTTTGATTTAGGTTTGAAGGTCATATTTATTTGGACCACTCGACAGTGCAAATCGCGTCTCAATACAGACGAAAATGACGATTCTGCAAAATTTGTAATTTTTTGTCGTAATGTTTAGCAGCTTAAGAGGTCTCACAATATTATTTCCTCAAAATATACCTTTTGTGTGGTTAGTATTCATTACTCAGACATTCATAGAAACTGCAGTATTACAATAGAAAAAAATGCAAATATAACACATTTTGGCTAAGTTCTTGAAGGTGTGGTAGATGAAGAAAGTGTTTAACAGCGCAAACAACAAGAAGGGAAAGAAGACACGAGAACAGACCCCTGAACATACAACCAAAGTTTATTGCAAACAAACTGCAATATATAGAAAACAGAATCTGCGCATAACCACACACAATAAGCACAATTGCACATACATGCACCATACGGCCTACCTTATCAACAACCGGTCATATAAGCGGACCCCAGATAACTAACTTTACAGCAGTTAAGAAAAATTGAGGGTACGCTAACACAGGGAGCACCAAGTTGTTGAATATGGAAGGCCTCACTAATCTCGTGCTCGCGCCGATTTTTATATCCCCCGTGATCAAACACTTGTCAAGAATTGGCTGACAACAAGACTTATTACAATGGTCTGCCAAGTGGCTGGGAAGAGAACCTTTTAGAGAGTTAGCGTGCTCCCTCAACCGATCATTTATGCATTACCCTGTTTGCCCAATGTAACCGTGCCCAAAAGTAAAAAAATATCTTGTAGAGAATCGCTAAAACACATTAAACATGGCACGTAGCGTGTTTCTTAGTGCATGCTTCTTTCTTAGGTCCTTCGCTGTTGACCCAGCGACATAGCCCAGCGAGTTTATCGCGTGCGCGGAACACAATCCTTACACCTATTTTGCCAGTGACCTTCTTTAGCCTTTGGGAAACTTCGTGTACGTAGGGAATAACAGTCTTGCTAGAATGAGGCTTGTTAAGTTAGCTGTTGCTTTGTCTCTTATCAGGCACTCTTAGTGATGTTAGGGGAGTCTCGGCAATGGAAGTTAGCTCGGGATTAGAAAAGCCTGCTTGTTGAAAGCGGTGAACTTGGAGCGAGAAACTGCACTCTATCTGGCGGTGACAAGAGCCAGTTAGAATTGCCTTCAGGCAGAAAAAAGCGATGCTTCACTTGCAGAAGCTTTCAACCTGCAGAAGCTTTCAACCAAAAGGTGGCAAGATTTATGTGCCTCACTTTCGCCATTTACCTCGGCGCCTCATCTGTGGAACATGGTACGCGCACTCCGACAGCCAGTAGCCCACTCGAGACCACTACAGGCTCTAGCGCTGTCTCGAGGAGTTAGCGAACGTGTGATTGCCGAAGAATTTTGCGATCTTATACTGAGAAATGGAGAGACCGCCCAAACTAGCGAATATAAATCCTCAGCAGAATCAGCTTCGGCGGTTGTAACAAAGTTCTCTGCGATCAGTTCATCAGATCTGGATGACAGCTTCACACCAGAGGAGCTTCAATATCTGCTGTCTTCAGTAAAACGAACAAGTTCACCAGGAACAGATGGAGTTAAATACGCTGCTATTGCTAATTTGTGCAAGAAAGGAAAATTACACCTGTTGGACATCTATAATAAAAGTTGGCAAGAAGAAAAAGTTCCGGAAAGTTGAAAGATATCAAAAGTAGTACCGTTGCTAAAGCCAGGGAAGAGCTCTATGTAGTTGGACACGTTTAGGCCGGTTAGTTTGACAAGTTGTTTTTCAAAAGTGATGGAAAAAAATGATCAATGAACGAATTTTATGGTGGCAAGACATGAAAAAACTACTACTAGAAAGCATAGCCGGCTTCAGAAGAGGTAGATGCACAATTGACTGCATTCTGGATTTTGTCACAGATGTGGAAAACCAACGAACGCAAGGAAACATCACTGTCGCTGTATTCCTTGATGTCCACCGAGCATACGACACAGTGAGTCACGTTCACGTTCTGGAAGGCCTCGCGTTACGGGGATTCAAGGGCAAGATACTGCGTTGGATCGCTGACTTCCTGAAGCACCGGAAAATTTTTGTTGTTACGCAGGAGGGCCCAACGTCAGAACATGTCGTCAACCAAGGAGTGCCACAGGGCAGCGTGCTAAGCCCTACTCTCTTTAATCCAGTCATGGCGCAGCTCCCGCATAATCTTTCACCTAACATCAGATGTTCAGTATATGCTGATGATATAAGTATATGGACGTCTGGTCCATCGTTTTTGGATGTACAACAAACTCTACAAGAAGGATTGGATTATGTAGACCGTTTTCTAAAAAAAAGAGGTATGGCACTGAGTCTGGCTAAAACAGCCATACTCCCGTTTACATTAAGAAGACCTGGAAATTTTTAGATTATTCAGCAAAATCAGCCTTTTCAAATGGTTAAAACTCATAAATTCTTGGGAGTAATTATAGACCAGAGACTAACATGGTCGCCTCATGTCCAGTCCCTGGAACAAAAAGTGAATCAAGCCATTCGAATCCTCCGGCATCTCTGCGGGGCCAAATGGGTTGGTACTACAGAGTCGTTATTAGCCCTATACATGTTGCCTGGATACGCCCCATCGTAACTTACTCACTGCCTCTGCTGCACGGACTTCCAGCCTCCACCGCAAGGAGACTTCACTTGTTATTGGCAAGGAGCTTGAGGGTATGCCTTGGTTTACCACGGTCAGCTTCCAGTTCTTTAGTGTATGCGGAGGCTCAAGAGCCACCTTTGGCAGTACTCCGAGCTAAAGAAATATCTCGAAATTTATTTAGAATTTTCATGCAACATGAAAGTCATTTTTTATCTGGTGCACTAACACAAAGGACGGCAACAAGACTACAGGATACTATACATCATTTCAAGCAGTAGTACCAGAGTTTAAACAATGGAAACCTTCAAAACCACCTTGGACGCTGCCACTTCTCAACGTTATCCGTGAAATAGACGGCATAGAAAAGAAAGCAGACATGGCACCTCTAGCAGTGGCACAGTTGGTACTTCATCAGCTTCATGTAATGCATAATGAAAAAACGAAGATATATACAGACGGATTACGCACAGAAGAAGCGTCAGCCTGTGTGGTCTTTATACCCGAAATTCAGAAAAAGAAGATGTACAAATTATCGCACAAATATTCATCGACGACAGCAGAATTGGTGGCTATCTTTGAAGCAGTTAAGCTTATCTGCGAGAATCCTGAGCCACGAAAATGGGTGATATGCACTGATAGCAAACCTGCTCTTCAGCTAATAAGAAAAGTGAGATCACCTTACAAAAATGGTGAAATAGCACAATGTATCGCAGAAACTGTGGAATATGCCTCATCGCAGGTTCACAACATCGTATTCCAATGGATACCAGCCACATTGGAATAAAGGGAAATGAAGATGCTGATAGTCTCGCGAAGAAAGCATTGAAGGAAGGACGGGATTGCGCAATCCCTATGTCTGGGGCGGATATTCAACATTTTATATCGCAAGGAGATAACCATTGTTCGATGGAGAAGTGGTTTGAGAGCCCTAAATCAAAGGAAACGGTACTTTGTGAAGTTGATCCACCCAGAAAATTTTCCATAGCGACAAACCTCCCACGACACCTAGAGACAGTGATTCACCGACTTAGATTGGAAGTAGCATATACAAACAGCTTCCTGCACAAGATACATCGATCCAACTTACCGGAATGCCATTGTGGTCATGCAGAAGAAAATGTTCGCCATATTCTTTTGGAGCGCGTTAAATACGCGAATGAAAGAGAAAAATTAAAGAACAAATTAGCAAGTTTGGACAGATGGCCCCTCACAATAAAGAAACTACTTGGACCATGGCCTGAGATTCATCTCCAGAAAAAGGCAATAATCTTCCTGACAGACTTTTTAGTGGAGACCGGACTGGACAAGCGCCTATGACAGACAGCCAGAAATGGGTATTATATAAAATGTGGTCATGTATATACTGACATCAGATTAGTAAGGTGTGCGTGTAAGTAGTTTATGACTGTGTGAACTGCGTGAAGAAAACTGTGTATTGGCATGATATTTGAACTGGTTTCAGTGTGCTATAATTTTTTTTCTTTTCCATATTGTTAATTTTTGGGTACCGTTCTGTATTATTTTTTTGTTTTTCGCTGCAGAACTTTGTGATATGGAGTAGCCGAGGCAATAGGCACCTCAACCTCTCCACAGCAAAACAGTTAAAACAGAACAGAACAGAGAACACACATGGGAATTTTACCGCGTGAAAAACCTGACATAGGCAGCGTTTCGTCCACTAATGCTAAGAATAAATGTCAGGGTCCTATAGCAGGAATCCAACCCACGCATTCTTCGTGGGTGTCAAGCATTCTACCACAGAGCCACGCCAGGTGTCATAGCTATTTTTCAAATATATACCCTGATTTTCGTAAAACGGCAATTGTGGTTTCACTGCTGACTATCTAATTTTATAAACGGTATATATGTACCCCTATGATTAAGCTGGCACGTCGGGTTAACGTCAATTGTAGTTAGGTGTAATGCGCTGAAGTTGATTCATGTAGCACGCAGTGCAGGGCTATCCCCCTCGCGAGCACCAGCACTTCATGTGAGTTTATCGCTTCTGATATTTGTTTCTGTTGGCATCATTGTGCAGGTGCAAAGGACTGGTTATATAAACATCTGCAAGTGTTCAACATATGCCTGTCCGTGCAACATTTGTACATATATTTAGCACGATTCCATAACGTGTCGCTCAATAAAAACTATACAACACAGTCACCTTCCCTCCACATGCATGCTTTGCATATTGTCAATTCTCGAGTTATACATGGGATCTGCCGAGTTTTAATTTATTTATATATTTATCTTTCTATTGAAGTGTATAATCAGCTTTATTATGTTCACTTAAAAGCTTTAATAAATATTTTGAATGGATGACCAGAATTATTAGTCATGCACAGTTGCATGCTGCATGACTATCTTCCTTGTAGCCATCAACTTTAGCTCTGTAGGAAACCTGGACCATCGCCTGAATTGTGATAGGGAGGAGTGTGATTTCCGGTAACCATTTCTGATGGACAAGCTTTACGTGACTAAAAGCGGACTTGGCCTTATACTTCACCTCTGAGGATTTCATATCATGACTGCTTTTGTATAAGGTAGCATACACCTGGTTCCCTCCTTCCCATGAACAGGCGTCATTCTTTTGGGAATCGGGCGAGGATGCTATGGGGAATGCCCAGCCGGCAAGAATCGATCGAAGATTTTCTACATGGGCAAGCGTAAAGTATCGTTGCCGTTAAGTATAACAAAACATTTTTATATTTGCATCCCCAAATGAGCAACATATATCTACATGACTTGAGAACCCACTTGTATCTAAAATAAATAAGTGTTGCAAGAATACACAGGGCAACCGCGACGGGTATGCCATGTTGTTGACGTCTGAGATGCCACACCTTTGGCCAGTATTACGAAGGAATATTTGTACATTTGAGCCAACACGCCACCTAGCAGAGAGCGCGCGAAACATGCTATTGAGGTCCATGGATGTAGCAGACTATACATTCACTTTTGCATGTGGGGTGGTGATTCTGGGGGTGCGATTCATCGTCGGTCATTGTCAGATTCATCGTCAGATTCATCGGTCCCAAAGCTACTGAATCTATGATAGACACTGCATGCCGTAGAGGAACCAGCTGAGGCTCTGGCATCGCACAGTACACGGGCATCTAGCACTTAGCCTCAATCAAAATACGACCACCGCCACTGGGATCGAACCCACGTATTGCGGGTAAGCGGCCAAGCACTAACTGCTGTGCAACAGCGGCGAACGAAATCGAAATCTTCCTATACAGGGTGGATGTCTGCGTGCTTGTTGCATGAGGTCCATGTCTCGTGCGTGCACTTATAATGGAAGTAGATGCTTCCTATACTAGGATGTATTTTTTCATTCAATTTATTTATTATTCACAAAAAATGTATATACATCAGTTTTCTTTTAAAGGCAGGGCCCCATAACTCGCAGAGGAGTTGTAAAGGGGGCCCTCATGTCGTATTCAGTTATGCAAACACTAGAGCACGCAAGAATTTAGTATTACGGGGATAGGATGAGGGTAGAATTCAAACAAGTGAAGACAGCATGAACCAATGTAAGTTAACTTTATAGCAGGTAAACGATTGGCGTTCTGTTAGGTATGTTGGTAGTTTGTTCCAAAGATGTCATGTGGTAAGTGGGAATGTAAATTATCCATAATGTGTGCGAGACTTTGGAATGATTATTAAGTTCTGGATGTAAATAATCGTATCGGATATGGGGTGTTTTCATAAATTTCACAGAAGAACCTAGTACAATTTTATGCATGATTTTCTACAGCAATACGAGAACATGATAATCAATGCAGCGTTTAACAAGAAAAATATTGAGTAATGTGAATGCAAATGTAATTGAATTGGTCCGTTGTAAGAAGAAAATAGCTCGGAGCGCTGTGTTCTGAGCTGCTATATTTGCAAATAGGGTGGTGTGGTATGTGAGTCTGTATATAGCAATGACGTATGCAATGTGTGAGATTAAACTGATATAAAGAGTGCGAAAGGTGTGTAAATAAAAAAATGTAACGCAGTTTATACAATATTGGTATATTCTTGGCGATAAATAGTGTTCTTTTATGTATACGTTTATGCTAGCCAGTTTAACTGACTGTCGAGATGAACACCGAGACATTTCATGTGATTAACTCGTTGCAAAAGAAGGCTATTGAAGTTCAACAACGCGGTGTTCCTTGGTCGGGTGTTTTCTTGCAGTGAATAAAATATAATTACCTTTCGTTGTGTTTGCGAGAAGGTGATTAGCTTGGAGCTAGTTAGATAGCCTTATCAGGACATCATTACCTTTTTTTTGTAAAGCTCGGTCTCCGTTTCAGCTGTGAGATAGATATCGGTATCTTCCATGTATAAAATGCATAGTCCATGTATAAAATGCTCAAGATATAGTTGGGTTAATCATTTATGTATGCCAGGAAAAGAAAATGGCCTAAAATGGAACCCTGTAGAATTCCTCTGTTAATTATCAGTTGAGATAATGTCACAGGTTTACAACTACATACTCTTCTGGATTCTGAGATACCTGCTAACGAGACTTAATGGTGCTCCACGAATACCATACTTGTCAAGTTTTTGCAACAATATGTCATGATTTAGAAGATTGAAAACTTTGGTTAGGTCTATAACGATGCCCATAGTTGTTAGTTTTCTTTCTAAATTTATTTTTGTTTTTTCCACTATGTTATATCACGCTGTATCAGTCGACTTCCATTTTATGTATACCCGTATTATTCTTTAGCGTACATTTTTCGGGCTGTAAAAAAACTTGTCTAGTCGGCTTGATGTTACCTTTTCGAAAACCTTAGAAAACTGTGACAATACAGATATTGGTCGGTAATTGGACATTTTCATCTCATCTCTTTTTTTAAATACGGGCACAACCTTGGAAATCTTTAATTGCGTCGGAAATGATCTCGCGGTGAACATTTTGTTAGTTACATGTGACAGTGATTCGCAAATATTATTCGAACAATGTTTCAACAGTGATACAGGCACCAAGTCTAGGCTTGTTGAAGAAGTACTTTTTAAGGCGATAATTACATTTTTTTCACTTCATGAGGCGCGAGAAATAGAGAACTGGTAGGGTTGGCTTCTTGTGTTCGTGTTCAGTTGTGATGTATGGGAGTTATTGACAATTAAGTTGTTGTTCATTGTCGTCAAGTCATTTACCACACCGTGAGCTTATGTCACCGTGAGCTTGTGTAATTTTAGCATGACAATTATTTCGCTTAGAAATCGTGAATGAAGCTTCAAGTCTTTTCTTGTGTGTCCTGTACGTATACTTTCTGAGCACACATTATATGGTTTTCGCTTTATTTTTGCTACATGTAATATTTATGGTTTATTGACTTTAAACGGCCACTTGTTAGCCACAGTTTACCTTTTATGTTTCTGTTCGATGCCATGGAAACGCGTTCACCCAGTTTTTCACATTCATTGAATATCTTCATGAACTGCTCAAATTTATCGCCCCGCCGCAGTGGTCTAGTGGCTAAGGTACTCGGCTGCTAATCCGCAGGTCACCGGATTGAATTCCAGCTGTGGCGGCTGCATTTTCGATGGAGGCGAATATGCTCTGGCCCGTGTGCACAGATTTGGGTTCACGTTAAAGAACCCCAGGTGGTCGTAATTTCCGGAGCCCTCCACTCCGGCGTCTCTCGCAATCTTATGGTGGTTTTAGGACGTTAAACCTCACATATCAATCAATCAATCAATCAATCAACCAATCAATCGTCAATCAAATTTATCTTTGGTAGTATATGTTGAATACAAAGAGTGCCAATTTTCCGTCATTGCATGGGGCATTAAAAATGATCTCGTAATTATGTTTTATTTGCTTCAGTATGCACGACTGGTTGCTAGCTGGAACGATGGCGAAGGCAGGCAGATGATCGGTAATATCAGATGCCAATGTTCTGCTAGTGAACTTTATGTCCGATATGTTTGTCATGATGTGATCTAATATGCTCTCTCTTGAACTGGTAATGAGTGTTGCCCATTTGATTGGGTGTAGCAACCCGTGACTAGGTAGCAAGTCTGTGTGCTTATAAATGTCAGTTCGATTAATGTTCATATCACCTAATAAAATAACTTCAGGGTTCTTTTTATTGTTAGTATTAAGCCAGTCATCTAATTCAGCTAGAGACTCATTTTTATTGTTTTGCGGGGACCTGTAGACCACACCTACTAATTAGCGTTTATTTTCATGCAGTACAAAGTTTTTGGCTGATTTACCAGTGGGTACTTGTCTAACTCCGTAATCATGACGAATTGCAACTCATGATTACGGAGTTAGACAAGGAGAGCAGAAATGTGGGTCTTAAAATGAATCTGCAGAAAACGACAGTAATGTACAACAACCTCAGAAAAGAGCAGCGCTTCGAGATAGGTAATAGTGCACTTCAAGTTGTAAAAGACTATGTCTACTTAGGGCAGGTAATAACCGCGGAGCCGAACCACGAGATTGAAGTAACTATAAGAATAAGAATAGGGTGGAGCGCATTTGGCAAGCACTCTCAAATTATGACAGGTAGATTGCCACTATCCCTCAAGAGGAAGGTATATAACAGCTGTATCTTGCCGGTACTTAGCTACGGAGCAGAAACCTGGAGGCTTACAAAGAGGGTTCAGCTTAAAGTGAGGACGACGCAGCGAGCAATGGAAAGAAAAATGGTAGGTGTAACCTTAAGAGACAAGAAGAGAGCAGAGTGAATTAGGGAACAAACGGGGGTTAAGGATATCATAGCTGAAATCAAGAAGAATAAATGGACATGGGCCGGGCATGTAGCGCGTAGACAGGATAACCGCTGGTCGTTGAGGGTAACTAACTGGATTCCAAGAGAATGCAAGCGGGTTAGGGGAAGACAGAAGGTTAGGTGGGCAGACGAGATTAAGAAGTTTGCGGGTATAAATTGGCAGCAGCAAGCACAGGACCGGGTTAACTGCCGGAACATGGGAGAGGCCTTTGTCCTGCAGTGGACGTAGTCAGGCTGATGATGATGATGACTTCAATAACAAGTCCCTCGTACCATGTGGATTTTAAAGCTATATCTGTTCTAACTTTGTATATTACGTAATTTTTTTACGTAAAGAGCTACACCCCGCGCGCCGTTTCAATACCTGTGGTACTTGATAAGCTCCGCCTACAATCAAGCTACTAAATGCCCAAGGTTCTAAAAGCTCAAACGCCATCTTGTTAGTTTTTCTTTCAGTTTGTTGCGGTAGCTTCGCTTTACATGATGACGTGTGAATGATCTGGTGATCTGATCTTGCGGACTTAACTGGTTGTTGTTTTTCTGGATTTTATGACACATTGATCTGTCCGCGGGAGCTAACCTTGCTTGGTTTTCTTCACCTCCAGCGCTTCAGAAAAAGAATCTTGTTTTGCGGACTTAGGTGGCCGTTAAAGAACACTTGGCGAATCTCTTTCCTTTTGTCGAGATCTCTCGCGGTTATTTGAGCTTTCTTAGCTCTTTTCTGGAAGATGTTCTTTTCGTATCTTGAGACGAACCAAATAATAATGTTATTTGCTATATGGTTATTAGTAGTGGGCCCTCTGTGAACGGTTTCAATGTCTGTAGGGGCGATAAGGCAGTCTTCTTTAGCACCGATGTCAAGCATCAGTTGCATAAGATTGTCGTCTGTAGTGTTTGGTAAGCCGCGTATCTTAAGGTTGTTCAAACGTGAATATTATTCTAACTGTGCATGCAATTTCTTTTGTGAGATTAGCATTCGCTTTTTGCTGGTTCTCGTTTTCTTTCTTCGGAGCATCGCTCTTAAAGAGAAATTCCTTCCGTTCAGCTTTGATATTGTCATACTTGTTTCTCAAAAACGTGAGGCTGTTTTGAATTTCCTGAATTTGCTCTTTCTGAGATAGTACTTTTTTTCTCGCTGAGAGCAAGTGCAGTGTGAAGTTCATCTGATAACTCTTTCAGAGAAGCTTTTAAGAATTTAATTTCTTTTTCGAGCTCCACATTTGACAGCATTGTAAATACAAAAAGAGCGGTCCGCCGTAGCCTTTTTTAATCGAGTAGCAATGTAATAAAATGAGCAACGTGCACCTTAAATATGACAGAAAGACGTTTCAGCCATTTCTGCCGTATCCGCCGGGGCTGGACTATGCGGATCGCTGAAATGATGACGGCGTCTGTGTTTTCCGTGTTTAAATTGGTGCTGAAAGCACGTGGTCTTCACGGAATACTGATACGCAGCAGGAAAGCAGGGCATGCAGTAGGGGATGTACAGCAGGCAAGCGTAGTCACATTCAATGCATCTGAGCGTTGTTGTGGCGGCAGCAGCTTGCGGCGAATTTGGGCGACGGTGAATAATAATCTGAAATATGACAAAAAGACGTTTCAGCCGTTTCTGCCGTATCGGCCGGAGCTGGGCTATGCGGATCACTCAAATATAGTATATAGGTTTGGGAATTGCTCTTCAGGTAATGTTCGTTCGGTTTCTTTGAATTTTGGGCCTGTGCACGTAGCATAACTTGGCCATTGTCTCATCATAATTGTCTATAGGCTACAAGAAACCAGGAAAGGTCCAATGTAAACTAAACTATAATGGTTCACTGCTGTAGCAGCAAGTAAACAGAAAAATATGCGGGTGCCACGATTCAGCTGGCTTACGCGGAAAAGCTCTCTCTCTCTCTCACACACACACACACACACACACACACACACACACACTCACTCGCTCACACGGACAAATAAGTAAGGCTATATGTGCATTGCAAAAACGAAATTGGCGCAGTTACGCATGCACTAGTGGTGTGAAGACTGAGCAAACGACGGAGCTGGTGGCGTTCCGAGCCTCTTTCCTCTCTTCCTCGCCCTCGATTCCCTTTCTCACTTACGGCTATACTATACAGGATATGCCATATTTTACTTTCTATCTTCCTCGCCCTTATCGTCACCCTTACTTGTCTTTCCCACCCCCTTGCTATAGTATAGTATAGCGTATACAATGGTATGCTATACCACACGCTATTGAGGGTTTACACTGCCTCCTATCCTTCCTCCTCACCATGAATTTCCTTTCGCATTTTCTTGCCATGAACGGCTATGCTTTGCTTTTTTTTTCTCTCTCTCGATCTGTGTTTATGACACTCTCTTTCGGACAATCGGTACGCAGGTTTGAATCCCGCCTTGACGAGAAATTTCGTTTTATTTATGTCATCTCTTTCTCATCCTCTCATCCTACTTTCCTTCCTTCAACGTGTTGCTGAGCGGCGTGAGATACCATGGATGGTACAGGTCGTTCACGATGTTTACAGTTTTCTGTCAACGCCACCCATGGCTTTGCCGAACTTAAAAGAGCTCAGATCTTTTAAATGGTCAGCAGGCTTCCTGTCTTCATTTTTTAGCAGCCATAGTTAGGTAGTGCTTAGTTTCGTAATCATTTTTTTCTCGCCCCTTTTTGTAGCTGTGGTGAATATGCAACATGAGTATTGTTGCATATTGAACATGGTTAATGTTGCATATTGACCTCGTGCGCACATGTTCATGCGCGCACGAGGTCTGTTCCAGCTGTCAGGTTTCAGCTTCAGGATCAGATAAATAGGCATAGAGCAGCTGAGTACCTCATTCATATATTGAACACTGTTTTCAGAAAACTCATTCCGGTGATAAAAGGTACTGAACGACTCCTCAAAAGGTTGGAAAGTGAACCAAAGAAGCGTGTTGTTCTCCCGCGTATATTCACAGGTTGCCCCACGGCCTGAAGAATGTAGTAGCGAGATAAGGTGTGACTTCTGTTTTTAGAGCACCCAACAAACTTTGAAAATTGTGTCGACGAGTTAGACAAATGGCGGAGTCAGGCGCCACCCAGAGAAGAAACAGTTGCCGGTTTACGCTACCGGCAACTGTACGCTACCGGCAAACGCACAGCATACGCTACCGGACCTGTAGAATGGGAGTGGGATACCAGGCTCCCCTTATGCCGTTTTTATGTTGGGAGATCTGGAAGGGGTATACACACACAAGTTTAAGGGGGCACAACTCCGCTTTGCGTAGTGCAGGACACATTTGAATGGTGGATCATTGCAGGTGATGTGGGTACACACCATTTTCTACAGACACAAAGATTTTGTCAACACACAGGCAAAAATAAACCAGTAGTAATTAAAGTGTTCTACGTTAAATAAATAAATCATATGTATATATATATATATATATATATATATATATATATATATATATATATATATATATATATATATATATATATATATATATATATATATATATATGGGAGATAAGTGTGTCAGCCTAGCATCAGTCACATTGTCTGATAAAAAATTCGAGACTTTATGACAGGCACGTGTAGGTATCCTTCCGCAGTTGCGTAGACGTCAACCTAAAAAAAATTGTGTTATAGGGTGCTATGTTCATGATGTAGTGTAAACAAATATCTTGGCGTTTGTTAGTCTTGAAGATAAAAGCGCATGTGTTGTTTCACTTAATCAGCTGTCCGCTTGCGCCCGTGGTGTCTGTCTGTTCTCGTCCTTTTTTTGTGCAAGTCTTAGTTATGAGGTAGTTATTTTATTATTTATTTCATTATACTGTCAGCCCCAATTTGAGCTATAACAACGGTGGCAAAAGAAACCTACTAAAAAATCAAGTACTCCCTGTACCCACAACGAAAACATATAATGTTCATGGCACTTCACAAGAAATAGTCATAGCACTTTACTCTAGAGAACAAAAGATAAGCATCAAGAAAAACTACGCATCTTGAAACACTACGTCACTTAGGTTTTATAAGAAAAAAGATACACATTCGGATAAGAAGACAATGGACTTTGGCACCTTTTTTCCACTCACTGATCGCCCACGGGAAGCAAGTTAACTTAAAACAATCGTTCTGTGATTTAGGAAGGGCAATGTACATGTTATGTGATGTACATGAATGTAAATGTTTAATTATTAAAAATAGTAATTTAAGCTTCTTGTACTTTGCCTTTTATTCTAGTGGTTCAAGGTGGGCTTCCTTATAAAGCTGTGTTGGGGAATGGCTACGCTGGTACCACATAGATATGAATTGTGACGCCAACCTTTGTATTTTATTTAGCTTACTGCTATTACTTTATGTATATGTATCCCATACCACCTTTGCGTACTCCATAATTGGCCACACGAGAGTGTTGTCAGTCAAGCTATTATTTTTGGACTGGCATGGTACAGATTTCATCGAAATCACCACAATGTTTGGCTGACCGTAGCACAGGCGGAGTCGATGTGCAGGTTCCACCATGGATTGGAGGTTATGAATAAATCCAAGTGTTTGTGCTGTTCGACACTACCAAACTCAAGATCGTTCATAGAGTACGTCATCTTTAAAATGTTTTTTTTTCTGGTTACACTCATAGTTACTTATGTTGTGGCGTTTAGATCCATCTACCGAATCATGCACCAGTTCTGTATTGTTTGGAGGTTTAGATTTATTTCTGATTGATCTGAAGGAGATTCGATTGCTTCATAAATTACAAAGTCGTCTGTAAAAAACCTTACGGAAACCATAACATATTTTGGGTTAATCATCATTAAAAATAAAAAATGGCAGCATATCCACGGAGTGAATGATGGAGAGTGGGGCGAAGCATCCGTCCGTCCATTCGTTCTTGCTTCCGTCCGTCCATGCGTCCATCTGTGTGACTTTCCATGCGTCCATCCGCCCGTCCTCGCGTTTGTCTGTTCGTGCGTCTATCCCTGCGTTCATCCATGCATCCACCCCTGCGTCCATCGACGTGTCCATCCGTCCGTGCAGGCATTCGTGCGTCCGTCCATGCATCTGTCTGTGTGTCCGTTCGTCCATCTAATCAACACTTCAAGTAGCACCATCTCGCATATTTTCATCATATATTTTGCATATAGAAGCACCGCCATCCAGCGGACTTTCCAAGGACTAAACGAGAGGTGGCACACGCACACTTTCTTACGGCTTGCGCTTCGTGCCAACTTCCCACCTTTGACCACCTCGAGTTCATGGCATATACTATATAGTACACTGTATTCATGGTACTGCGGCCTAACGCTCGCTAAACCTTTCTAAAACCAAGGACGTTATGCCCAGCGAGTATAAAAACATGCTCGAGAAGCTTGGAACATGCACTTATGAGTGAGATGGGTGGAAATTTTTGCAGTCATTTGTATTACCTCCTTCGTGTATCGGTATGGCCTTAGCAACCTTCCAAGCAGTGGGAAAGCAACAACTGGTTAATGAAGACTGAAAAATAATTGTAAAGTACTTCGAAACCCAAACTACTTATACAAAATTTATTTGGTATTCCGTCGGTTCCTGCTCTTTTCTTTTTGTCGATGTTAAACAGCAGGTTCAATAACACTCCTTGTTCACTAATCGTTATTTCTTCTATGGCAGGTGTGTCAAGCGACGCATAAAAAGACGGTACTTTTCTATCATCGTGGGTGAATACTGACGAGAAAAAAAAAAGCATTGAAACTTTCGGCGCGAGCTTGAAGGTTTTCTTTCTCTGCATCTGGAAGGGTTTGCGCATTTGGATTCACGTATCTCCAGAACTTTTGTAGTACTTCGTTAAAGAACGTTTTAGCTTAACGTTATAAAAAGTATATTTGGAATTTTAAACTAAACATCTCAGTTCCTGGGTAATCATGTGAATGGTTTTCTTCCTTGCAAGGCAAGGATTCTTTGAGTGAACTTTCCCTTTTCGTTTCAGTTGCCTTTTGGCGTGAATCACTTCACGCATTGCCGAAGGATTTTTCTTATCTATTTGTTTGCCGTGTTGCAAGAAACATTCGAATGAATTCATTAACTACATGCAAGAAGTAATGCAATACTTTATCTTTATTTGTATTTGAACTTTGCAAGAAAACAAAACTATCGAAAGAGCTTTCAAGCTTTTCTAAACTACAGAAGGCATCAGCAACAGCAAAATTTAGAACTGTATTTTTGTATCCACGATCCAACCGATTCGTGACTTGCTTCTTCAAAAGGATTAATGTTTAGATCTCCCAAGGTAACAACGTGTTTTCTTTTTCGTTATATTTTGTCTGCTGAGTTTCATATACTGAAGAGTATAACACTTGGGCGCGGACGATGACAGTCAGCCACAGATGCCAGCTAAAGAGCTTTTTTCGGAACCCTATTGCCTAAAATTGTCGTTAGTTTCAGTCCAGATTCAGCGTCATCAGCTGCTAGGGTCAAGTCGTCGCGACGCTCATATATTTTAGAAGATTATATGAAAAATATAGCGGATACATGATGACAGTTGGCTTGATGAGGGCTGTCCTATATTGTGTAATGTGGTAGGCAAAATGACTTCCTATTATCAGATTGCCCCGTCCCAGAGATACGTGTGAAGAAAAAGTGAAAGAAAGCTATCCAGTACTTCAGCGAAGCTCATTAGGAGCATTGGTCATAACTCTAGGATTGTCCGAACGCGATGTTTCTAATGAGTTTGATCAATTCTGAATGGAACTGAACAACTTGTTCAGAATCCTACATTGCCTAATTCTGTAGACACTGAGCGCATTGAAGTTGTGTGCGCATTACCACATGCTCCACTGGATAACACGTATTCTCTACTACAGCTACGTACTGATTTGTCACTAACCCGCGTAGGAGCAAGAACTCTCAGAAAATCTCGGCCGCAACGGCACGTCATTTCTTCTATAGATATATGGAAACGTGTGAACGAAGGCGTGCGTTAATTGCGTCCTCTTGGCAGATCGTGAAAACATTGCTGCTGATTAAGCCTGGTGAATCACCGCTATTTCTAAAGACTCGTAGAGCCCATTCAGTCTCACTAGTGGCACATCTGAAGTCATGGAAAAAAAATGTTTTACTTAAGGTGGCAGCGGTGACTTGATGCTAGCAACACTCTTAAAGAACAGGTGGTCGGCTTTAGACGATGACGATGTACTACGGACTGCGTACTTGACATGATCCATTTTGTGGAACATCAGACGAACTGTGGGAACATCACTGTTGTGGTGTTTATAGATATAGGAAAGTCATTTCACTCTGCCAGTCACTTATCTGTGCTGTACGAGCTTAATTTACGATGAGTACGTACTTATAGATTCCGGTGCGGGTTAAAGAACCCCTTGTGGTCAAATATTCTGGATCCTCCACTGCGTCTCTCATAATCATATCATGCTTTTGGGATGTTAAACCCCAACAATTTTTATTATCACTACGGGTACGTGGCCGTATTTTTAAATGAATCGAAAACTTCTGTCACGATGGTTAGAGAACGAGTGAAATAAATATATTTACAAAAAATACAAGGAGGGTCAGAGGCAGCTGCAGCCAAGACAGAGGAACAACAACGGCAACACGAGCGCGACACGAGCGTGATCGCATTCATCATCTTCGTCGTCTACCTGATGCTCTCTCGTTGCCGATGCTGTGTAACATATAACTTCCCGCCACCAGTAGCGTCGTCTTGGTGCCTAAAGGAAAGTGTGATCATATGCGCAGATATATGGTTTCAGACGGGAAACGTGGACGACGTCAGTGGCGGGTGTGGATGACGACGACTGACTGTCCAACGGAGCGATCTCATATGTAACCTCAAGAAGCTGCAGCGCAAAACATTGTAATGCCCCGAGTAGCAAGATGAGACCTTCGAAGAGAGGCTGACGTGGCAGAATGATGTCCAGAGGAGGACCAATGAACCTGGAGAGTAGAAAACTACTCTGTGATGGCTATTGTAGCGGGCCTTCTGAGAGAGCTGCGAGCTAAGAAGACGTTTCCGTGCGATTTGGTGGGACACTTGAGCCCAAGAACTGGTATCCCAGGCGTACTCTGTAACCGCTTGCGTAGTTGATGGGAGAAGAGTTTCGAAGGGTACGCTGGATGGCGGCCGAACAATAAATAGAAGGGGGAGAAGCCAGCGGTGTCGTGGAGTGACGAAATGTATGCGAATGTCACATAAGGTAAAGAACTGTCCCAATCAAGGTGATCTTTGGAAATGTACATGGAGGGCATTCTTGTCAAGATTTCATTTAGGCGCTCGGTAATACCATTTGTTTGCGGGTGGTAGGCCGTAGTGAGCTTGTGACGCGTCGAACACGAGCGAAGGATGTCGCTTGCGACTTTTGAAAGAAATGTGCGACCACGATCGGTCAGCAGCTGTCGAGGAGTGCCATGGTGAAAAATAACGTCATGAAGAAAGAAGTCAGCGACGTCAGTGGCACAACTTGTCGGTAGCGCTCATGTGACGTAGTCAATGGCTACGGTTATCCACTTGTCTCCAGCCAGAGAAGTAGAAAATAGTCCAACGAGATCGAGACCGACGTGGTAGAAGGGGACGGCGGGTAATTCTATTGGTTGGAGCGGACCAGCTGGTGGCAAGGTGGAATGTTTGGAGCGCTGGCAGGACTCAAAAGCAGCAACGTACCGGTGCACAGAACGGTAAACGCCTGGCCAGAAGAATCTACACCCCACGCGATCGTACGTGCGCGTGACCCCGAGATGTCTAATGGTTGGGGCGTCGCGAAGCTGTTAAAGAACAGCGGAACGGAGTGTCGCAGGAACTACGAGTAGTAGCTCTGGTCCCTCGGCACTGGTGTTGCGTCGGTAAAGAATGTCATCGCGTAGAATGAACAAGTGTAGCGACGGGTCTACGTGGGGGCAACCGTATACTGTGCGTGATAGACCACAAGTGGACATCGTTGAGCTGTTCCTTGCGTATGTCGGTGAAAGCAGACATGGCGAAGACACAAGGGTCTGAATCATGTGCTGAAAGGCTGGGTGGGTCCACGGGGTAACGGGATAGACAGTCGGCATCCTGGTGCATTAGGCCAGATTTGTATGCCACGTCAAAGCTGTATTCTTGGATTTTCAAGGCCCAACTGCCAAGTCATTCAGATGGATTTTTAAGGGACGACAGCCTGCAGAAGGCATGGTGATCCGTAATTACTGAAAAGGTGTGGCCAAACAAGTATGGTCGAAATTTTCGACTGCCCAAACTAGTGCGAGGCACTCACGCACTGTGATGGAAAACTTGCTCTCCGAAGAAGAAAGGAGGCGACTGGCATAAGCAATGACGTGATCCTGTCCTCGTTGCCACTGGGCGAGAACAGCGCCGATTCTATGTCTGCTGGCATTGATACGAACTTCATTATGGGCTGACGGGTCAAAACGGGCCAAGATGGGTGGGGAAGTAATATTGTAAGGGTGCTGAAGGCAGTTGCTTGGTCAGTACCCCCCCCCCCTCCACAAAAAAAGGCATGTCCTTCTTCAGTAGTTCCTTAGGTTGACGGGCAATGTCAGCGAAATTCTTCACGAAACGTCGAAACTAAGAACACAGGCCGATAAACTCCGTATATCTTTTGCGGAACGTTGTATGGGAAAATCTTTGACAACTCAAATTTTGTCAGGATCAGGTTGCACGCCTCGAGCACTGACAAGGTTACCCGGCACAGTGATTTCCCGACGGTCAAAGCGACATTTGGAAGAGTTAAACTGAAGTCCTGCTGTCCGGAAGACCTCAAAAACAGCCAACAAGCTGCTCAGGTGGCTTTCAAATGTAGGTGAAAATACGATGACGTCATCGAAATAGCACAGGCATGTGGACAATTTGTATCCATGCCGGAGAGAGTCCATCATCTTGTCAAATGTAGCGGGGGCATTACACAATCCGAATGGCATAACCTTGAACTGAAAAAAAAAACATCCGGTGTAATGAATGCGGTTTTCCCACGGCCTCGATGATCGACAGAAATCTGTCAGTATCCTGATCGTAAGTCGATAGATGAAAAGTAGGCAGACCCATGTAGGCAGTTGAGAGCATCGTGAATCCTCGGCAGTGGATACACGTCCTTACGTGTTACTTTGTTTAAGTGACAGTAGTGTACGCAGAAGCGCCAGCTGCCATCCTTCTTGACTAGCACGACCAGCGATGCCCATGGACTGCAGGAAGTTGCGATGAAGTCTTTTGTGAGCATTTTTTTCAGCGTCGTGCTGGATAACTTGTCGCTCAGCCTTAGACACGCGATAAGGACGTCGTCGGATGGGGCTGGCGTCTCCAGTGTTGATCCTATGAGTTACGAAAGATTTCTGATCTAAAGGGCGGTCATCAAAAGCAAAGATGTCATGGTAGGATTTCAGCAGGTGCCGGATATCAGCTGTCTGTGCTGGAAGAAGGTCAGGGGCGATCATCTTCTCGGTGGTGGCATCCGCTGCGCTATGATATGAGGAGAATGGAGCAGAGTACGAAGAAGATTGGGCAACGAACACCAAAATGGCAGCATCGATAGAGGAAACTTTTGCCAAAGACATACCATCTGGGATAACTTGAGCGCACCAGCTGAAGTTTAGGATCGGAAGAGATGCTATATTTCCCGCGACTGTCAAAAGTGTGTGAGACACGGCAAGATTTTTCGCAAGCAGAACGTCAGCAATAGGTGTGATCATGTAGTCACCGTCGGGAACAGGATGGACAGACCTCAGCTTCACGTAGGTAACGGCTTGAGGTGCTAGGCGATCGTGATCTACAGAACACAGACGTGGTTCAGATGGTGTCATGGTGACATGGTAAATAGAGTTGAAGCATGCCGGTTCCACAATATATAAGAGCCGAGTAGGCGGATAAAAAGTCCATGCCGAGGATAAGTTCATGGGAACATTTTTCGAGCACAGCAAATATCACTGTCGTGGAGCGATCGGCAACACTTATACGCGCGGAGCACATTTCAAACACGGGAAACGTGTGACCGTCGGCGACCTGGATGAGTGGTACTGTGGGTGGCTTTAATACTTTGCTAAGGCGGCAACGATGTTCTAAGGTCATCACTGATATGGGAGCCCCTGTGTCCACAAGTGCAACAATGGGTGTGTCGTCTACTTCAACGTCAATAAGGTTGCGTCGAGTCGGCAACGTGGTCAGAGAATTTGGCAGGCAAGTCGTCGATGCAGCATCACCTCTGCGAGCTGCGTCATCTAGTTTTTCCATGGAAGGTGGTCAGTCAGCGACGTTGGTCGGCGAAATTGGGGCGAGCGAGACGACGGGCGACGGAAGAGTGGTGAACGGGACTGGTGAGCATGCGGAGATGGAGAACGTCGACGATATGGCGGCATGGAAGAAGCGTCTTCACTGGTGGTCTGACGTGATTCCTGGTAAGGTTGAAAGCGTCCATGATCCCTCTCTGGGCGATGGGTGTACCCGCAGGATGCCTGATGCCAATACCACCGAGTGTTACAATGGCGGGCCACGTGTCCGATACGGCGGCAGTCGAAACAAATCGGATGATCGTAAGCAGTCCTCCACTCAGCTGGATTGCGAAGGCGCACCGGGAAGTTTTGGCTTTGGGCATACCAACCAGGGGGTCGACGACGGTCGATCAGCTGAGAGGGAGCTGCAATGCACTCGGAGGCCAGACCAGCATAATAAAGCTCTTGTCGCACTATGATATGTACTAGTGGCACCATCTCAGGGCTAGAGGCACAGGCATGGGAGCTTGTGGACGTAGGAGACAGAGCTTCAAGTTCACGTCTGATGATCTTGGTCATGTGCTCTGCAGTTAATGGCGTCTGTAGTACTGGCCCATCTTCGCACGACCAGCTTGCTGCTGTGTTTAGTAGTCAAGTGAAATGGTGGGCGATACGTCGACTTTTTGAGGCCTCCAAACGTTGGCACTTCTTGATGATGGCATCGACCATGTTGCAGTCCTTGCATATGAGAAGGTTGAATGCATCATCTGCAATGTCTTTCAATATGTGTGCTACTTTCTCGGTTTATTCCATGTCATTGTCTGCTTTTCGTCAAAGGGCGAGCACGTCCTGTATGTAAGTCACTATAGGACTCTGTTGACGTTTGCGCGCTAGATGCCAACTCCTTCTTGGCCGCTGCCTTTCTACCCACAGATTTGCCGAAAAGGGCGCGCATTTTTTCGCACGCATCCCAGCTTCCCATTTCATCTTCGTGGTTCTTGAACCGCATTTTCGCTGTTTCTTTTAAGTAGAACAGGATGTTGGCCAACGTAAGAATTTGATCCCAGCCGTAATTCTTACTTTTACGTTCGTACAACGGCAACCACTCTTCAATATCGACATCATCAGTGCCACAGAACGTACCAGCATCTTTTAGCTGTGGAAGGACAACAGTTGTGGTTGTAGTCGCCTCGGCGGGAGCGGGTCCCTGGTTTGCCATGGTGGAAAATTACGAGCGTCGGCCACTGCGGAGCTCTGTTATATCGTGTTGTACCCCGCACCACCACCAAATGTCACGCGGCTGAGAGAATGAATGAAATAAATATATTTACAAAATATACAGGGAAAATCAGAGGCAGCTATAGCCAAGATGGAGGAACAACAACAGAAACAACAACACGAGTGCGATGGCATTCATCATCTTCGTCGTCTACCTGATGCTCTCTCGTAGCTGATGTTGTGTAACACTTCCTCCGTGTCAGGCAGATATACATTTTGGCAGTGAAAGATATCTTTTCAACCCAAGCAGAGGCGCATCAAGGAAGCGGTCTAAGTCCTCTTTTTTTCAACGCTGCAATGACAGGTTTTTCAGCACAGCGGCCAGAAATCTTGAATATATTCATGCATGTAAACGACATATGTAAACATAATTGTCACAAATCTCTTAATGTCATCTAGCATCAGCTTCAGCAAAAACTAAATGCAATAAGCGATTACCCTGGGGAGCGAGGAATACAAATTTCTTTCGTCCAATTAGTGATCCTGCCGTTCACAAGCAGAATGTGAAAAACTTGAAACTTTTTTGGATCGCCAGAGAATCGAAATAACGCTCAAGCATCGCTTCCGGGGTGTTACCTTATGCGAGACGACCAACCCAGATGGGATAGAAGAGGAAGAAGAAGTTGTCACAGAGAACAGCCTCTGCTTCGAGCTCTGTGAGTTTTCTAATTCTTTTGCCTAGATTTTTAAATAATCGACACACCTCGGAGCGGCGTTCCCCCTTAGAATGGGGGATCAAAACCCCATCCAGCAACCGGGACCGGGCCGACCACATCATAGTGCGTCTGACACAAGTTCTCACCCCAGCCCAAGCGTGGTCCACGTTGAGAATTCTGATGACTCCTCCGTTGAATATATGGCTTCGGACAGCGACTACGTGGTCGTACCAAGCCGACGCCTGAAGAGAAAAATCAGCCGGACATCGCCGACTGGCCGGCAAGCACAGACAAAGGCGAGTAGCATGCGGTCGTACACCATTTCGTATGTGCCGACATCGAAGACAGACATCTTGAACTCTCTAAATAGGCAGAGCCTGTCGGAGTACTTTGAGCTCATCGCTCCAGGGAAAGTCGTAGAAATACGCATAAATACTCGAAAGAACATACTGTCCGTGGAGGTCACTACGAAGGCTTTATTGGACACGCTGAAAGCGATTGTTCGATTAGGAAACATTCCGGTTCGCGCATTCTCCGCGTATGACGAAGAAACGACAACAGGAGTTATATACGATGTGGATGAGGAGATAACAGACTCGAGTCTCGAGAAACTGCTGTCATCGTTGGCTCCTGTGCTTGGTTTCCACCACTTTGGACGCACGCGATGTGTTAAAGTAGTGTTTCAGTCGAAGACGTTACCCACACATGTAAAAGTTGGGTACGTGAAGCACTCGGTACGTCCTTACGTACCAAAACCTCTGCAATGTCATAAATGCATGAAATTTGGGCACGTTAGTGCAGCTTGCAAGGGTGCAGTAACCTGCAAGCATTGCGGTGGCCTTCATGATGGTGATAACTGCAACGCTGCGGCCAAATGCCCAAACTGCTCAGGCGCCCACGACGCAACATCAAAGGAATGTCCCAAAATGAGGAATGAAATTAGTATCCTGAAGAAGATGTTTTGGGACCACTCCACTCACAGAGAAGCTGCAATGGCTGTACGGCGCCGTAAACATCGTTCGCGACACCGACGCAAACGAAACAGCAGTGCTCATAGCTTATCAAATTCGACACACGAAACCGTGCCCTCACCACCTACTAGCCTACTTTGTCGGCCAGAAAGGAGGATACAGATGCTCAAATGCCAATACAGTCCACGCAAGTACAATGTAACCAGTCATTGGCTCTCCCCACGTCGGAGACTCAGTGGCCTTCACTACCGTCAAGAGCTACGATAGCGCCATCATCACATAGTGCCCCTACCCCCAATGAAGAAAACAAGAAGATGGACAACGCAGATGTCAAGGCTATGCTTAAAAAAATGATGGGTTCGATGCGTAAGATTCTCAGCAGCCTAAACACTCCCGCTGCTAAGGCGGCTGTGCAGCTACTTGAGGTTTTGGAGCCTCTTCTACTGGTTCTTCAGTAAGTGAACATGGCACTGATGTTCGAAGAACGCATGCGCCAGTCGCTTGTTATGCAATGGAATGCTCGTGGTCTACGCGGCCGTCTGTCAGACTTCAGACAAGGGGTTTTTAAATATCAAATTCCTGTTATCAATATATGTGAACGGAATATGGTTTCAACTTTTCGTATATCTGGATATATCCAGATTCGGTCCCGCAGTGATCAACGTACGAGCAAAGTTCTCGTTTGTATACGCCGTGATTTGACGTTCTTGAGACATGAAGTCACGTCGCATACCAGCAATGATTACGTGAGCCTGACTATAACACATAAAAAGCGAACATTCTCAGTAATAGGAGGATACATACACCCAAGCGCACAGATGGACTGCTTCCACCTGGGGACCATTCTCCAAGCAGCACAAAGGCGAAGGCGATCGGCGGGGACATTGTGATCGGCGAGTTTAATGCACATCATCCTCTGTGGGGTAGCACTACAACAAATTATCGCGGAAGGCATTTGGCCAATTTCATATGCAACTATATATGGACTAAGCGTACTCAACGACGGATCACCTACATTTGTTCGTGGCACGTCCTACAGCAGCTGCCTCGTGCAATCCGTCGCCGTGCCGAACGCCGATACAGACGAACGAAGTCGCCTTCAGACCTTTCCGCCTGTCGTCGAGCTGAACGACATGTTCTTCGGCATCTTGACAAGATTGACAGGTAACGTTGGAGAAATTTCTGTGGATCTCTGGACCCAGGCAACCTCTATCTAAGATCTGGCGTCTAGTACGAAGTTTGCAGACAACTCCCCAACAACGTCAACCATTTCAAGCTGTTGCTCTACATTAGGGACGGACAGAAGTTGAGATAGCCAGTGAATACTGTAGCCTCATCGTGGACACCACTGATGGTCTTGCCACTAATGAGCCTCTTACTACCATTGCGCCTCCATCGTCTGACGAGCGCCTTGATGTACGTTTTACAATGCATGAGCTTGACGCAGCGATTTCTGCCTCCCGCCGATCATCGGCACCAGGACCTGACAGAATCACGTATGCTGCACTCAACCATCTTGATACAGAAGCACAACGTATCCTGTTATCTCATTATAACACCTCATGGGAGTCAGGAGAAGTCCCAGCTAAATGGAGAACTGGCTAACCTCCCTGTCCTTCCTCATTTATTCCTCCTCCTCTTCCTCCTCCCCAGCTAAATGGAAATGCAGTCGCATTATTGCATTGCTTAAGCCGGGGAAGTGTCCTTATGCACTTTTCTCCTACCGACCAATCGCCTTAGCCAGCTGCGTCGGAAAAGTGATGGAAAGAATGGTACTGTCAAGATTAGAGTGGCTTCTAGAGAGCAACAACTCCTTTCCTGCATTTATGAACGGCTTCAGAAGACGCCGATCTGCCATTGATGGTGTGGTCGACTTGATAACCAGCGTTGAAGTGGAAAGAAGCCGACGCAGACTAGTGGCGGCGGTCTTCTTAGACATTAAGGGTGCCTACGATAATGTGCTGCATTGTGCGATCCTAGACGCACTGGAAGATTTCGACATCGGTGGACGACTGTACGCTTGGATTTTTAGCTACCTTAGGGACCGTACCATTTACATGACGACAAATAAAGGAGACACCGATCGATATAAGGTTCATCGTGGTGTTCCCCAAGGAGGAGTTCTCAGCCCGATCCTATTCAATGTCACAATGATCGGCCTAGCAGCAGAACTTCCCAGCACGGTGAAGATCAGTGCATACGCTGATGACATATGCATATGGGCATCCGGAACTACTCGTCCGCAATTACGAGCTCGACTACAGCGTGAAGTGACGATCACATACAAATATCTACAACGTCAGGGGCTCACTCTTTCAATCGACAAGCGCAGTGCTTGCGTTCACGCACAAGCATATGTCTAAATACCCGATATTTATTCATGGGACAGCGATACCTACTGTAACGCACCACAAGTTTCTTGGGGTTGTCGTACACAGAGATCTATCGTGGACGAGGCATGTCGCAGTACTTAAATCTAAATTGAAGAGCTCTGCTCTCGTTCTTCGCCACGTAGCAGGAGCAAGATGAGGCCCGTCAGAATCATCGCTACTTCAATTGTACAATGCTCCATTTGTGGGATACATTCGATACAGCATGCCGGTGCTCTCCAATATGAGACCTAGTTGTGTGAAGACGTTAGAGAGTGTTCAAGCTCAATTCTTACGGAGATGCTTGGGTCTACCACGCTGTACTTCAACAAATGGGACAATCGCAGAGGCTCGGGCTTGTCCCATCAGTGTATACATGCTCTGCGAGCCACTTAGAGTTCACCTCCGATTGCTGAGCAGACACAGACAGCACCCACTGTCAGTACTACCCGCCACTCACCCATATTGCAGTTTCTCAAGAGTAATATCACGGCATGAAAACAATATTCCATCAAGGTTTTCTCCGCCAAATGCCCCTGCAGTGCATCCATGGGTCTTGCCTAAATCCCCTGTTTCTTTTACGATACCTGGAATCACGAAGAAGTCACTCATTTCTTCTGCTGTCCTCAGACAACTGACCCTATATCACATTTATACAACGTACAGTGATTCTCTGCACGTGTACACCGACGGATCCACCACGCTAAACACCTCCGCCGCAGCCTTTGTCATCCCTGACATGGATATCGCTCGACGATTCAAAGTAGACCATAAAACCACATCAACTGCCGCAGAGCTTGTCGCTATCCGGGAGGCAATAAGATTTATTTCCGGAGAGCGACCTCGAGCCTGGATGATTTTCTGCGATGACAAACCCGCTTTGCAAACCATTAATTGCATCATGAAGCAAGGTCCGTGGGCATAATAAGGGGTGGCCATCATGAGGGGTGGGCATCATAAGTAAGAAGAGAACGATAAACAATGTAACAATAAACATCAATAAGACTAAAATACAAAATGTAGATACAAATGGCGGCAATAAAACTAAGACAATCCATTTCACAAAGGCAAGTCCAAACGCATCAATTCATGTATCTTCGATAGTATATCGGAAGCGTGTTGCATCACGGACCAGTGCAACATCTTTTGGAAGGCAATTCCAGTCTCGGGCAGTGCTGACGAAGAACGACTGATGGAATGTAGTGGTGCGGGTACGGGGTGGAATTACTGCGTTCAGGTGGCTTGTTCGGGATGTACGATGAGTCACTTGAATCAACCGACTGTCACGAGGCATGGTGTGAAAGAATCTGTGGTAGAGGCAAAGGTGTGAGATGCGGCGATGAGAGGCAAAGGGCACCAGCTCCAGCTTAGACGTTAGAGACGAAACGCTTGCGTGATACGAGTACTCAGAAAGGATGAATGTGGCGGAATGGTTCTGGACTTATTGGAGAGCTTTAGTGAGATTAGATTGGGGGGGGGTCAATGATAGCAGAGGCATATTCAAGTTTAGGTCGCACGAGTATTATGTATGCAAATAATCTTACATGGGATTGAGCCATGAAAAGATTTCGGCGAAGGTAACCAAGCATTTTGTTCGCTGAATTGATAATGTGGGTTATATGATCCGTCCAAGATAAGTCTTGAGACAGGTGAAGTCCTAGGTACTTGAAGGAATGCACATTAGCTATAATGCTGTTATTAATCTTATACACGGAGGGTGCATAGTTGGGTCGACGATGAAATGAAATGTTCACGGTTTACTGGTGTTCAGTGACATGAGCCATGTGGTACACCAGTCTTGAATACGAAAGAGGTCTTCCTGAAGTGTACAAACGTCGAAGGAGTTATTGATAGGGCGGTACACGACGCAATCATCTGCAAAAAGACGTATTTCAGAGGTTGCAGTAGATGGCAGGTCGTTGATGTAGATTACGAAGAGGAGCGGCCCTAGAACAGTGCCTTGGGGCACGCCCGACAGAACGGGTGAAGTGGATGATGCGTAGTTGTTAGCGTATGCGAACTGTTTGCGGTCGGTTAAGAAACACTCAATCCAATTGCGAACAAGCGGATGAATGTTTAGGCGCGACAGTTTCAACAAAAGACGAAAATGAGGAACCTTATCAAAGGCCTTTTCAAAATCTAAGAATAGAGCATCGGTTGGAATGTTACTAAGTTTAAATGAATGTCATGAATGAATAGAGCAAGTTGAGATTCGCATCAGTGACCCTTCCTGAAACCATATTGATTTCGATGAAAGAAGTTCACCGAGCTTAGGAAATGAGCAACTTGAGAGTAGATGACGTTTTCCATGATCTTGGAGCATATGCTGGTGAGGAAAATGGGACGGTAGTTTCCAGGGGAAGACCGGTCACCTTTTTTTAAGACTGGAATGACCTTCCCTGCCCTCCAGTCATCTGGCACTGTACCTGTGTCAAGTGAGGGCTGAAAAATAATACAAATAGTCGCACTGCACGCATATTTTGTACTTTTTAGTACTTTCGTGGTGATTCCGTCAATACCGCAGGATGAAGAGCACTTCAGGGAGTCAATGACCTTGACAATGCTCTTTGCCCTGAATTCAGTACCCTCCATTGGAGGAAAATTGAAATATGGAAAGTGTGGTAATGCATCTGTATTTTCTTTTGTGAACACTGAACAAATGCTACATTCAGTGCGTCGGGAACTTCGGAATCAGCAATGAGTGTCCCCGTGTTATCACATAGTGAAATGACACTTTTATTATCAGGCTTAATCGCTTTCCAAAAACGCCGAGGGTTAGACAGCAGCAAATTTGGTATGGTAGTGGAATAGTACTCGCGCTTGGTGCGTGCTTTTAATGAGTTGTACTCTTTAACAACCTCATTATGCTTTTGCCAGGCCGAGGATGAACCAGTTCCTTTAGCAACTTGAAATAATCGCTGTTTTATTATTAAGGCCTTTCAAAGACTTGTTGAACCAGGGGGAACGCGTTTTTTTCATTTATAGTGATAGTTGGGATGTAAAAATTCATTAAACGCAGCATTTCGGCTTTGAATAGTATCCAAAGGCTCTCAGTTGAATGCTGCCGATATGTAAGGGCAAGTTTCTCGTGAAAAACAGAAAGTAGTGCTATAAACGGCTTTAACCAGCACCTGGGTGACCAGCAGAGAACGGTATGTTGGAGCAGCCCAATATGGATCTCGTCACTGTGGATCTGACGTGCTGATGGTGCACGACATGTGCGCGTAGCAGCGATGTGCACTGCTCTCGTGTACGCGTTGATATTTTCCTGGCTGTGCTATGTGGTGCGGTATGCCTTTGTCCAGCACCAGCTAGACTTGCGGAGAGAGGTCAAGTTTTATATTGAGAATTTCGAAATCGCCATTATTCGCGAGTCACACCCGAGCTATGCTAACGCGCTCCTACTCGTTCTCAGGCCGCGCACGTGTGGTTCGGCCCTAAGGGCACCGCGATGTTAGCGCTGCGCGATACGCAATTCGAATGCGTTAACGTCGCCACAGAGCCAATGCGACAAAGCGGGAGCAATGAGTGCGCTCCCGCGAAGCGAGAGCCACTGGCCAGGCAGTGCCCGGATTTTTTATGCCCGCACTCCGCCGTCGCCGTCGCCGTCACCGTCGATGCTCCCTGCACCGGGCAAGCGCACTGAACATAACTCGCGGCGGGAGCTCAGGCGCGGTGGCAGATGGCTCGCGCTGCGTCGCGCACTCGCTCACTCAGTCGTTCCCGTCACGCCGCTGCACCCCGAACCGGAGTACAGCCACGGGGATGCGTTATTCGTTGTTAAGGAATACAACACTGCGACTAAACCATTCTCTTGCTAAATTGTGGGCTGACTACATACTTCCAAATTCGCAAATGGCACTTGAAATCCTTATTAACCAACCAGCGTTCCCATAAAGGAATGAAGCAATGCAGAAAGTATCGAAAAAATTCCCTTTATAATCGGGTGATCCCCCCCATCGGGTATGATCCATGTGTAGAGGAAAACAACAACAACAACAACAACAACAACAACAACAACAACAATAACAACAACAACAACAATGAAGGCCGCGCACGTTCTCCCCACCCTCTCCTCACCCTATACACCTTCATGAAAGCCATCAACGAGATCAGGTACATAGTCGTTTGCTTCCCATTTCGAAGGAGCTTCCTCATCAGTTGTATTCGAACACGGAACTGATAGTTTTTTTTTTACTAGGAGGGGGGGGGGGGCACAACGAGGAAGGCCGGAAACTCATGCATTCTCTTTCGACTATGTTTTCTTTGGGGGTGTAGACTGAGGGGGGAGGGGGGTGCCAGCCCCTAACGTACTCCAGCTAGCGTTGCCCCGGGCCACCGGACGAGAGAGAGATACGAAGCACCCTGCGCAGTGATGTGAGCCCTTCTCTCACCTGGTATGATGTTGTAGTGTATGGTAATCAGTTAACTGATGAATGAACGAAGGCAGTCGTCCAGTTGGTGTGTGCCACTGATGGCACATACTCCAACTTCTCTTTCAGTGAATTCCTTCAAATATTATTTTCAATTACTTTTTATTATTTATTATGACAGTCAATTCCCTTTGATGACATAAACATTTGCTCCAGCATCATATGTATCCTCTACCACTCTCAATTTGAACCATTCATGATGAGCAGCAGCCTGACTACACCCACTGCAGAACAAAGGCCCCTCCCATGTTCCGCCAGTCAACTCGGTCCTGTGCTTGCTGCGGCCACTCTATACCCGTAAACTTCCTAATGTCATCTCCTAAACCCACCAGAAATGACAGAAGAAGCAAGGAAATCCTTGGAGGGAATGCAAAGAAGAAAAGCTCCTGGTGTGGATCAGGTAACATCAGATCTGCTGAAAAATGAGGACAGATTGTGTTAGAAAAACTGGCCACCCTGTTTACAAAGTGTCTCCTGACGAGCAGGGTACCAGGATTTTGTAAGAATGCTAACATCGTCTTAATCTTTAAGAAAGGAGACGACACTACTTGGAGCATTGCAGGCTGATCACATTGCTCTCCATCGTATAAAAGCTATTTACAAAAGTAATTGCCAACGAAATTAAGACAACATTAGAATTCAATGAATCAAAAGATCAAGCAGAATTCCGCTTGATCCTTTGGCTACTCAATCATCGACCACATTGATGCTATCAATCGGGTTATCGAGAAATACTCATTATACACCCATCCACTATACATTGCCTTCATAAATTTTGAGAAGGCATTTGATTCACTAAGAACGTCGGCAGTCATGCAGACACTGCGAAATAAGTGCGTTGACGAAGCATATTGTTATGGTTAAAGTTGAAGAATGTTTATGAACAGGGAGAGGTTGATGATCAAGTAATGATGGCGTCGGTAGGCTGCAGGAGTTCACGTCTTCCACCTATTCTCCTTTCTCGGCTCATACCCGTTGTATTCCCCAGGTACCAGACGAAGCTCGCTGGGCGAGTTTGAATCATTAAGAATGTTCAGAGTTAAACCGCTCAAGACGAGTGACATGTATCAGCTGCAGGGTCCGGTTTGATCGATGGCCAGATGGTGTCAGGCGTGCTACAACGCATGTCTAGTAGATCAAGCAATCAACAATGACGAATGGGCCTGTTTACTGAGGTAAAAAGCTTTCGAATAGGCCCCATTTACGTTGCGGTGTTCACAACCACACAAAGTATCATTTGCAGTATGCGGCAGACTGATGGCAGCTGTCATACCATTCCTTCAATCGGTGTTGCGATGTTACACTACGAAGACGAGCAATACGCCAGGATTCTCCGGCTAGACAGAGGGTCTTCGAGACAGGGTAGTCGCTATGGAAGTCAAATGGCAGAATAGTGTCGACGAATTAAGCTTAAATGTGGGCGTTCGTGAAGGGATAAAAAGGTCTGTAATCAGTTGTCCCACGCTTAGCACTGTTATATGCATAGGTAATGAAGGGGAGTAAGACAGTAAGTTGGGCCAGTTGGTTAGGATCCGTCGTGAACATACTGACAGCGCAACACCAGAAAAAATACAGGACAGGGAAGGAGCAAAAGAGAAGGAGCCGTCTTTTCTTTCTCTTTTACTCCTTCCCTGTCCTGTATTTTTTCTGGTGTTGCGCTGTGAGTAAGTTCACAATGAAGGGAAGAACGTCGACCCAGTCCTTGTGGTCATATGATACGTACATGACCAACATGTTAGAGTTATGTTTGTATGTTCTACCAGCCCATTCATCTGAGGGTGTTAAGGGAATAAATGGCGGAACTAGGAATTGCGCAGACTAACCAGTTCTTCAACGACGCCCACGACAAACTGACCATAATAACTAACGATAATTCTGGCAGTACAATGCCGAAGAATGAAGAATCTAAGCAAAATATGGCCACCCACGCCGATGTCGAGGATGATATGGTCATCGTGTTTGAGTAACTATAGTCAGGTGGTCGACGCATACAGTCACCCATTGATTGTTGTTAGACGAGCGTTGAAATGGGTCCAAAAAATCGATACCAACTTGCTGAAATGGTAGATGAGGTTGTGGCAGGGGTTGGAGAAGACCTGGGGGAGGAATCGAAGGCCGCTTGTAGCATGTTATTGTTCGCAACTTGCGACATGGTATTTGTCTGTATGTCTTGTTATGGGCCAGTAAAAGTGCTGTTGTGGCCTATTCTAAGTGGTGATGAACTCCAGATGACCAGCTGTCGCATCGTCGTGAATGGCTTCCAGTACCTCCAAACGTACCTTCTGGTCGTACCTCTCTGGTACGACCAGAAGGAAGCGTTCGCCTTTAGCCGAATAATTGGTCTTGTAGAGAAGGCCGTCACGAACACGAAAGTGGCTGGTGGCTCGAGGACGTGAATGGCTCCGAACTTATATAGTCTCTTGTTCTTTTTTGAAAGTTATTGAGTCTGCAAGTGTGGCTATGCGCGGTGGGTGAGTTATTTTCTTATAAATGATACAATTATCAGCGAAATGTTTTATGCTAGTTCCCATGCATTGGGGTAGATTATTAACAAAAACACAAAAGTCTAAGTTTCGCCGCAAAGGCGAAACAATAAATACGACAGCAACAACTTGGAACGTAATGCTGAGAACGGCAAGTAGATTGAAACGTGCAATGCACTGCTCACGCGCAAAAGAGGCACGAAAACAACACACACAGGACGAGGGCTAAATAAAACGTTTACAGCTCGACACTTAACGCGCTTTTTAAACAAAAACGTCACAGCTTTGCCGCAAAAGTGAAGCAATTAACGCATTAGCAACAAATCGGAAGCCCCGCCGCGGTGGTCTAGTGGCTAAGGTACTCGGCTGCTGACCCGCAGGTCGCGGGTTCGATTCCCGGCTGCGGCGGCTGCATTTCCGATGGAGGCGGAAATGTTGTAGGCCCGTGTGCTCAGATTTGGGCGCACGTTAAAGAACCCCAGGTGGTCAAAATTTCCGGAGCCCTCCACTACGGCGTCTCTCATAATCATATAGTGGTTTTGGGACGTTAAACCCCACAAATCAATCAATCAACAAATCGGAAGGTCACGCACCGAATGGCAAGCAGATTGAAACGTTCCCGCGTTTCTCATGAACAAATGACGCGCGAAGCGTACTCACAGGTACAAATGAACGCAAATAAGCGTCTCAGTTGTTACTGCGCTATGTCTGAAAAGCGCAGCCTTTTAGCAAACGGAGACTGAGCAACGATTGCAGTGATCTTTGTGTGCCCAGTAACTATACAACAGAAACGTTCTAGTGAAAGCCCAACGCCAGCCAAGACGTACGATTGTCCCTCCGCACTTTGAAATAAGGCCGCGCGAGCGTGCCTCCACCCTTTTCATTCCTAGGGGCAAAGCACGGGCGGAAGATTAGAACGCGTGCAGCCGCGCGCTCATTGCGCAAGGCGGCACGCGTTCTAATCTCCCGCCCATGCACCCAAATTTGAGCACACGGGCCTACAACATTTCCGCCTCCATCGGAAATGCAGCCGCCGCAGCCGCGATTTGATTCCGCAACCTGGGGGTCAGCAGCCGAGTACCTTAGCCACGAGACCACTACGGAGGGGCTTCCCTCCACAGAGCAAAGCACGCGTGGAACATAAGCGTGCATTAGCGCATCGCGACGAGCTGGGCGCCGAGCTACAGTGTACTCTAGCCGAGCTTTACGCCCCGCCGCGGTGGTCTAGTGGCTGAGGTACTCG
Organism: Rhipicephalus annulatus; assembly: GCA_013436015.1. Taxonomy (NCBI): domain Eukaryota; kingdom Metazoa; phylum Arthropoda; class Arachnida; order Ixodida; family Ixodidae; genus Rhipicephalus; species Rhipicephalus annulatus. Next base: position 221,027 of record WOVY01005177.1, on the reverse strand, counting down.
GCTGCTGACCCGCAGGTCGTGGGATCGAATGCCGGCTGCGGCGGATGCATTTCCAGTGAAGGCGGAAATGTTGTAGGCCGGTGTGCTCAGATCTGGGTGCACGTTAAAGAGTGCCAGGTGGTCGAAATTTCCGGAGCCCTCCACAACGGCGTCTCCCATAATCATATGGTGGTTTTGGCACGTTAAACCCCACATGTGAATCAATCACTAGCCGAGCTTTACGTTGAGCGCGCTCATCACGCTTTCTCGCTGGTAATGCTGAAAACACTATTTCGCCCAAGATATATGCTGCCAGCGCTAAGTGGTAGATATAAGTAGCGTGACATTTCAACGATGAAAGAGTGTTCCTTCGTGGCTGAGTGGTTAACGCCGCGCGCTCACAAAAGAAAGGTCGGACGTTCGATTTCACGCACCAAAGGGTTTTTCTGGGTTATTTTTTAATGCGGAGCATTTCTTAGCGAACTTAGGCGAGTTTGACCGTATCTATCTATCTATCTATCTATCTATCTAGTCACCTACGGCGTTCAACTCTCCTGGCCGTTTGGGTAATGGGATGAATACCAAATCTGGTATGACATACCGTGACTGTATGATGAGCATAATTAACTAGTAAATCATGGCATGTATGTCATGAATGCCATGATTTAAATGTCATGATCTTGCTGCTCCTGCGATGGTTTCGTTCACATGGCATATTGCAATACTGGTATGGTATAACGTGACTGCATGGCGAACACAAGTGACAGGCCCCCACGTGGAAATCTTGACATGCGTGCCATGTAGGAACATGACTACATGCCACGGTCATGATGCGCTCGCAGTCGTTTCGCTAGCTTCACATGTACCAAATTTTATGTTACGCGACGTGAATGAATGACGAAGGTATATGACTGGGGCAAAGGTCATAATCATGATATGCGTGTCATGTAGGAACATGACTACATGCCATGCTCATGATGTGCTCGCGGTCGTTTCGTTGACTTCACATACACCAAATTCGGTATTACGTGATATGAATGATGACGAAGGTATATGACTAGTGCAAACGTGAGAATCCTTATATGCGTGTCATGTAGGAACATGACTACATGCCACGCTCATGATGCGCTCGCGGTCGCTTCGCTGACTTCACATACACCATATTCGGTATTACGTGACGCAAATAAATGACGAAGGTATGTGACTGGTACAATCATTATAATCATGATATGCGTGTCATGTAAGAACATGACTACATACTACGCTCGTGATGCATACGTGGCCGTTTCGCTAGCTTCACATATACCAAATTTGGTATTTCGTGACGTGAACAGATGACGAAGATAGATGATATGTCATAACATGATAATCATTACATGCGTATCCTGTAAAACATGACAACGTGCAACGCTCATAGCATGCTTGCGGCTGTTTTGTTAGCTTCACATATACCAAATATGGTATTAGGTGTCGTAGATCGACGACGAGCACAGATGCCAGGCGCAAACATGATAATCATGACATGGAAATCATGTGCGGCATAAGTTAGTAAGTTAGTCTCACTCATAACGTTGTGCTGATTTTAATGTGACAATTCTACCATCCTGATTCGTGCTTCGCATATCATCGATTCCCACTGCACGTGAGATCTACCACTTTTTTCTTGCATGCGTTTTCAAATATATATATATATATATATATATATATATATATATATATATATATATATATATATATATATATATATATATATATATATATATATATATATATCGTGAATGACGGCGCATGTCGACGCCGGCAGCAAGATATAGCTGAGAGCGTCCATATAATTGCTAACGCAATAAAATAAGGAACAAAGAGACATTGTTTGTTGTATTTATATGCTTCCTTCTTGAAAAAAATTCGCCGAGAAAGTGCTAGTTCTTTCGTTTTTTTTTCTTTTTGTCTACGTCTATTTACTGTTAGATCAATTAAAGAAACAAAAATAGGAGCCAAGGCGCTGCCCTGTGGTGCACCTGATATAACTTAATATACTACCAGTGTTTGCTTATTTTACCTGCGCTGTTCACTTGATTATATTGACGCAAGGTAGGCTGGCAACTATAGTAGCCAGCCTCTGAAGAGGACAACGAAGTAGTTCTGTGCGCGCATGCTCTGGTGTTCGCGTTTTCTGGCCCTTGGGTTGCGAAAGTAAACGCCCTATTTTGTACCTGCGTGCCTGTGTCTTTAAGACATTTTCTGGTGGAAGTGCTGGGTACGGTAGATGATACGGTCCCCTGAGAGCACCCCTGACGCAAGTCCATCGAGTATCTCAGCCGAGCTTACCCCTGTGCACGTACGTTCCAGCCGTCGTCTCCAGGGACTCGAGCCACAGCACAGTTTGCTGCCAGAACGTCAGAGGACTATAAATCAAACACCGCCTAACGTCACCGCGCCAGCACCAGCGCACCTGATTATCAACCAGCCCAAGACGATGAAGACATTTCATGGAGCTGCTTTTGAAGATGCCGATGCTCGAGCATTTCAACCGGGTCGCCGTCATCAACAATTGGACCCCAGAGCGTAAGCTACGCTATGTGTGCTGCTTCCTGGAGGACTCCGTGAAAACGTGGTTTGAGAACCATGAAGCAGCACTTACGTCATGGGATGAGTTTCACCGGCAGTCCCTCAAGGAATTTGCCCGAGAGGACAGGAAAAAGACAGTGGAGCGTGCTATAGAGTCAAGGGTTCAAGGCCCTAACGAAAGGGTGACGACCTACGTAGAGGACATGGATCGGCTTTTCAGGCGTGCGGAGCCCTCTATTACCGAATCCAAGAAAGTTCGCCACCTAGTGCGTGGTTTTAAAGAAGAGATTTTTGCCGGCCTGATTCGAAACCCGCCTGCGACACTTGCGGAGTTCCATGAGGAAGCCACTGCCATGGAGAGGGCCCTTCAACAGCGTACCAGGCAGTATAACCGTGGTGTAAACCCAAGTGAGGTCACTTCTGTCACTCTCGGCAATGACATCAGCGCGTTGCGAGAGCTTATCAGAGCTCTCATTAAGGAAGAGCTACAAAAGATGCAGGTGACTGCTTCACCTGCAGAGCAGCTCTCCATTGCGGAGATGGTACGCGCCGAGCTACGGCAAGCCGTTCGCGCTCCCCAACCATCCGAGGCGCCACAACAGAGGCACTGCGTCGAGATGAGCTACGCGGAAGCGGTGCGACGTCCTCCATCGTGCAGTTCAACCAGCGTATTTTACCCCAATGAGCGACACGCTCAGCAAATGGAGGTAGGCTTCCGCCCTCGCAGCTCACCGTTGATCGCCGAAGCAAGACCGAGAAAAAGTGACATCTGGCGTACACCCGACCACAGGCCCCTTTGTTTCCACTGCGGGGAAGCCGGACACGTCTACCGAACATGTCCATACCGTCGTGTGGGTCTCCGTGTATTTTCGCCTAATGCCCCTCGTCCACGACCTGGCGAGCGACCACAGGAAATAGAGAGTTTAATCTCGAATCGTCGCAGTATCGAACATCGGTCACAAGAGCCTCGCTCGTCGTCGCCTGCTCGCTACAGGTCACCGAGCCCAGCCTATTCACGCGGCGCTCCAAGACGCCGTTCACCCAGTCCTGCAAGTCGGGAAAACTGAGTTCAGCGACCTCCGGAGGTGAGGCCGCTCACGCTGACTCTACGGAAGATCCTCCACTACGACGACAGCAACAGCAGCAAAAAGATGTACAGACGCAGTCAAACGTGATGCGAAGAGTGGTGACATCAAACATTGCGGTAACTGTGGACGACGAAGTAATGGCGCTAATTGACACTGGAGCAGACACTTCCGTTATGAGCATGGGTCTTGCCTGCAGGCTGAAGAAGGTTTCTACCCAGTGGGCTGGGTCGCAGATACGTACGGCAGGAGGCCATCTTCTTACTCCGGTGGGGCGGTGCACAGCGCGAGTCAGTATTCACGGATTTACGTATCTCGGAGATTTTGTAATACTGCCGAGTTGCTCGAGGGACCTAATTCTCGGACTGGACTTTCTGCGTGATAATGGAGCCGTGATTGATTTGCAACAGTCGCAAGTGACGTTTTCTACGGCACACGCTTTAGCGCGCAACCCTCACGGCAGTTACGTCAATGCTTTGAGAATTGTTGACGATGACGTCACGTTACCGCCGAAGAGTAGCGTGTTCACCTTGGTAGCCTGCGACTTTTTTGACGAATTCAACGAATATGAAGGTATTGCTGAGGCAAATATCCCGCTGCTGCTCAAACGAAACATATGCATAGCCCGATGCCTTGTTCGGTTAGAGAATAAACGCTCTCGAGTTCTGCTGACCAACTTCAGCAATGAGTTTCAGCACGTTCCTAGAGGGACTACTGTCGCTTTCCTCAGTGAAATCGCCGACTTTTTCGATATCGGCACATTGGATACGACTTCACCGCATGCAAAAGCTTGTGCTGACCGGGGAAGCCGCATTCACGTTAATCCAGACTTGCCAGATTCACGAAAAAAGCGGCTCCTAAACCTTGTGAGGGAATTCTCGGACTGCTTCTCCACAGCATCGAAAGTTCAGCGTACCACCGTTACAAAACACCGCATTGTTACCGAGGAGTCGGGGCGGCCTCTTCGCCAACATCCATACCGTGTGTCCCCGAAGGAAAGAGAGATGATTAAGCGTCAATTTCAAGAAATGCTGAATGATGACGTCATCCAACCCTCGGTTGATGATGTCATCCAACCCTCGACAAGTCCGTGGGCGTCACCTGTTGTCTTAGTAAAGAAAAAAGACAACACACTACGCTTCTGCGTCGACTATCGACGGCTTAACAAAGTCACGAAACGCGACGTTTACCCCCTGCCACGGATTGATGACGCCTTAGACCGTCTACGCCACGCCCAGTTCTTCACATCACTAGATCTTAAGTCAGGGTACTGGCAAATTGAAGTTGACGAGGGCGACCGTGAGAAAACCGCGTTCGTGACGCCTGATGGGCTCTACAAATTTAAAGTGCTGCCTTTCGGTCTCTGTTCCGCTCCCGCCACGTTTCAACGCATGATGGATACTGTACTAGCTGGACTAAAGTGGCAGACGTGTCTTGTATACTTGGATGATGTCGTTGTGTTTTCAACCACATTTGACGAGCATCTTTCAAGGCTAAAAAGTGTCCTCATTGCAATTAGGAGAGCGAACCTTACCATCAAGCCCAAAAAGTGCTACTTCGGCTATCAGGAACTCAAGTTTCTCGGCCACGTGATTAGCCCGGGGGGTGTTAGACCAGATCCGGAGAAGTTGGCTGCCGTTGCCGATTTCCCTCGTCCTGGAGACAAAAAGGCTGTTCAGCGATTCCTCGGACTCTGTGCGTACTACCGCTGTTTTGTCGAAGGAATTTCGAAAATTGCGGAACCTCTTACAAGACTGACACGGCCAGATGTACCTTTCGTATGGACGGAAGAACAACAACAAGCCTTCGTAGAGCTGCGCAATCAACTGCAGACAGCTCCAGTGCTGGCACATTTCGACGACACTGCCGACACCGAGATCCACACAGACGCCAGCAACGTGGGAATCGGAGCCATTCTAGTTCAATGGCAGAACGGCGCAGAGCGTGTGATCGCTTACGCGAGCCGCAGTCTCACAAAAGCAGAGGCTAATTACTCTACCACCGAAAAATAGTGCCTAGCAGTCGTTTGGGCCATTAGCAAGTTTCGACCCTACCTATACGGCCGGCCATTTCGAGCGGTCAGTGACCACCATTCGCTCTGTTGGCTTGCCAATCTACGGGATCCATCAGGCCGCCTCGCCCGCTGGAGCCTCCGCCTTCAAGAGTACGACATAATGGTGGTCTACCGATCAGGACATAAGCATACAGATGCTGACTGCCTGTCTCGTGCTCCTATTTCCTCGACGTCATCTGACACTGAACAAGATTTACCGTTTCTTGGCATCGTCGATGTGGTGCGGATAGCTGAGCTTCAACGTGAGGACACTGAGCTACTTCCTGTCATCCAGCATCTTCAAGGAGAAGACGTTATCGTCCCACGCCGACTCTCGCGTGGTTTGACTACGTATTGCCTGCGGAACAATGTTCTCTACAAGAGAAATCTTGAGAGCAGCCAGGAAACTTTCCTCCTCGCCGTTCCAATGGCACTGCGTGAGGAAGTTTTGCAGGCGTGCCACGACGATCCTTCGGCCGGTCACTTAGGCTTTGCTAGGACATTAGCGCGCATCCGACAGAAGTACTACTGGCCACAGCTGTATTCGTCCGTTCAGCGCTATGTCCGCACCTGCCGTGACTGTCAGAGGCGTAAAGTTCCACCCGCAAAGCCCGCCGGTTTCCTCCAACCTTTAGATCCACCTCGAGCACCATTTCAGCAAGTAGGAATGGATCTTCTTGGCCCCTTCCCAACGTCATCCTCAGAAAATAGGTGGATAATTGTCGCGACCGACTATCTGACTCGCTATGCAGAAACCAAAGCTGTGCCTAAGGGAACTACAGTTGAAGTCGCCAGATTCTTTGTCCACGACATTGTTTTGCGCCATGGTGCACCTGCTGTTCTCATAACCGATCGCGGAGCAGCATTTACGGAAGAGTTATTGCAACAAGTCACCAAGCTGACGCACACCAACCACCGGAAAACAACAGCTTATCATCCCCAAACGAACGGCTTCACGGAGAGGTTAAACAAAACATTGGCCGACATGCTATCTATGTATGTTGATCTAGAGCACAAAACGTGGGATAAAATATTGCCGTACGTCACGTTTGCTTATAACACCGCTGTGCAAGAGACCACAGACCTAACACCATTCGAGCTTGTTTATGGCCGTCACGTCACAACAGCGTTAGACGCTATGCTCCCCGTAGACCAGGACAACAGCGGAAATGACAGCGTTGACGACTTCGTTGAGAAAGCCGAGGAAGCCCGCCAGCTTGCACGGAACCGCATTCGCGCGCAGCAAGATATCGACGCTCACCGTTACAACCAAGGCCGAAGGAGCGTCCACTATCAACCAGGTGACTATGTATGGGTGTGGACACCAGTTCGACATCGTGGGCTTTCGGAGAAGCTATTGCGGCGCTACGTTGGCCCTTACGAAGTTGTGCGCTGCCTCAGTGACGTGAATTACGAGGTAGTTCCCCAAAGCTCCGACACCAGTTTAAACCGAAGACGTCCACGTCCAGAAGTAGTCCATTTAGTACGGATGAAACCGTACCACGCCCGCGAGTTATGAACACTTCGAACTTTTTCCTTATTATCCACAACAGCGTGGGCTTTCTTTTTTTCATTGACGTGATCATTTTTTTTTCTTTCATGGCCACCTCTAGCATCTCAGTCAATCGACCGAGACGGTCTCTCTTGAAAGGGGGGAATTGACGCAAGGTAGGCTGGCAACTATAGTAGCCAGCCTCTGAAGAGGACAACGAAGTAGTTCTGTGTGCGCGTGCTATAGTGTTCGCGTTTTCTGGCCCTTGGGTTGCGAAAGTAAACGCCCTATTTTGTACCTGCGTGCCTGTGTCTTTGTGACAATATAAGCAAATTCTGTTCCCTACATGTTTTTACTGATTGCCACTATATTTTACCGATTGCCACTATCAGTATTTTATTAGTTATATTTCATGTAAACCCGGTCAAATGGCTGTGAAGGGTCAGGTGAGATCAGGTGTATTCTTTTTTTTTGTTGTTGGTACGTGGACAAAAATATATACCATGTATTCATTCGATTCATTGCATAACTCAAGGAAGACCGCTCTGATATTACAAAAAACGCGTTCTGTCGTGAAGAAAGTAATTATATGTTTTAGAAAAAAAAGTGCTCGAACATTTCGGATATTCCAACCAGTGACAGTTGTCGACGTCAGCGCACTGCCTGATTTGTGAATAAATATGACCACGAACCTATGCCACCTACCAGTAGTTACGCAATGAACATTTTAAATGCAAAGCATTTCGTAGCAAACTGCGGGCACTATGAGATTTTCTATCTATCTATCTATCTATCTATCTATCTATCTATCTATCTATCTATCTATCTAATTGGAGTAAACAAAAATTTGTATGAAGGGGTAAGTGGTCTCGATGAATATGTCTAGCAGGTCATGACATGAATAACGTGAAAATGCCGTCGAATATGTTCTCAAGCCCGTAAATCCGGACACGTATAATAATACGGCTGCGGTGTAGGGGAATGCGCTACAGGTGACTGACAGTTTTAACGCGATAGCGTTAAAGAACTCGTTTCGCAGAAGTTCTGGCGTTGGTGTCGGCCTCGGTGTCAGGGTCGTTGGTTGTGATCAAAAACCCCCATCTTATGCGTGACCGAAAAATCGACAATGATGCAAGTAAAATAAATAATAAAAAAATCTAGTGTCAGAGTGGTGATTGACATCAGGTCGTTTGGGTCTGAGTAGGGGACCGAACCCGGGTCGTTTGCGTGGCAGGCGGATGCTCTACCACACGGCGACGCGTTTGGTTTTGAATACAGTGAAAATAACTTCCTCTTCTTGGAAAAGTGGTGAAAGTAACTTTCATGCTCAAATACACACGCGTCCTATATACCTTCTTCACAACACTACATTAAATACTGCAGTAATAACGCGTGGTACAAGTGCCAGTAGCAATGGGCGTAGAACATGTGATTACCAAATGACTTCATGGTATAAAGCCGCTTATTTACTACAAAGGCACACACGCAGCTGCACCTATTCTCTTAAGGACGGGTGGGTGCATTACAAGTTCGAAAAGGTTTCATACTCTCAATGTTTGAAGTACGCACTACGAACAGGATATCACTATCGCGTTCAACTCATAAAGGAGAAAGAAGCTTTGAGGTCCCCTAATTTTATAAACTCAGGGACGATGAGGAGAGACAATTGTGATTTCAATGCGCGAGCGTTAAGTAAATCTGAAATCGACAGTGTTGACTTCACGAATGCAACAATTGATTGATATGTGGGGATTAACGTCCCAAAACCACCATATGATTATGAGAGACGCCGTAGTGGAGGGCTCCGGAAATTTCGACCACCTGGGGTTCTTTAACGTGCACCCAAATCTGAGCACACGGGCCTACAACATTTCCTCCTCCATTGGAAATGCAGCCGCCGCAGCCGGGATTCGAACCTGCGACCTGCGGGTCAGCAGCCGAGTACCTTAGCCACTAGACCACTACGGCGGGACACGAATGCAACAAATAAATATCAGAGTCCCAGCAAGAATTGAACCCGAGCATTGTGCGTGGCAATCAAGTGTACTTTACAACAGGGCCACGTCAGCTCTCAACACCACTTTAGAAAACGACTCTACGCAGGCGTAATTTTGGTGAAACTTCAATTGTGGCGGCCGTGCAAGAATGACGTGTGTGTGTGTGTGTGTGTGTGTGTGTGTGTGTGTGTGTGTGTGTGTGTGTGTGTGTGTGTGTGTGTGTGTGTGTGTGTGTGTGTGTGTGTGTGTGTGTGTGTGTGTGTGTGTGTGTGTGTGTGTGTGTGTGTGTGTGTGTGTCCTCTTTCCACGACGCGAAAGACCGTGCGAGCAATGTTTTGTGCTTTATTGAAGCATAGTTCTTGTGTCTTCACGGAAATTACGTCGGGTGATCGTGTTATATCAAGTCTTTCGTATCAATGGTGAGTGGAATGAGGTCAGGATCAGGGTTGAGTTTAAAATATTCTAACCAGATTATCGCATGAAGAATGCTGCAAACATGCATGCTTTTGCGAAAAAAAGGAGAGAGAGAGAAAGAAATATAAAGACAGAACTATAAGGAAAGATATATGAAAGAGAGATACAACAGGAGAGAAAGCAAAGAAAAAAAAACAGCGAGCAAAAAGGAACCTTACACAGCTCCGCCGTTCCTTTATTCTCAGCACATGTGCAAAGCTGTCTTAATTTTTTTTGTCTTCCTTTATGGGCCAAATGCAGTTTTAGTCTTCATACCATCCGTACTACAGATCATTGTTAATTCTAAAAAAACAATAATAAGGATTGGTTGGTTACGTTGAGAATACGCGACCTGATTACGAGGCCGTCGTTGTACAGGGCTGAGGAAACTTTGGCCATCTGGTGTTTTTAAATACGCACTTGCCTCTTGCAGAGCACGAGCCTCTAGCATCTCTCATCCATCGCAATGCTTCCGCCACAGCCGGGATCAAACCCGACTCCTTATAGGAACAGTAGCCGAGCACCGTAACTATATGCTGTACTGCTGAAGTGGCGTTGTGTATTTTTACCTTGCCAAACAAAAAGGTCACCTTTTCACCGACCTCTTTCTTTGACTTAGCTGCTTGACATAGTTTTTCTCTGGTTTAAATGTGAATGGCGGGGGCAAAAAATAAAGACGAAAAAAAAAGTGGCAACCCCGATGTCATCCTTTCTTTCAGCGTCCTTATTTTTTCGCATGGCTGTCCACTTTTAAATTTCCAACACCAACTTCGAGCCAAGCTTGGTTAACCTCCCTGCCTTTCCTCTCTATTTATCTCTCTCTCTCCCCCCAACACCAACTTGCCCAACGTCATATACCATTTTGCAGTTCGTTTCTTTTGATGTCTTTTAGACCGGGAATAAAAGCTAACCCCACTGACAACTTTGATATCTTTAATTAATACCAGATCTTCGAAATATAACTCTTGTCTCGGAAATCTAGAAGCTTTGCAATAAAGTTTTTTTTTTTTTGCAGTGTGAGGCGAAACACGGAAACAGAAAGTGATAGAGCGACAGGAGTCCAGTCATTGTACTTCTTCCTGTTTCTGTATTTCGCCTCACGCTGCAAAAAAAAAAATCATTTTATATGCATCACCAACAAGCGCATTGCAACTCTCGTCGGCTTTCTATTATTCGTCGTGTTTTATTGGCGGAATACCTGCCTAGTCTATGAATTCGTTCTATATCTTGTGGTTCTAGTTCAAGTATTTTCTTTATTACATTTTCGTTAGCCATATCAGCGAGGTCTTTGAAGTTTTCTTTGCCGTTCTCGGGAATTATACAACTTAATTATTCCATTATACAAATCGTCAGGAGTGATTTTCAAGGCTGTCTAGCCTTACTTTCATACCTGAAAGAGACTGCTGTAATTTCGTTTACCATGGTTACGCAAGAAAAAGCCTTCTGATCGAGGGATGCTACGTTATTTAATATCAATTTGATAGCAGACCATACTTCATTTTATTGGCATCTGGCACTTTGCTCTATCTGTTTATACAGGTAGATTAGGTCCGGTTCAGGGTTAGTTTCAATAAGGCCACAATGTAACAGCAACTTCGCCAGGTGAAATCCCGGCTGCAGCGGCTGCGTTTCCGATGGAAGCGGAAAGGCCCGTGTGCTCAAATTTTGGGTGCACGTTAAAGAACCGCAGGTGGTAGAAATTTCCGGAGTCCTCCACTACGGCGTCTTGAATAATCATATGGTGGTTTTGGGAACTTAAACCCCACATATGATCATCAACTTCACCAGGTGAAGTGCAATTTCACACGCCATTAAGCCCAGCAGCCCTCGGCGCGGCAGCACAACTAAACAAAGATTATTTGAGTGACTATACGTTTGCCGTAGTGATTCATCACTTGGGTGTAGGCTTGTGCGAATAGCGCCCCCCGTGGTGGTCTATTAGCTAAGGTACTCGGCTGCTGACCCTCACGTCGTGTGATCGAATCCCCGCTGCGGCAGCTGCATTTTCGATGGAGGCGAAAATGCTGTAGGCCCGTGTGCTCAGATTTGCGTGCACGTTAAAGAACCCCTAGTGGTCAAAATTTTCGGAGCCCTCCATATGTAGCCTCTCATATTTATATGATGGTTTTAGGATGTTAAACCCACCATATCAATCAATCATGAATCAGCTTTTGCGAAGTTAAACCCCACAAATCAAATCAATCAGCTTTTGCGAATAGTGAAGCTCAGGTTCAAAAAGAATTCGAAGCAAATCATGTGATATTGTTCGAATAATCTCGAAACTAATTCAAGTACGTACAGTTCAAACCTGCAATATCGAAATCAGTGGGGAAACACAAAATATTTCGCTAGTGTGGAAATTTTGTTGGCGCGAGAAAGTGGCAGACAAGGCGGGCAATAGACTAAAAACACATTCTATTGCCGAAAGTAAATAGGCTTATATATTGCCGAGCCTTTCCCTGTATATAGCCACTTAATAGCTCTTGACTACAATTTTAAAAAGGGGCCCGTCGCCGCTCTTCATCGTGCTCGCCGAAAACGAGTTAATTGTGTCCAGGCCATTCAACACATCCTGCGGGGCCACAAGAAACAAAGCCGTCATGGCTTTGTTTCTTGCGCTCGAACCGCTTTCAAGCTCACCGAGAATGGAAGCCTTGTTCTTGATATCCGTTCACAGCGAGCGGCACACAATGCCGAATTTGATGGCGATGTCAATTTTTTTCTGCACTTTTCCACTTTAGTGATTGGTATGCCCACAAAGGTGCCGCCTCCTTTGAAAAAGCAGAAGTTTACCACGCTAGTAGAAAACGCTGATGTGAACCACGAATGGATTTGGGCTTTGACTCCCGCTTTTTCGTTGGAGGCGGCATCTTTGCAGGCAGACAAATCAGACTGTAAACAATCACTACATGCAGTTAATTCACGTCGCACCAAGCACCCACAGAGACTGCTACTGCTCGACACACGGGACCGTGTGCAGCAGCAACGAGTATACACTAAGTCGACAAAGACAGCGATCCGCAGTGAACGGAACTCCGTGTGGATGTGGACTTGGTTACGTTGTCCGGCGAATCACCATAACAAACAGGTGTTTCTGCTTCAGCCTATTAAAATATTAACACGTACCCACTGTAATGTCATCTCATATTCATGTGTCTTTGTTTTTAAATATGTAGGTGCTACTGCTAATTACGCGAATGTTCGGTTTGGACACTGTGTAGTCACCCGAATCGACGGAAAAACCTTCATCATCATCATTGTCGCCAGTTTTCATTTTTTTAACAAGAATGATGGCGGCTGCTCAATTGAGTGGCGATATTTTTGCCCAATTTAAGTGTGCCACGAATGCACTTGAGAAGTTTTTGAGCATGCAGTTACTGTTGCGGGAGCAGATTATTTGTGCACACTCGTATCGAAAATTGCGGTAATGAGAGACTGCAATAAAATATGTTTCGTAGTCACGAGTTACGAAACGCATTGACTCCTATGGGTGTGCACCGGTGGTCCGAAAATATTTTGTTGCTGTGAGAATTTGATTCCCTCGAGATTTCGTTATCACTGCTTGTTTCGACTGTAGCGACATATAAAAAATCAGGGACACATTTGCTAGTAATTTCTTAAACTTGAAACAAAGCCTGTGCAAATGCCTTTTTTTTTCATCAAAAGAAGTAAGTGGAAACAATTGTGAATACCAGCAGGATTTTACTTTCAATAGAAAGCAAGTGATAGCCTGTAAAACATTGCTTCAAAATTTACTGTACTTTGAGCATACAAGTCGATAGAAGAAGTTTTTTTACTTAAAAATATGAAATTTATGAATTGATGTGAGAGTTTTATGTTCATTAAATCTTGAAGTGGGGCTTTGCGGCAGTGCCGGTTGCTGCTGCTGGATATGTGTTTTCACGACTAAGCACCCTTTAATGCAGAATGACTGTTTTTATAAAAAGTTGATTGATTGATTGATTGATTGATTGATTGATTGATTGATTGATTGATTGATTGATTGATATGTTGAGTTTAACGTCCCAAAACCACCATATGATTATGAGAGACGCGGTGTTGGAGGGCTCTGAAATTTTGACCACCGGGGGTTCTTTAACGTGCACCCAAATCTGAGCACACGGGCCTACAGCCTTTTAGCCTCCATCGAAAATGCAGCCACCACATTCGGGGTTCAATCGCGTGACCTGCTGGTCAGTAGCCGGGTTGCTTAGCCACTAGACCATGGCGGGTTTTATATCGAAAGTTACATGCCAACTAATATACACTTGGATAGGTGTTTTCACAGCTTAGTACTTATTTGGTGCAGTAATTCCACACTTACAAAATGTTACACGTGGGCTCATAGGCACCTATTCGTTCGGCTCAAATAATTCAAAATCTTCAATATTATAAGTTCAATTCAGGCTAATTAGAATATTGCATTATTCGTTCGAATATTCGATGCATTTGAATATTCGTACAAGCCAACTTCGGTTAGTTAGACAGCATTTCAGCAATGCTGCAACTGTCATGCTCTTGGGCATCTGGATTCTTCCGATCTAATTTCATACAGCAGTGGAGTGCTTGTGCTCCGTCGAAGCCGGCAGAGCACCACATGTTGTGGATTAGAGAGGCATGATCCAGATATCCTCGATCTTTAGGTGCGTCTGTGTAGCTGACGCACATGCATAGGCAGGAGGCGAGTCGGCTGTATGGCGTTAATCACACTTTGCGAGCCCGGTACATCACAATTTGCCAATATCAGCATCAGTGGTGACGAGCTGTGCGATGAAAACAAGAAAATTAGACGTCATGCCAGTGATTTTGTAGTGCCCTATTCAATACATATACGCGTACTTTAGACAAGAAATTTTCGGAAGGAGAACTTTACATGAAGCATTGAATTCAGAAACCCTTTTCAGATGCGGAGCATCTAATACTCGAGGCTTGTAGTGCGGCGCCGTCCGCAAGCTTCCTCCTCCTTCTTCCATCATCTGTGCATCCCTTCCTCCTCTACACACCGCGCGCGCTTCACTCCTCCACCATCTGTGCACCCTTCCTCCTCTACACACCGCGTGCGCTTCTCCTCTTCACGAACATTCGCTAGCTGTATAATGTAGCGCGCATGCACCGTCACGCTTCGAGAACACCGGCAGCTGACGCGCGCGCATGCGCCGTCGCGCTTCGAGAACATCGGCAGCTGACGCGCGCGCACGCGCCGTTGCGCTTCTCCCCCTTCTCGAACATTCGACAGCTGACAGTGCATGCGCCGTCGCGCTGTATATATACTCAAGGTCGGCGCTCGCTCGCTCAGTTGCCGCTCGTCGGTTGGTTTGTACGGCGCGTCGACGTCCAAGGTCGCGGTGAAATGAATTCCAACGAATCCACAAACACAATGATCGACGTCCCTTCGACCAGCGCCGCCCTTTCGCATACATGTGTACGTGTTCACTCATTTAACACCCCCTCCTACAACCACGTTAACCAATTTAGTCATCGACCCAAGTAAGTCGCAATTTAACACCCCATTTCACAACCACGTTAACCAATTTAGCCATCGACCCAAGTAAGTCGCACTTTAACACCCCGTTAACCAATTATATGCTCCGCATCCTCCTCAGTGTTCCCCCGAGGGGAGCTGCGGGCAATTTTTTTTTGTACTTGTCATTCCTTCCCTTTACTTCCATTTTCCTTCTCAGCTTACGCAGTTGGTATAAGCACTGGCTAACCTTAATCTATTTTTATCTGTTACTCCATTTTCGCAAGATACCTAAAGAAGCTATAGCTGTCTTTATCCATTGCCTCCGAGACAGCGCCATCTCAGAGGCCATGCTTTATCTTAACACTATTCGTGGGACAGGGACGTGGTCACTCATAAACGGCGTTACCCCATTTGTCTTATTAAATGGCTTTCTCCACCCTGGTGGTGTCGCGGTTATGGTGCTCGGCTGCTGACTCGAAGGTAGCGGGTTCGATCTCGGCCACGGCGGTCGCATTTTGATGGCGGCGAGATGCTAGAAGCTCGTGTACTGTGAGACATCAGAGTACGTTGAAAAACTTCAGATGGCAGAAATTTCCGGAGCGCACCACTACGGCGTGCCTAATGATCATATCGTCGATTTGGTAAGTAAAACACTAGATGATCAGGATCAAACGGTTTACGTCTAAGCAAAGACAGTGGCAGGTTATTACATTGGTGCCTAGCTATTATGCGATATCAAACAATGTGAACTGTATGTGCGTGTGCGTGTGGGTGTGCTTGTGTGTGTCTGTGTGTGTGCGTGCGTGTGCGTGCGTGCATGTGATATGGACGACAGGTATGAAAGCGCTAAAAAGGACGTAACACAAACAGGAAACGTGCAGGGTCAATTGCTAGGCATCAGCTCATTTTACTAAAGAAGGAGTTAGCTTGGTTGAAGAAAACCAGAAAAAGATGAAGCTGGAAGGTCAAAGAAAAAGAGAAAGACAACTCTTTATTGAAAAGCGGAGAATGTGAGTGCTGAGCACATTGCTCGGCTATGCAGAGGAGAATAGTCCGCAGCAGCGCAGTCTGTGACACTCTTCTAAAAAACAAGTTGTACCTGGCGTCCATGAGGCAAAAAAAAATGGAATAAAAGACGGAGATGATGAGCAGGCGTGAACATATGCACAACAAAATTGTGGGAGGGAACGTGAGGAATGAGAGCATTTTAGTCTGTATGATAGGCCCGTACCACCACTACTCCATAAAACATCAATAGTCTTCTTAAGCTTCCGTTGAGACGGCTGTTCGCGTCGGTGTTCTAAGGCTCAGTTCTTACAGGTGCCTGTCGTCAAGGTGGACCAACTCAGCCGCTAATGACCACTCGAGAATCTTGTAGCAAGGACAACGGCAAAGAACATGTTAGATAGTTTTCTCGCTGCCGCAGTGACTGCAAATAGCAGTGTCATTCATGCTGATTCAGAAACCAGAAGACATCGTGAGCATGACACCAAGTCGCAGTCTACAAAGTATTGTCGTCTCAACTCGAGATGGCTGCGTATAAGAGACCGGTCCACCTGCTGCAGTCGTGTTTACACTGCATACTTAGCGTGTTCCATAAAAATCTCAGAGCTTCATTTGCAAGCTTAAGAAGTTTCATTGCTCTATCTGTTTAGAGAACGGAATGGATTCTTGTGCGCCATTTTTGTGTGCAGGTCGAGCAGCTTCATCTGTATGTTCATTTGCCATTATGCCACGGTGGCTTGGGACCCACTGGAACGTGATGTCATGTCCGTGCTCTACAAGGTTATGGTGCCGCTCTCTCTCAGTTTTAAGACTACCTGTTCTTTGGATCCGTGGCGCAAAAGAAAAACCGAACACTCAAGAACTGCCTTGGAGTCAGTTGACATGCTCTATTTCTTGGTTCATCTCAAATTACGCGAAACGTGTTCTGAAGAGGGGCAAGTTCCTGTCGATGTCGTCTGGTGCCATAGCCTGATCATTGAAGTTTTAACAGAATCAATCACCAACCTTGCTACTTGACCACCATGTACAGATAGCGATGGTAACATTGATTCAAACAATTAAATGTAAAAAATATCTGAAATCATGCGCAATTTGTAGTTTTTGCGTATCCTTTTTATCAAGAGATTGCTTCATTTCAGAATCTCGTACGATAAATTATAGTCCCCAAAGGCAGTCCTTCAGAGCCTGCTGTGAAGTTTTTATCACACTATACCAGTACTAAAATCCTCCCGATACGAGACCCAAGAGGATCGCTATTGTGCCTTCAGAAACTGTCTCGACAATGTTTTTAGGTGGCCGCCGCCAAATATTTGTTGCAGCGTCGACAATTATACGCGGCTGGTTCTGTGACAGATACTGCCCAAAAACTACGGATATCACAACAGATGATACAAGAAACCGTGGCGCATGATCTCGAAGCACCCAAGCACCCCCGGAGCTATAACTTCTCCCCTCGAAGATATCCTGTGCTAATTAGCTAACCTACGTTGAATCACTATAGCTCACGCATGGCTCCAAGTCTAAGGACTTACCGCTTTCCACTACAAGATGCGGCCACAACAGCTGTCCTTTCAGTTATCGACACTTTTTTTTTCTTATGGGAAGTGATAGTCTGAAGTCAGAACGGCCTCTTTTCCGGCGCGCAGAACACGATTAGTTTAAATATTCCCATTAAAATTATAATAATAATATCGGAAACAAGGTGAAACCTTTCCGATTTTTAAGAAGTATGTATGCCGTAAATTGCCACGGACTCCCTAATGAAGCAACTGTACTAAAATGAATGCAACTAGTTTCGAGCTGGAGCAGACAGCTCAGTTGGCGGTGCTCGTTAGTCGTCTGCTACAGTTGCGGCCGCACCCCGGATTACCGCGAAGGGCAGCCGAAGTCGCAAAATTTTAAAAATAGTCACTTTCCTTTGAGCTAGAACGGAAACGACGGTAATGATCTATAATCAGATAATTGTCACCAGACACACCTGCCGGATCGCCGTTTTTCGTCCCCTTTCTCGTTAGATAAAGATTTGCCCGCTTCGAGAAAGCTTTTCGGGGCGCCAGTTAAAGGCGCTTGTAAATTCGTTGTTCATCGTACGCACTGCAGCAGCTCGAATCTGCATTCGTTCACATGAAATACGTGCTCCACAAGGAAAAATATTCTTTTATGTAGCTATGTTAGAAAAAGACGTTTGTAAGGAAGACATGCTTCTTCAACCACAAAAATTATGAAGGAGGTAGTCTATTACATAATCTAGTATTCTTTCAGCTTTACCACAGCTTTTCATCTGAATGTGGTCATGCAGCTTGCGGACAAATTCCAAAGCGTGGCGTAGGCTGGCTTCGCGACGAGCTGAAGGGCGGCTGTAACTGTAGCAGACGACAAACGGGCGCCACCCTGAGGGACTGCTCGCGCGCGAAACTAGCTGCCGCAGCCGGCAGGTGGTGTCGCCGAGCAGACGACACGCGCTCCGGTGTTCCCTTTAACAGTGGACCACTCTATACATGTCATAGTACAGTACAAGTCACGTATAGTGCACATGCCGTCATTTTGGAATCGCGGTGGCTTATGGGGCACTTTCTGATTGCTGGAACGTTGAATTTCACATGTAGGAGGCTCTGTCATATTGTTGAGTTGAAGTACACTAAACCCCGAAAGTTCGACTGCCAGAAATAATGCCAAACGAGTTGGCTTATATTTTCTTTCCACGGATATTTCAAGGACAAGGACTGCAGCTCCTAAGCTAACGTATACATGACCGGTCGATCGGTGCAAGACTGTACGCATGTTCCTGCGAACTTGGTGATGTGCAGCTTTAGCTGAGGTTGCCGGGACGATCGTCATGGCACTTCTGCAAAACTCATTTTAAAAGAAACGGCACAGTAAAAAATACATACAGAAGACAGAAGATTTAGGACTATATACGTAAGCGTCTGTCTTTATTTCCAGAGAAGCAGCCAATCTTTTCGGGTTGAAAGAAATCAATACGGCAAATTGGTATATTTTGCTCCAATCGGCTCACTCTAATGTAATGACGTAATACGTGTCGCTTAATATTCGTTCGTTTGCAAACAAATGTAAATTATTAGCTCTCACCTCGTTATCTGTATCATGACAAGCAACCACTGCCGCCTTACTCTTGCGGTGAATCTGTAGAGGCACATGAATGTAAATGCAGCTTTCGTGGCTCCCTTGTTATGTGAGTTGTAATGCTGGCGATACTGATCAATAATTGCGAAGGGGGGGGGGGGGTGTTGCACGTGTGGCAGGTTCCGCTGGCTCGTCTTCGCTCGACGCGCAGATGTATACCCGAACTCGTCGCGCGTGCAAGCTGTGGCAGCGAGTGACCAGCAAGCTGAAAGCTGCGTGCGGCGGCCGGCCAGCCTACATCTCTACCCAACCCACACAACTTTTCGAGCGGGCCAAAGCCGCTGTCCAGGCCGGCCCAGGATGCCGCGGAGTCCCAACGCATAGCCTTTCTGCACGAGCGCACTCTCATTCTACCCTTATTGAAAGATCAAAAGCGCACAACAGCTACGGCCCGAGAGCTGAGTGACAGTGTGTAACCAACCGTGCTAGGAGCGCCGGGCAGCGGATCACCATCTGTGACGGAGCACAAAAGGAAGTCTAAGCTCCGAGCGCTAATCCTAATCCCGCTAACCCTTTGCATTGGCGGACGCCAACCCCTGGCAAGGCCAGGACCGCGGGTCGACCACGCGGGAAAGCCTGTCCTCTCCTTCCGAGGCGGAAATTGACCATTTGTGACCGACCACACGCACCCCCGTCTTGTCCGGTCGCGAATCGAGGGTACCGGACCGAGGAACGCTTTAATGCCGCCCCCGGCGAGACGGCTGCGCAGCGACCTTTTCGTTGCCGTTTGAGATGCACGGACTGGATGAGTTTGATGTTTGCTGCGATCGTTACCCAAGAATGAGTGTAAACACTGGCGTTCAAAACATGATGGTCAGACGTGAATGATGTGATAATTGCATCCTTGCTTGTCGAAACGCCTATTACAACACTTCGTATGTACGGGCTCAAGTTTAGAATATGTTTCAAATCCGGGATGTTATCATGCACCTTCTCATATAACTGCTTGCAAGCAGTCAGATCACCGGGCTTTCTTTCTTTTTCCTTTTTGTTTATTGTAGTGGTTGTTTATTTTATGCTTCTTTTGCATTTTGTTCTTCTTCTTCTTCGTCTATTATTATTATTATTATTATTATTATTATTATTATTATTATTATTATTATTATTATTATTATTATTATTATTATTGTTGTTGTTGTTGTTGTTGTTGTTGTTGTTGTTGTTGTTGTTGTTGTTGTTGTTGTTGTTGTTGTTGCAGTAGTAAGTGTTGAGATATTCAGATACGTAGGCGTACTTTTTCACTGTGGTATGTCTTGGCAGCATCATATGCTATTTATCTGTTCTAAATTGAGATGTGTGGCATGTCTACGTTTCAACACAAGGATCTTGGCACCTCTACCAGTGAAAAAAAAACAAATAAAACTTCATTCGCTAGCTTATAGTGTTGCGAGATACGGTATAACAGTTTTCGCATTTTGCTCAGAGTGCCGAAAACACGCATAAATAGTTTACGTCAAAATATTCTAAATATAGTTACTTATGGTAGTAGGGTAGATGTCAATACCGTCCTTTATGATTTAGGGTTTTCTTTGTTCCAGGATTTGTTTACAATAACAGTTGTTCTAAGATACAACTGGTGTGAGAACGTTGAAGTGTCGCATGTTAAGCGTCGACAGCCGAGAGAAAATTCTGACCTGAAAGGAGCGCTGCAAAATATTCAGGTTTTTTTATTTTCATATAACTTAAGCAGCATATATGAAATATTAAACACAATTAACCATCGGTTATCTGGATGGCCACAACATATGTTTTCAGTGGCTTGCAAGTCTCGTAGGAGTTATGGGAAACAAAATTGATGACAAATTAGCTACTGCAGCATGCAAAAAAGATCACTTGACACCAGCGCCGGTTTATTTCTCAGAAAGTAAGAAGTTTCTTTCTGAACTACGCCACAAATTTTGCAAGGACGCTTTGTTTGACGAAAATACAAAGCCGTCATTCTTAAATCAAATAGATTCGTCTCTCCGATTTTCACCTATTCAAAAGATCGATAGGCCATTCGACATGCTATTGCACCGTCTACAATTAGGTGTTTCATACACACCTCACTTTTTATGCCACATAAAAAAAAGAACGTCCCCGCACTGCGACCACTGCGATCATGTCGATGCGTCAGAGGAGCATATTCTTTTAGAATGTCCGCAATACGATCAATAACGCGCTGAACTGAGGGATCGCTTGAACCGACTCGACAGACGATCATTTATCATTACAAATATACTTGGACCGTGGCCACATTCGAATAATCAAAGGCGTGTAGTGAGCGCCCTCCGCAATTTTTAATGGACACAAATCTAATGAACTGTCTTCAGTTCATATTATGTCTTGCCACTATTTGTACGGACTCTATCCGCAATGTGAACCGATGGTGAACTACGTACACTATGACCGTACATACTGTGCTCATTCATGCATTAAAAGCCCTATAATGTATAAAGTATTGTACATATTGCTTCTGACTGTTTTTTTATTCTTAATTTTGCTTTTTTCTTCGTTTAGATTGTACATTACTGTTATAATGTTGTGTTAGCAGGCTGTAACGTAGCCTACCTTCCCGTGTTCTGCCAAGTATAAATAAAAAACGAAAGAAAATGTGTTACTGGACCGCGATTTTACACCAGTTATAGAGAAGCGTGTAGAAGTATATATATTTCCAAAGTTTTCAATGAACTACATGAAGAGGTTTTTTTTTTCAGTTAGCTCAAAAAGGAATATAAAAAGTTACTCTCCGATCTGTAAAGTCACATGGCTATGACCTACTTGTATGTCATATGTGCTCTTGGTCCCTCTTGTTCTCCTTTTCTATTTACTGCCTGCAAAGAAAGCAATAGCATTATTTATTTAGTTTGTTCATTGTCAAAAGAAACAAAGAGAGTTTTTGTTACCTTGTAACCACATCGCTGTCACCAGCTCTGCCTGGCCTAGTAGCACAAGTCCTCGGAGATTAGAAAGGCTCGTTTTTTTTGTATTTGTCACAAATGTGTGCAATAAAGCATTATTATTATTATTATTATTATTATTATTATTATTATTATTATTATTATTATTATTATTATTATTATTATTATTATTATTATTATTATTATTATTATTATTATTATTATTATTATTATAGTAGTATTTGCGCCAGGCTATTGAGCTGTGATGGTTCTTACCATTTCCGCAAGTTCACCATCTGTGCTTTCAAATTTGTGACTGTGTTGGCTTATGCAATCCTTTCTCTAGAGTTGATGGTCTGCCTTCAATCTATAGAATATTTGTGACGTCGGCGAACTGGTTCATTGGTTCAGCTATGATATTTACATCACTATATCCCCTTCCTCTGGAGGTCGAAATAATGTAAATTCCACCATTAGTTTTTAGTGCAGCTCAGAATATTTCTAAACGTCCAAAAGCATGCCCACAAAGAAGCCAGAAAACCCGAATATAAAAAATTGGAGAGGAGAATTTCGCCCGTGGTGGTTTCTCTATTGCCACCTGTAAGAGTGGAATGTCGTTGGAAATGAGTGCCTTGGTAACCGGCATGCTGTCTTTTGAAGGCGTTTTCACATGTCTTAGCAAAATCAGGCCTGTTTGCCTTGTTGTGAAACAAGGCAAACAGGTCTCCCCCTTCCCCTCCCCCTCTTAACAACCCTTAGCACTTCTAATTAGCATTTGTATTATGTGTAGGCAGAAAGTATAATGTCAGGATGGGCTTTGCACGGACTTTCAAATTTCTCTCAGACCAGTCACCTTCAACTCCTAACACGTGTGCAGATAGTTCGACGCTTGACCGCGCGCGCCTTTCCATCCCACCCCGCTCTTTTTGGGCATATGGTAAACTTGCGACACCGAGGTTATGTCTTGGGCAAGTTAGTACGGGGCCAACTAAACGAAAGCAAGTCCGTAATCAAACAGTTGACAAAATCACTGCGGAATCCATGTTTTCATCAAGTGGACTCAGCCTCCGGACCACATCGGGACGGTGTCAGACGTGCTGCCGTTCCTCTTCCAAGAGCCGACGCACCGAAAAACTCTATACCTTGGCGTATGAGCTAATCTTAAATGAAATCCGCCGGAATTTCAAGCACCTGCATTTATACCGTCTGTTTCGCCTTCCGCTCGCTCACTCACACACAACGTGACTACACGATACATAGCCCGTCTATGACTCGGAGTAGCTCTCTCACCAAAAGCAGCTTTCTCACAAACAGATGCACGAGCTTTCTCACTAACAGATGCTGAAAATGTTGCTGCGAACTCTTGGACAATAACCTCATCTGCGAATTCCTGAGGGTTACGAGCACATTTTTGTTTTGTGGACCAAGTGTCGACCACCATCATCAAAGCAAGCGGCAGTATTTTTGTGCCATTGCTGACATCCGTAGTTAATAACTATCCCGGTTCTTCCACTTTTCCACGTACACGTAAAATCGCCTTGCGTAATCCCCTTCTTTAAATCCCCCACCAAAACAGACTTTCTATACTATCAGCCGAGTATTCAGAATCTTATATTCGCGGTGTATGGATATTCCGCGTTAAAAAAAATTCGTTCCGGATGAGCTCAGCAACCAATCTTAACTTCATTAAGCAGGTTTCTCTAGACTTTCACTAGTTCACTGACTTCTTAGCTCTTCCAGAGCCCGGTAGTAAACGTATGTTTAATTAGTTAAATACGGGAAAACCACTAGAGATATGCCAGTTTACCCTTGCTTTTCAGTGCATGACATATTTCTTGTTTGTTTGTTTGTTTGTTTACTCACTTGTTTGTTTTATATCAGGGTACGGTGACGTGGGACAGCGCATAAGCTCACGAAATAGAGAGGATGCATCATTCTGCCGTACAATACACTGTATCACTTCATGTAAACTTTTTTATCCGTTATTTTGCTTTTTAGTGTGGATGAAACTACAGCCTGCAGCTTAGAAACAAAGATGTAGGTACATCTAGAAACATGACGTAGATATTGAAGTTACACGAAGTCATGACAGGAGGAATGTGAGGTACAGGAAAGGGGACGAAGCTGCTTTGAAATAGCCTCTCCAGAACATGACACATGCCTAACATAGCATATAAAGATAGAAAGAACATAGTCATGTCTGAAAAAGAAAAAAAAACATGATTATGCCTCCGGAACAAGGACGTTTGAAATACAGGCTTAGGAATTATCCATATTTGCTCTTTTCTTTCAAGTGCATACATAAGCACCGACAAGTGTGTAAGTAGTTTGGAACATTACCAAGTGTTTCTTCCTAGCCAAAGTAAAAATGGACGACGGAGCGCGCCTGCTTTATTCGACACATTTTCATACACCGCAAAAAACTTTCTCGTACTTTCGTTGACTTAAAGCCGAAAAAGCACCGACTTCATCAGTTGGCTGCAGCTATTTGTTACGTAACCCAAAGTGCACCCAAGACAGCCCAGATCATGCGTACAAGGTGGCCACCATTTGCGCCAGAGCCAACAAGTTTTGAAATTCACGATTATCATTATGCATAATCGGGTGGAACTCCCTTCCACCAAACATCGCCGAAATAACAGAGCCTTCCATATTTCACTCGGTGCTCCTGGGCTGTTTGCAGGGCGAGTACCGCTGCTAACCTTTGTCTGATTGCCCTCGTTTCATTTTCGCTTTTGTTGCTCGAGATATAGGCCTAACATCAATGCTCTTCAATGTAATATTTATAAGAGTTTTCATCCCTACGTTAAAAAATTTCTGCTCATGAATATGTACTCGATTGATGTTGGTGAATGTATTGGATTAGATGGTGAGATTTGGTTCACTCGCTATTTCTTTTTTTTTTGGTATTTTGTTTTCAGTTTATGTTGTTTGAATGTATGTATTCACTTAAATCGCTATGCAATGCCTGGCGGGGCGTTTACTGCATTGATATAAATAAATAAATAAATAAATAAATAAATAAATAAATCTGCAAAAGTGGAAGTTCCAAGACCGTTGCCCCCAGCATACGCCAGTTGCATTAGCCATGAAACCTACAACCATGCGTTCAGTTCGCCTGTAAACTAATTCAGTCGTTGGTAGCAGGATCGATGGTGCTGCAGTCACTATAGGCGCCTTCTCAAGGGGCACTTTTTCAGTGTCACTTGGTAGTTTTGCAGCCCGAAGAAATTAATGCCTCATCAGCTAAGTCACCAAAAAAAGTAAATTAAGTAATTCAGAAGAGCATGCAATTTATGTATTGAATATTTCGAGTTTCTAGGTGGACTCAGATGCCTACGGCTGAAAAATATAGATGGTCCAACACCAAAATCAAACGCCAATAGTGCATGTCAACATTGAAATAATAATTTTCATGGTGTTGTCTTATGAACTCTAAGCTGCTGAGTCCATGGCACTGTGCGTACCCTGGCGCTCTCACGTCACCTAGTTTGCTGCAAGCTCCTTGAACAACAACAGAACAAGTGTACCAAGAGATTGAGGACATTATATGATGCATCAGGTCTGAAAACCGCTAAGTGGAGATCTCATCCCTATGAGTTGTTGAGAACCTTGAGGACATCCCTAGTTGTGTGTGTGTTGTGTGTTTTGATTTCAGGCATGTTATTATAAAACAAATTTATAGGATTTCATTAAACTACTGCTATGTGATCGCAAGGATATTTGTCAAACCAACGCAGTCACATCAATACGGCTGCAAATAAAATGTACGCTTTCTTTGCCATCCTCTGTCCTCCTATCAAGTATCATATTTAGTAATTTGGTGGAGGATGTATGGAAGCAAGTCAGCAGCCAGAAATATTTTCTGGGACGGGGAGAGGGGGGAGGGGAGCGACCTTTGCGACCTGCAGTGCGACACAGGCCGGGAGGTTTAGTCGAGTGTTATATAGTGGACTCTGTGTGTAACTGCGCAAAAAAAAAATCGGGAAAAGGGGAGGCAGGGGCTCGTTTTGTAACCCCTAGCTAGGCCACTGTGTTGAAGGCTAGGTAATGAACTTGGACGAGTCACCTCCCCAAGTCTTCCTGGGGTCCTTTCTCTGGTCCTTTCGCTGGGAAGTGTGGCTGCAGGCATCAGCCATTAATGGCCGCCGTGGAAGTGCAGCTTTCTATAAGCAATTCTTTTTCGTATTGTGTGTATGATAATGGAATTATTTCTTGTTGCTCCAATTTAAACATTCGCCATTGTCGTGTTCGTCTTGAGGTGAGTATATTATATTCGTGGTGTGTTGTGTGGTTCCGTTATTTTTTTTATCCCTTTGTTGGTATGTTGTGTGCTTATTCTGGCATCCATTAGCAACGAGAATACTGTCATCCGCGCTGCAGTGGCGTAGCCTGAGAGTGGTAGACCGGGCCCGTGCCGCATCTACCCTCCTTACCGAGAAACAATTTCTGCCTACGGTCCGGCCACCCCGAACTCATAGCGATAAACTTGTCCGTGCCATGATGTGCGATGTTCAAGTAAACTTACGGCTTTACTACTGGGACGGAAAATTTCCTTACAGGATTATTTTATACGTTAGTTAATCAGAACAAGTAATCGTGGGTACCCTGTTGTACTGCTGGAATAAACTTCTGATATGTGATCGCATGGTCAAAGCGACCGAGTGACATCTACATTGCAACGAACACTGTGTACGCTTCCTTCGTCCTCTCCAAATGCTTAGAACTTTTAATTTCCATCTGCTTCTTTTTCCTTCAATTTCAGGCATGTTATTATAAAACATATATTTATAGGATTTTATTAAACTACTGCTATGTGATCGCAAGGATATTTGTCAAACCAACGCAGTCACGTCAACACGGCTGCATCAACACGGCTGCTTCTTTTTCCTTGTGTTCAGCTGTTCACGGAGTGTCGCGTTAATTACTGGCTCTCAAACCGGTTCGTATTGAGCGCGTGTTTAAACGTGCAGAAAAAAACCCTAAATTTCTGCCATCTGGCGGCTCCGATCTAAAGAGTCTCTTGCTGTTTTTCATATTAGTTGCCAGATGGCGCCTCACAACCGGCGGCCCGCCGTTTTCTTTTCAGGGCGAATATTCGTTTGTTCGTTTGGTTTATGCTTTTGTGTCTTTCGCTGCCAACGTTCGTCCCCCGCACCCCCCTCTTCTAGTGCATTCGCTATATTTAGGGATAGGGATATTTCAGTTGTATATCAGATTTTTGAAAACTTTCTCGACTACGTTAAAGCATTTTAAAAGTATGCTGATTTAATTTCGTCAGAATAAAAACTTTTTGACTTCGTCAGAATAAGATTATGGTAAATGTGTGGTAAGCCCCCTCTCATTTGAGCTGAAACATTCTTGTGTCGTTTGTTTCCTGACGCATTGGTAATAAGCAAAGGGACACCAAATAGGAACATTGCTGAGTATATTGTACACTTCTAGAACAACTGAGGGTTTCATCCTAAAGCATCGTAAGCTCGACTAAACCTGGTAAAACAGAACGACGCAGCAAGAAAGTACGACTGCCGACATTCGGTCAGTGAAGTTCCCGCATTAGCCTGATTTGACCAGTGTTGTGGAGTTGTGGAGTGGGCGCTTCCATTCCATACCGATTCCATTCCGGGGAATGAGAAGTTTCCGCAGTTGCATTCCTTTCAATTCCTCAGAATGAAAAAAAATCCCATTCCTAATCTGGGAATGACCGGGCACTTTAATCCCACTCCTTTACTTCCTCAACGTAGGAAAGACATCTTGATAATTTTATTGAGTTCAGAATGAACGCCCCGCAAAGTTGATATCATCATACGAAGAAAGAAGCAACGGCGGTGGCACAGGACAGAGACGAGAAGACTCCCTGTGCCAGCGCTGTTGCTTCTCTCTTCGTCAGCATGTACCAACCAGCCCAATTCAAGACGCTGATATCATGAGCTGCATTAAGATCTGCAAAATTATGCAACACAGTCTAACCAAGGTGGAAGGATGGTAGCTTGGTGACATATTTCATGCAGTAGAAACATAACTCCCACAGGTGCAGTTGTCTCGCTACCTTTAGTATTTGCATAGTCACTATGTTTGAATGAATTGGGATGTTCTAACAGCCTTAATTGTGTTAATGCTAAAATGACGACATAGCATATTTTTTGTGCCGAAAAAGATAGAGTTCAAGAAGACTAAGCATTTCTGCCACGTGTCTGGATTGGCCGTGAATATGAAGAAAACTAAGATCTGGTTATTGGAGAACAAAACCCTCTAGACATGTGGGTATTAGTTGGAACAGTGTACCGCTCGGGCACCTTGAGTCTTTGTATCGTATACAGAAAACTGGGCGGCAGTGCTTGTCAGCACTTACGTTTGTCGAGCGTGCCAAGCAAGCATTGAATACGTGAGGGGAACTTTCTTTGTTCGTCTGTGCGCACGTATGCAATGTCTTCCTTATCACAAAGGTTATTTACATGTTTCAGGTACTAAACTGGTCGTGAGAAAAGAATCAGGCTGTGCATATAGTATTCGGTACTTTCATGAGGGGGGGGGGGGCTTCAATGGAAACTAACGCGCAGGGATAATTTGTTTCTCTCTTCAGTGTCTGTTGGGATAATGGATTTGTTTGTAGATTAACTTTTGCATCGGCTTCTTTTGCAAAATGGCATATCGTTCACACTTTTACATCACGCCTACCCTTGGCTCTGGCTAAATAAAAGTGGACTTATATAAGATGCGTTGTGGCCTTTGACTTCGAAAAAAAAACACGTACTCAGCCCTACGTGATTAATTTGACCATGATATTACAGCAGTAGCTATTAATGCTGTAGCAAAACGCGTTCCTCCAAAATACAATATTTGCTTGGCGATGCGAACACGTGTATGTGCCTAGTTGTAGCAACCGAGCGAAATAATGCAAAATAAAAGAATAACGATTGCTAAAATACGAAACAGTGGGTGTGCGGGCTGATGATCTCTCAGCTATGAGGCTCAGGAACACCTGATCCCCAGTGCTAGAGCAGAAACAGTCACTAGAACCTTTCGCAACTTAAAAGAGCCTATACGCACCTTTCTTTTTACCGCCTCAAACAAAAGTTTGTCAAACAACAACAACAACACGTCCACCAATTCGTCAACAGTTCTTTGGTAATAACTAGGTCATAAAAAGTGCTTACGTGCACTTATTATTTTTAAATGTAGCAGTGAAGGTCCCAAGCAGCGGATTATGCAAAAGGAACATTTACTTTGGTTTTACTCATCAAAATTTTGCAACAACACGTAATGAGGTAGATGGGCTCTTCGCCATTTGATTTTTAAAACTCTAAATATGAATTACGGCTGTTACAATGGTTGGTTCTGAATAAAAACTAAAAAGTGTGATAATTTCATTGCCGTCTACCTAACAATGAGTTGCTCTTTACCATGAGCTGCTCGAAAGAGTTGCTTCGGAGCAACACATTCTATATTAGGACAGACTTGTAGTAGATGTGTTGCTTGTAAATTAAACGGGCCAAGCCAAGCCGTTCAAAAATACGGTTTTATTGTTTGATTGAGGGTTTACCTTTAAAATGTATGAAGCTTGAGAAACAGCGCGTAGACAGAAATGGGCTCTATTTTTCGAATAAAAAACAGGCTTAATACTATTCTCATTCAATTCCGTGCCAAAGGCAGGCTTAATCTGATTCCCATTCCATTCCTCCGAGCATTGTTCCAATTCAATTCCCAATCCATTCCCGGGTCACACAAATATGGAATAATTCCACAGTCATTCCAATTCTGGAGTGGCGACTCCGCTAGACTGAGTTTGACATTACATACTTCGACAAGTTTGAGGAAAGAGTACCAACGCCTAGGCAACATCAGAAAAAAGCCGAAACAAATGAAAAGAAGATTCTTTGGCAAGCTCTACTTTCCCCTCTAAAACCCAAACAGAAATTTTGTTCACACCGAGAGATGAATTCAGCCGAAGTCTCAAAAATGCAGACTATATATTCGAAGAGTGGTTACACCAGGAAAGCTGCACCTTTCAAAACAGGCGTGGTGATTTTTCTAAGGGAGGGAGAGGTGGAAGGGATATGGGGGTGTGGTTCAACCATATTTTTGCACATTCGTGCGTGTGTCTGCATGTGTGTGCACAGCGTATACAAAGAAAATTTGGAAGATCCCACGTACAGTGGGAATCGATGATATGCGAAGCACGAGTGGCGAAGGTTGATATGTCACTTTAAAATCACCACAACTTTACGAGGCGCTAAGTAGTACTCAGTAAACACAACTAGAAAGATTATGCGCACTTAGGTATTTGGATAAGATGCAAGTTAGTTGTTTATAGTCGTGTAACGACAGCACCACTAACATTTGCAAGTATACCAGCCCCAGCAGTAGTAGGTATGTAAATTATGCCGTACATGACTTCCATCTCATGATTATCAAGTTTGCGCCTGGTATTTGCGTTCGTCGTCCATTAACGTCACGTAATACTAAAAGCTAGCGAAACGGCCGCGAGAGCGCTATGGGTGTAGCATGTGGTCATCTTTTACAAGATACGCATATCATGATTATCATCTTTGGGTGTGCCACTTACCTTTGTCATCTATTCATGTCACGTACTACCAAATTTGGTACATGTGAAGCTAGCGAAGCGGCCGCGAGCGCACCATGAGCATGGTACCCAGTCATCTTAAATGATACGCATGCCATAATTATCTTGTTTGCACCAGTTATTTACCTTCGCCATTTATTCACGTCAAGTAATACCAAATTTGGTGCATGTGATGCCAGCGAGACGGCCATGAGCGCATCTTGAGCGTAGCATGTAGTCATGTTTCACATGACACGCATGTCATGATTATCATATTTGGACGTGTTATTTACCTACGTCGTCCAATCGTGTCACGTAATACCGAATTTGGTATATGTGAACCTAGCAAAACAACGGCCACGACCACATCATGAGCGTGACATGTATTCATGTTCTCACATGACATGCATGTCATGATTATCATGTTCTCACCAGTCATATAACTTCGTCGTCTATTCACGTGACGTAATCCCAATTTTGTTATATGGGAAGCTAGCGAAACGATCGCGAGTGCACCATGAGTATATGGCGTGTAGTCATGACTTACATGACATGCACGTCATGATTTCTAGGTTAGAGCCTGCCACTTATGTTCGTCATGCAGTCATGTCATACCATACCAGTTTTGCAATATGTCATGTGAACGAAACCACCGCAAGAGCCACAAGGCCATGACATGTAAATCATGACATACATATCAAGGTTTTCATGTTATGACTAGGGCACTTACCGGCATTTTTGTGGCATAACATGTTCGTATGGCGAACAGTGTTCGCCATAGAGTCATGTTATGTAGATAGATAGATAGATAGATAGATAGATAGATAGATAGATAGATAGATAGATAGATAGATAGATAGATAGATAGATAGATAGATAGATAGATAGATAGATAGATAGATAGACAGACAGACAGACAGACAGACAGACAGACAGACAGACAGACAGACAGACAGACAGACAGACAGACAGACAGACAGACAGATAGATAGATAGATAGATAGATAGATAGATAGATAGATAGATAGATAGATAGATAGATAGATAGATAGATAGATACATAGATAGATAGATAGATAGATAGATAGATAGATAGATAGATAGATAGATAGATAGATAGATAGATAGATAGATAGATATAGATAGATAGATAGATAGATAGATAGATAGATAGATAGATAGATAGATAGATAGATAGATAGATAGATAGATAGATAGATAGATAGATAGATAGATAGATAGATAGATAGATAGATAGATAGATAGATAGATAGATACGCTCAATGTCACCGAAGTACGCTAAAAATTGATTCGCATTTAACACGTGAAATTTTGAAATTTCGAGGGGTTTGAACAACAAAGCCCCTCCCTTTCTCCCCTTGGCGACGCCAGTGCTTTTGGGATTCATCGCTTATTGTTATGAGCAAAGCTTTTCTCCCATTTGTATCACCACCTCAGTTTCTATGGAAATAATGTAACAAATATTTTTCGCAGTTCATCGCTTCGCTGTGGTAAACGTACACACTGAAAGACTGGGCCGGTAATTACACGGATCCAGCAAGTGAGTTAAGATCCCTGTCAGCAAGCTCATTTGTTCTGTAATAAATAAAAAAAAGAAAGAGGGCAACATTTGATCTTCTCGGCTGCTCTTTAATTTGAGAAAAGATACCCCCAAAGTAAGGCTTGTCTTACCCAGAAAGGATGCTCTCTCGAAAAATAAATAACGTTATTCTTGTTCTTTTTTTACATCGTGAAATTACTTCCTGAAGACGATGAAGGTGATCGTTTGCTGCGCGTGAAGTTTTGTAGTTGGCGCTCTCGAGAAAAATAACCGAAATCGTCGCAGCTATTCTTACAGTTTGTTTTCTATATACTAGATGGCGCTGCAAATACAACGAGTTTGTAATTTAAACTGCAGATGGCGCTACCAGCACTGCAATCTGGTGGGTTTATCAATTGACATCATTGGCATGCTTGCAGGTCACTTGTATGTCGTGGTCGTATTGTTGCGCTCTTCAAACTTATTTTCTCCACACCGAAAATTTATAAATAGTGAACACTGGAACAACGTGTAATATTTTCTTCCGGGAACACGAATGCAGTGATGAAGCGTAGTGACTTTACAGAATAATAACCTCAAGAAAATGTGTGTGTGTGTGTGTGCGTGTGTGTGTGTGTGTGTGTGTGTGTGTGTGTGTGTGGGCGTGCGTGCGTGCGTGCGTGCGTGCGTGTGTGTGTGTGTGTGTGTGTGTGTGTGTGTGTGTGTGTGTGTGTGTGTGTGTGTGTGTGTGTGTGTGTGTGTGTGTGTGTGTGTGTGTGTGTGTGTGTGTGCTTTGAAGTAAACATTAATTTGCTACCACTTCATGCTCATCGCCTTTTAAGAAGCTGCGTATTTCAGAATTACTCTTTCTTTGGCCTCTGTGCCATAGCGCACACGTCCTGGCAATCTATTTATATCTTTAACAATATATTGTCAAAATTTATTCTGTAAAAGCCAGATGATGAATATCCGATTGGGATAGTCTGTAGATCACTCGTGACACTCAAAATGTTTGTTTGGGTTAATTGCGCTGGCTTAAGTCCATAATAATTAGCTAAAATTTATTTAATCATTTTTTAAAATTTGTTTGAGGGAGAAAAGCAAAGGTACCTGTCATGATGTTCGAACTGTGAGAAGCTGTGGCATTTGGCCTACCGTGGTGGTCTCGACCTCTGATGCTAAAGTCACGGAATCGAAT
Organism: Rhipicephalus annulatus; assembly: GCA_013436015.1. Classification (NCBI taxonomy): domain Eukaryota; kingdom Metazoa; phylum Arthropoda; class Arachnida; order Ixodida; family Ixodidae; genus Rhipicephalus; species Rhipicephalus annulatus. The sequence continues at coordinate 187,607 of WOVY01005177.1, read as the reverse complement.
CCCTGTCGTGGCGGCCGGATTTTTGAAGAAGGCTAAAACACTTGAAGCCCGTGTACTTAGATTTAGGAGTATGTTAAAGAACGCCGGGTGGTGGAATTTCCGGAGCCCTGCTCTATATGGTGTCTCTCATAATCATATGGTGGTTTTCGGCAGGGAAATTCTATTAATATATTAAGCTATGACATTATTGCAGGGGTTGGTTGTACATTTTAAATGGCAGAGCTGGCGTTTCATTCGGGTGTCCTTTTCCGGGGGTGCATGGAAGTATGAAATTTGAAGTTGGTAATTTGCAATTCACTTTTTTTCTCTAAATCATCTTAATTTTACTTTGTCTGGGGCGCTACTGCCAAAACGAACATTCAAAAATTACACAAAACTCAAAATAAATTCATTCAAAACGTTGTTAGTGCCACCTACGACACACACAAGGAGCCAATTTTGAAGGCTCTCAGCTTAATTCCAGTGAATGAACTCTGTCGCACACTCTTCAACAAACGCTACGCATCGACAAATGTTTCACACTTTGGTGTTGTCTAAGTCAAGCTGAACATGTATACACTTTGAAGGTGCGTGAAATCTGGAGGGTGCCCAGAACGCGAACAAATTATGGAACTCAGATATGTTAAAGTACCACTTACCGTTATACCTAATAATTCCGAACAACATACCGAATAACTTCATTCAGTTAATTAACATCTCTATGACGATCAAAGTATGTCTTCTTCCCTCCCCTTTTTTGATCCCGGTACATTATTCTGCTGCACAATTACCTTTTTATTTTCTTTGTATCGTGCACATTTTTCCCTTTCATTCGCTCGTGTTCACAGAGTTATGTCATCAGCCTGTTTTTTGTATTTATTAGATTCTTTATGATGTTCCAATAAAGAGACCTGTCGTGTGCCCATTAAGCTTGTCTGTACATTGTATGCCATGTTTGCCAAGCCCGCGGGTACGGAGCCTGTCAAGCCTGATCTATACGGTTTTTTTTTTTTTGTGTCTGTCTCCACCAAACTTCATTGAGTGTCCTTGAAGCTGAAATATAATGAATTCCGATTCCAATAAGTGAGGTACACGGATGTGGGGACAATTTTTGTCGTTGTTTATTTCAGGAAGACATGCTCGTTTCTCTCTGTCTCTTTTTCTGCAAAGAGTGGTTGCATGTTTTCTGGAGTCATCATCGTTTCTTTCTCTTTTTATTTCTTCCCCTTTTTTCTCGTGTGGACCGACAGCGCTGACAGGCTGACACGGGTACATTTGATCGGACGCTTGGTGCTGCCGAATCAGGTGCTTGGTCACTTCTGATCGCGATTTTGTAATGTCCGGACCAAACTCGATCCCTGCTGACCCTCACCACGACGCAAAGTGTCCGTGTGACATGGCAGTACCACGAGGCGGTGTGAATAAAAGCTAGACCGCACGCGGAAGTACGAGCCATCGTGGTGAAGGCCAGTTATGACGGCGCATACGCAGGTTGTTGGAAGCGCACAAAATATTTCCAAATGTCTTGTCTAATGTCGAACCTAATTAAGCCTTCTATGTTTCCGACGAATCCGTCTTGTAAATGGACGCGCTATAGAGCGTTCGCCAGACGTCAATTAAGTGGAGTAACGAAGTCTGAAATCAAGCTACTGCTCGTACGTTAAATCACGTGCTCTGGCAGTGCGCCTGATTACAGGGTTCTCAACGCACGACCGAAAAGGAATAGAGCTGCGCGCTTAGGAGCTCAAAACTTCTGCGTCAACTCGGGAACCCCCAGAGGGCCCGCGACACGACATTGAAACTCGGCCTATACGCCGAGTTTCAATGTCGTGGTCGGTGATGGGTTTCCCACGCCGTGATGGGTATACCCATCACGACGTGGGAGCGAGCCGTCGCCACCACCTTGAGCCGTATATTTCCTCATGCTCTAAATGATGTTCCCTGTTTTTATGTATGCTCGGCGAGTTAGATGGGTGCACGGAACATTAGTGAATGCGCGCTGAGGAAATCAAAACTTTCAAGAAAAAAAAAGCCCATACATTTGGTTGATTTTTCAACAATACATTTGGTTGAACCATACAAAGGTTCAACCATACATTTGCACATTCGTGCGTGTGTGTGCACAGTGCATGTAAAAAAAGGAAGATCCCACGTATACAGCAGGAATCGATCATATGCGAAGCCTGAATGAGGAATGTTGGTATGTTACTTTAAGATCACCACAACTTTACGAGGCGCATGAATGTAGTACTAAGTAAACAATAATAATCATGACACGCGTCTCATGATTATCATGTTTGCGCCAGTCATGTGCCTTCATCATGCATTCAAATCACGTAACACGAAACTTGGTATGTGTGAAGCTAGTGAAACGGCCCCGAGAGCACCATGAGCGTAAGCCGTGTATAGTCATGACTTACACGATATCCATGTCATGATTTCCACGTTAGGGCTTGTCACTTATACTCGCCATGCAGTAAAGTCATACTATACCAGTTTTGCCAAACGTCATGTTTAGAGAGTTTTAAGTTTAGAGTTAAGTTCAGTTTACCACGTACAGTTGTACAATAAGTGGCTGGGACAGAGGAAAAAACTGTATAAAACAGCTTGACAAAGCCCCATGTCCCCATGGTAACTGTGGCAACAAAAGGGCAAAAGCAAACACAAGACAGTTTAAGCCAGATATGTATATGCTTTGCATCGAAACAAAAAGTTTACAAACTTATACAAACCAGAAACGCACATGCTGTACATCGAAAGAAAGAAGTATACAAAGAGAAAATAATACTACACAAACTAACAGAACAAATTTAAAATAGAAATATCAAAAAGCGTGCGGACATTTCCACAATTAATTCCTAATTTATTTAGTGTATTCGGCAAGCAATAACGCATTGTATGAAAACTATAATTTGTGCGCGGTCTCGGCACATGTCAATATTCAGAGTGTCGGTTTAGGCGCCTCGAAGGATTTAATTGCAGGTTAGTTAAACTACGTGTGGAGCAGCGACCTTCTATGGTATCATATCTACGAGAAATTGTTAAATAATATTCGTAGAGCAGGTTTATTTGATTATTTTATATTTGGCGAATATTTGTGAAGTATGGGCATTAAAAGGGAGGTTAGCAACAGATCGTAGCGCTTTTATCTGTAATATAATAAGATTCCTAATAGATTGCTTTGTTCCATTACCCCAAATTAGATTGCAATAACTCAGATGTGATGTAAAGAACGAATTGAATATCAGAGGTTTTTTGAGGAACTGGCAATAAACCCTGACATTTTCTCAAGACACCCAAGACTTTGCAAAGCTTGCTGTATAAAAATTCCGTATGATAATCCCCTTTCATCGGCTCATGAAAAAGAACGCCCGAAGACTTCGCGTTGGAAGAGAATTCGATTATGCTGCTATTTAGCATGAGATTGCAGGATTCGGTGATTTCATTTAGGGGAGATTTGGAGCGAAGAATAACAGCTTTTGTTTTGAAACAATTTATAAGTAAAGAATTTTTAAGGGCCCAGCCGTATATCTTTTGTAATCAGTGTTGAGTTAGCTGTACTTACGAGATGACTAACATTCGTAGCTGAAAAAAATAAGCTTGTATCGTCTGCGTAGATTATGTATTGGGCTGAAGGGTCAACATGTACAATATTATTTATAAATATTATGAACAAAAGGGGACTCACTATACTGCCTTGGGGGAACACCATCTTTAACAGTTTGCGCGGATGAAATTCACCTGTTTATAGATACACACTATAGTGTCAGTCTGTTAGGTAGCTTTCGATCTGATTTAGGGCTACACCCCGAATTCCGTATACCACTGCAGTTTTCCTAATATAGTGTCTTGTGGTTTATTTTGTCGAATGCTTTCGACATATCTAAAAATATGCCAAGTGTGAACTCTTTGGCCTCAATAATTTTGAAAATCAATTCCTTTTGAAACAATAAAGCTGTTTCGGTGGAGAAGACTGATCTAAAACCACATTGCGATTGAATTATAACAGAATGTTTATCGAGAAAACTCTATTGTCTAGCATGAATATTTTTTTCAAATCCTTTGGAAAAAAATCGGGAGAATTGAAATCTGCCTCTGATTAGCTAAAGCGTTTTTATTCCCACTTTTTATGGATCACCGTCACCTTAGCATGCTTCATATTCTGTGGGAAAATGCCGCTTTTTTAGGGAACGTTGTAAATGTGTGTCAGACATGGACTGAGTAGATCAATAACATGGTTTATAGCTTCCATTTTTAGGCCATTTAAATCCTCACTCTTAGACATCTTAAAACTTTAAAACGCTCATACTACCTCATCTTCATCCGTCGGACAAAAAATATTGATTCCTTGAGCGGCACTGGTAAGTACTCAAAAGCACTTGTTTGATGCAAGCTTTTAGTTACAGACGTGAAGTATTCATTCAATTTATTCGCTAACTCTTTGGCTTTAATAACCTCATTGTCAATGATAAGTTCTAAATGATTTGTAGCTCTATCTCGAGATATGATGGAGTTACCTTATTCCAAATTTGCTTGCGGTCAAAGACACGCTCAAACATAGAATAATAATTTAGATTTGCTTGCCGTTGGACTTTGGACATTAGTAACTGAATTTCTGTACTTTTAAATGTCTTCGAATCATCTGAATTTCGGGTAGCTAGAAACACGTGAAATAAATTGTCTTTTTCCTTCATCATTTTTAGTATCTAGGAAGTGATCCAAGGTTTGTGAGCACGTCTTGGCTTTTTCAAACCTTAAGAGAAAAACAATTATTGTAAAGTGAAATGAACCTTTGCATGAAATAGTCATAAGCTAAATCAGCCGCGGACAAGGAAAACAACTTGTCCCATTTTGTTTGCTCAATTTCAACCCGAAAGTTTGAAAGAGATTTTAAATTCACTGGTTGATAAAATATACCAGAAACGGACTGTCTGGGCTGATAATGGTATTGGGCCGCAATGAAATATACAGGAAGGTGGTCACTAATCGCACTGGATATAGTGCCTGAAAGTATGGGTTTTGATGAAAAGTTTGTTACGAACAGGTCTAATAACGTTGCACTCGATTGAAGAATACGAGTAGGAGTGGATATAATATTTGATAAAAAGTGAGAATCAAAAAGTGTGGAAAGATCCTCTTGTTTTTCTTTGTGTTAGCTAACATATTATTATTCAGGTCACTACCCAATACAATGCTATAATTATGGTCATTAATGAAAGAAAACATCTTATCCAAAAACTGCATATAGTTGCTAATATTGCCACCTGGAGGTCTGTACACTGTCACAAATACACAGCTGTCCACTTTAACACCTACAATTTCACAATCATCCGAGCATTGACACCATTCATTGAACCGTTCAAATCTCTTTTCATGTTTAAGGTACATACATACACCACCTCCTGCTCTTGTTTTTCTATTTAAGTACACTGTATTGTAACCTGAGATGGTGATAACATCCAAGTCACCACGATACCACGTTTCTGTAAGCATTACTACGGAAAAATTAAATTTAAGCTGATCAAGAAGAGCAAAGAGGCCATCGTCTTTACAACGTGCGGACGGTATATCATTATGAAGTACAGCTAGGGGTGACCCACCAAGGTTGTCAAAAAGTGTGTTAACTTGACAGGGAGTATAGAAGCCATTATTTTAGTGTTTATTTGCAGGTAATAGAGATAAATACATATAAACATACAGTAAGGTTACGGAGTATAATAAAGTAGCAGCAATTCATTACGCTGTATAAGTAAATAAAAATACGTTGTCATAATGGTTTGTCATTATTTACAGTACCACACTTTGGTTCCACGACGCCTGATAACCAATCATAGATAAGAAACAAACGATGCATAGTATTTAGATAAATAGCATTTTCGAGCTTGCAACAATATTACAAGAATAAAACAAATATTCAGTTGTGTAATACCAATTAAAAATAGAGGCAGTGGTTACACAAGATGCCACGTAGCATGCAAAAACTCAATGAAAATGGCACTAGGATTACATTTTACTGTTTTGCAAAAAAAATAAAAGATTAAAAGAAAAATGGCTTACAGAATCACAACTAAGAAGATCATTATAACGACTTGTTACGCTATACCCGCACCAACTCCTTCTCGCTGGTTACGCACAGAGCTGCTGTGTTCTCTAACTTCCGCATCAGAATATTTCCCTGTCACACCCAGATGCATTTCCATTTCTTTTCTTTGCTCCCTGCTGACCCAAAGCACCGCAATATCAGCAAGACCATGACATGTAAATCATGACATTCATCACTTATGCTCGTCATACAGTCATGTTATGTCATACCAATTTCGGTATTGATCCCATCATTGAAACTGGCGCGAGAGCTAAAAGTAGTAGGCGGATAGATAGATAGATAGATAGATAGATAGATAGATAGATAGATAGATAGATAGATAGATAGATAGATAGATAGATAGATAGATAGATAGATAGATAGATAGATAGATAGATAGATAGATAGATAGATAGATAGACAGACAGATAGACAGACAGACAGACAGACAGACAGACAGACAGACAGACAGACAGACAGACATATAGATAGATAGATAGATAGATAGATAGATAGATAGATAGATAGATAGATAGATAGATAGATAGATAGATAGATAGATAGATAGATAGATAGATAGATAGATAGATAGATAGATAGATAGATAGATAGATAGATAGATAGATAGATAGATACGGCCAAAGTGGTCTAAGTTCGCTAAGAAATGCTTCGCATCTAAAAGAATTCTTCTAATGTCGATCACCTCTCGTGTTATGAGTTGGTCGTCGTTCCAGCACCAGACGGAAACTAAAAATGAAGCCACAATACGTCGAAATCGGATAAAAAACAGAGCGGCAGAATTAGAGGCAGAGAGCAGATGCGGGGCTCTCAAGTTGGTAAGTATGTACCAACTTGCCCAACAAGCCACTCTCCAGAACCAGACAGTATTCAGTTGTTTTTATGTAAAACACGTACTGGAATGGTGAACCGCGGGCTCGTCGTATGTTTCGTTCCTTCTTCATCCGCGCGTCGCAGGCATACGGACACAAAATCGAGCAATGTTGCAGGAACAAAAGAAGCAAAACCTTGCATCGTTGCCGCGTATCATTGTTGCCACCGTCGTAACAGCTGTCACCGCGCGATGGCTCGAGCTTCAGGGTGCCGCTGAGCTTGATTTCACACCATACTGGTGGCCCGCGGACACTTTCGATTGCTATCGGGACAGACACAGGTCGAGATTGGCTCGGAAGTGAACCAAGTCGCCATTAAATGTGACCATTCAGCCACAGCTCAGTGTCGTGATCAAACCTGCGATCATATGCGGCCGTGTCCGCCTCGTCTTTCTGTCGGTGCTGTCGAGTCGACGCTCTGCACAGTGCTCTCCCTATCTGCGCGAAAAAAAGGAAAAGAAGCGAGAATGGCTTCAGATATATGCAGCTGGTTCGCGCGGGAAAAATAAAATAAAAAATAAACAACAAAATGAAACGGGGCTCCGCCCCTGTACCTCAGTGCACCTCCGGAAAGGGAGACCCTTTTCGTCCCGCCAGTTTTCGTCACCAGAAAACTATACTGTGTCTAGCGCTTGCGACGCAATAACTCGCCCGGCGCTCTCTCTTCGTCATTTTCTTCATCTTAATAAAGACTGTAAATAAAGGCAGTTAGCTCTTGGCGAAGTGTATCTGAGAAAGGTAAATAGTTGTATAGTATACATTTTCCTGTTTTACTTATTAGTTTGGCGGATAACAAGCCTTTTGGCCATCCCATACAATGAGATTTAATCGATTAATCTGTAATTTAAATGCCTCTGCAAAATTCCTGCTTTCTAAATATGTGAAAAATGTTTGCGTGCTCGAATTGGTTTCCCCGGGATAGCCTAACGCTCTCCCATAGTAGACTACATTAATCTGTAAACTGTCGAACATTTTTTATAAAAGAAACATAAATAGGACCTTGACAGTTTCGACCTTGTTAATAATAAAGGTCGGTCACAAGGTATACGCTACAGTCTTGCGCCACAAGCGCAAGCTGCCCATAATTTTCAATGTGCCTTTTTGGGACTTCGTGGTATGTTGCTCTCATTCATTGGGAACGCAACAACAAAACTCCAATTGAACAAATTCAAATGAGATTCCTTGTCATCGGTTCTAGAAGGAAAAATAATGGTGACAAATAGGCGGTTTTAGAAGTGACGGACAGAAGAGGCATTAGTGGCGTGAAAGGGTGCGGAGTGGCGTCTGAGCTGCGACCCGACACCCCGTCCCCGTTTGCCTTTTGGAGCACTGATTGAGCCCTTGTCGACCTGCGCGGGAACGGTAATTCGATCCGTGCTTGAGCCGAGCGGCAAGGAGCCTCCCGGGGGTGCAAGTCCAATGCCACCACCGTCTTTGTTGACCCCGGGCGCCTGACTCGACGGCGTCTCGTTTTCGTCTTGTTTGCCAGCGGCCGTGTTAGGCACCGATCATTGCGCCCAACCCACGGTGACGTTGACGAAGAGGCGTCCTTTATTAAATCAAATATGCCCGTGTGCCACGGCCGGCTATTACACTTGACGTGCAGGTGTTCTACTGGCGAGGAAAAAAGCCGGTGCTTTCTCCAAGCCGTGTCCTCTTTCTGAGGACACGGCTTGGTGATGCCTCGCACACCTCTATATACGTATTGTAGGCCGGCTGTCTCCGACGTTACAGGAGCCCCAGTTCGCCCCCCCCCCCCCGTGTGTATGGGCACTAAGCGTTCTTTGTAGCAGGATGATTGTAACTTTGGTCACTCCACCTTCAGCGTGGTCATTAGCTCTGCCGAGTCGTCTGAGCGTTAGTGGATGTTTAACGATAAGGCTGAATTGCCCAGGCATGCTGTCCGAAGAAGAAACTGTCTTCCATACTTTGCGCCCTCTAGACCCAACCTGTACCTTTATTTCATTGTATGAGAGGGCTACTTAGAATCACGTGGCATTTCTATTCACGCATTGATGGTCACAAATTGAACCCTCTTTCATCTGTCGACATTCCCTCTAGGTTAAAAGCCGTATGAATGGAGAAAAGCCGAAGCACATTATTGTTTCTGTTCATTATGAGCAACCATACACCGGTCGCATAAAGACAGTTTCCACTAATTGGCATATGACAGCTGAGAACACGTATATGCATGTTTCACGGCAAACGTCGTCGAAAGACGATAGTCTTGCGTCTGGAGAGAGTGAACAAAACGTTTATTTGATGCCCTGCGCGAGAAAATTCGTGAATGGGATTTTGGAGGCAGCGCTTCGATGCGCGCTGCGGAGGCGAACGAGCGCATCGAGGCACTCTACGGTGTGCGACATGAGCGCCATCTGGCAGTTACTTCGGAAAATGAAAGGATAGCTCCTTGTATAGCAAGCGCGCGGCGTGCGCGCCCCTCTCGGAGGCCATAACGTGTAGGTTGCACGGCAGCGGTTAGGTGCCATCACCATGTCGCTTAGCAAAGCGAAGGAAACGCCTTTTCGTGCATAACGTCGCATTGTCAGCCAGCGTGATAAACGGTACGGTCCTTAGAACTACTTATGTATGTCTTCTTTAGTATGAAAAAACACATAGTATTGGCGTGTTGACATTGTGCCTCAGATATGCGCAATATTTTCTTTTTATTCGACAATCCCTCAAGTATGTACGCAAAACCCAGAGCAATATTGATGAGCTCTATGGACGTGGTTGGATTTTAGCCGTTTTGGGTATCGTTTCGGCGGACAAACTAACAGACAGACAGACCAAAATTTTTGCGTCGAAGTACCCCAAGAAAGACTCGTCTTTAGGAACATTTTTAATTATACCATAGAGAAAAAAATACCTACATAAAGAGCGAAGTTTACCGTAGGGCCCTGCGGTCGAGCTACTGCGCTGCTTTCAGCGCCACGAGTGGCCGTTCAAACGCGATAATGTCTTCAGCATGAATAAATTAACAAAAACTTTTCTTTCCAGTGCTGGGATATGAACCTGTACCCTCATGCTCCGAAAGTTATTGTCTTTAGCCCTAGGCTACACATCCACACTTCCACAAAGAGTATACATGTACAAGTACATCTCAACCACATGAATTCGCACCCTTTGTACAAAACAAATGCAGAAAAACAACACTTATTCGTAAGACTTGACTGATTTTTGTGGTAAAGCAATAAACGCCCTTAGTAGCGGGACACGATGTACAGAAGATATGAGAAACTGAACAACTAAAAAAATTTCCCTTGCAAAAATTTGATTTCAAACTTGGGTTTTCATTGCCTTTCTGAAGCGGCTATTACATGTCTTGACAATGGAGTAGAAGCGAACATCGGTGCGCTATCTAGCGGTTGGTCAGAGCCTTTCTTGCTCGGCCGCGAAAAGTCTCGAGTGACCACTCGTTATATAGTATATTTTGTATATTTTTCTATGTATAACTACACGTATTTTTGTCTACTGGGACACTTTCTTGCGTACTTTTTCTGGTGGAACGTTCCTGAGACGCTGGTCTAGCGCTGTGTACTGCCCCACTTCTTCTCATGTTAACCTTGTTGCACCCCTTTCACACGGTCACCACCGGACTCCGTCAACGTAAATCTCCCTAGGGAGTTCGACGGCGATGGAGTTTTCGCAGTGTCACATGGCACTGACAAGGCTGTAGTAGTTGCCGTAAGGGGGCTCAGCGGGCGCTGTTTGATTTTCGCAGAAGTATCCTAATTTCATGCATCTTCGTTATGCGGTTTTTACAAAAACACAATAATAAGTAGGGCTTAAGCGAGCAAAGCATAAAAACTATTTCAAATGAAAACGCTTTCACCAAATGTAGCGATGCTGGCCAATGTGTGCCTAGCTCTATGTTTGTTTACAATTGCACCGTACTCGACGAGTAGCTGTTTTTGTAGCCTGTACGTTAATTAGGTAGGGTCCCACTACCCATTCCTGCAGCCGTCGAAGCAGTCGACGATGATGAAGCGCTGTTAGTCATTCCTCTCACGGGCGAACGCAAACATGGCGACGAGAAAGCCGCACGCATGAACGAAATATTTTTAAATAGTAGCGCCCGGCCGGACTCGTGGGGAACGGTGGGGAGGGCATCGGTGTTGAGAGTAGCTTCACCCTAGCGGGCGTGTATATATATGTAAAGAAACACGTTATGAATTAATAGAGCAACAAAAGAACATTTCATTTTGCCAAATTGTGCTATTGTTCTCACTGCGGCAATTTAATGCTCGAAATCTTTTTCTGACTTGCAGATACTGGGGACGAGAGTACCTCATTCCGCTGCAAGGGGAGATCGCCGAACATCCTTTGCGAAATGCTCCGTTTACCTTCGTTTGCGTAAGGGTGGCCGTGTGACACGGACCGCATCTCCCTTGTCGTTAGGACGAGGGAGTTAAACGGTGTTCGCGGGTGCCCGTGTGGCAGGGGTATTACACAATAGAAATCATGTCGCAATTCTGCTGACAGACTTACCGACACATTTGTCTCACCGCCAGTGTCTCACCGCCAGTGTCTTTCCGTGACAATAATGTGTGTCACCAAATGTGCTTATCAATTCAGTAATCGTCATCGCAATCAATATTAAGATAATTTATAGTAGCGCAGGCTAAAGACCGAGACAAAAACAATATACGCAATTGACACAATACAACGCTAACTTTCAACAACTGTTTTATTACTCACTGATCTCACTGGTATATATACTCTCACAACATCATGTATCACGTGGGCTATGGTCTCACAACCATAAACCGTACAATATGCGGATAAATCCCAGACATGGCAACACAATACCATTCACCAGATGCACGCGCATTTGGCCTAGTAGGTAGTGAAACCCAGGGCAAATAAAGTCATTGTTACTTTTAATAAGCACATACAAAACTCATCCAACGAGCAATCGTGAAGATGTCCTTGAGTGAAGCGCTGAACAAGTCATGCCAGTGCCTCACGCACGAAAGCATTGGACACTATAGGTTGTGCGGTTAAGCGACGCGCGTTGCCCTGTAAGCTGCCTAAGCCCTTCATCGTGTCGGTTGGAGAGGGCTTCCATAAAAAAGCGACTTGTGACGAGTAATGTTCACGTATATGTAAATGACCACCTCCGTGGCTTAGCTGCGTTGCATAAGGCAACTAAGTTATTCGATGCCTTCCGAACGCGATAACCTTTTTTTTTTTGTGCAAGACAGGAGGTACCTTTCTAAGGAAAACAGCACACACACTCGCTATACCGCCTTCTTCGTTATAGTGCACGGTGCTCCTCTGGTTAAACGGAGTGAAGCTATGCGTAACTTATGTGAGCACACTTCGTGATCCCTTCCATATAAAGGTGCAGGTCTAGAGAAACTGCGCATAGCGCGTATCGGACAACGTGCAAACCGCAGAGGTGGAAATAAAGTTGTAAACATTCCCGTCCCTTGTCGCTCCCCTTTGCCCTTTTCACGGGGCGGGCGCCTTTGTAGCACACTGTGCGTGTTTGCTCATGATTGGCGCACGGTTGCCACATGGCGCCGCTTCGTTGCGCCGCGCATGCATTCATCAAACTTTACCGTTCGCTTCAAGTGAGCCAGCCCCGGACCCACGAGACTGTCGTCTGGCGTAACTGGCACACACACACAAAGAAAGCCCAGGCAGCGGAACAGAAAGGGCGATCGTTTCATTCCTTCCCACTGGCATCCTTGACCGAGGCATTATCGGCCGCAGGCCTTGGGCCCCCAGCCACAATAAACCGCCAGTTTCTTTCCAAAGACTCTCCTTACTTCCCGGTGTTTCCTCCCATAACCGCGGTCAGCGGACTCTTCCCGCGCTCTCCAAAGCCAAAGGCGTGTCACAGCTCGTTCGTAAGTGTTCCTTTTTTTGCTACGGCTAGAATCGCGTTGAAAAGAGAACCGTGAAGAGGCGGAGCAGCAGGGGGGGAAATCGGAAAGATCGTATAGTTTACGAAAAAAAAACATTTAAAAAATGCGTGTGGCTCACGGGCGCAGCTATGGTGTCTATACTTCAAGGGGCTGCCACCACATGTGCGCATTCACCACCGTTGTGGTGTCGCGGATGCCGAGGTTTATGTCAGCGCACGGCATTTCTTTCGCTAGCAATGGTGTTGTGGTCGCAGCGCTGAAAGGGAAGCGTCCATTTGAGACGCCTGGACGGGCACTTTCGAACGGAGCAATTGCACGCCGTTCAATATTTTGTCAACACGAATTCGCCACGGTGGCCGCGGATAAAGGGACACGCCGGAGAGTTCACCGCTGGAACGCCGGGACCTCGCTCATTCTGCGACTCGCGAAATTTACGATGCAACGTGCTAGCCAGAGAATTGCCTGGGCGTGTCCCCTCAGCGACTTCTCTGTGAGCCCAAATACCTCAGCAACTGGATAACTGTTCCTCTTTAGGCGCTAAATCGCGGAGGTCGAAGTAATTCCTTTCTGGGCTGGCTATTTGGCCTCGGTGGCACAGTGCATGATGCAGCAACTGACTTGTTTGGTTGCTGTTTGGACATTACCGAGCGAGTTCCTTGAATAGGAGCAGCGGTGCATATTTCTGTCGTGAGTTATGTAACGTTTCAACTTATTTTGCCGTTAGTAGGCTTCGCTTGTGTCAAAAAACTTGGTTGGGACATAATTTTACTTTTTGAATTTTGTTTAGCAATTATATGCGAAGGTGGCCATCGTTAGCTTTTACTGAGCGATACCTATACCGCGAGTGCCTGAAATAGCCTCTCTATGGCAATTAATGTCCCTTCAATTTTTAGTCTTTATACATCCAGGTTTATGATGCCAAAAGCTATCACATGTACAAACCAACACATGAGCACACATACGCATTGATATGCGAGTGTTCCAGTCTTCAGGTAACACTTTCCAAAGTTTTTAAACGTAGAGGCCCATAATCAAGAAAAATCCCTCACAGTAGAATAGTTCATCGTAGAACATTTCAGCCAATCCTGGTGTCAGACAAATCCTTAGAGAAGGCATCTCGTCTATAATGAGGAGCACTTACGAAGAAAAAGGTTTTATGAATTCGTCCCCGTGTATCCACGATTAAAAAAATTTCTTCCGAAATAAACTGTCAGGTGCGACCGACGTCCATATCTGGTGGACTACGCTCATTCGTTGTTAAATAACCGAGATTCACTAATTAACTTTAATAGACTTCCTAGACCACATTGCACTTTACAAAATGAAGCCCATGAGTACGCACCTTGAGCGAGTTCTCACCAGCTTCGAGATATTTCTTTCAGTCAGCTGGATAGTTGAAGTGGAAGTTGCGGGCTCTTAAAAAATATAAAGATAATTCTAAATAAAAAAAGTCATTGCAACTGCAGAACACTGCCTGGCGCACGTCTTGAAAACGACGCCACCTCGAGATTTAATTCCAAGTGGATTCGCCTTGCAGACTCGGTGACTTCAACTTGTCCAACAAAGTACACATATATGAAGTAATTACAAAGTAAATTGATGAACATTCTTAATAATTGACTGGCTACTTAGTATCAGTGTAGTATTTAGGAATGTCTCCCATACGCGACAAAATTTGTTTTTCATTTTCTCGAGAACCATGAATGGAAAGCATTTTCATGGACTATCTGAAATAGCTCGCATATGGACAAAAGTAGCTAGAGCTTGGAGGTCGACTTAAAAACATATGGGTCTGAGCCAGGTACATGCCCTTGTGTCACGCAGATGAAAAAAAAAAAGAACCAGCAGGTAAAAATGGCGACGTGATGATCGGGGTAGAGTGATAGAGGTGCTTGAGCACTTGAATGAAGCAGCAACAAAACTAAAAACGCGAGCAAGCAAACGGAAGGATTGGCGGTCACACATCGTTTTTGCTCTTTCTCAGAAAATCTGAAGTGATTTTTTTTGCCTGACTAGCAGCCCTACAGCCAAGAACTCAGAACGAACATCAGAAAATGATGGATCTTTGATACGCAGCATCAGAAGATACCGAGGTTAACTTACTTCATGTGCTTAGACTAAAGGCTGCCAGTTTGTAACAATGCTTATTTGACAAGTCAATCGTGTTTGATTCACGGTATTCAAATGCCATTCATATGCTTCATATATTTATACCTGTATGTATACTGTTTTACTGATTTGACACTACAACCAGCTATAGTACATGAGTGTCTTTGTGCATGCCACTATTTCTCCAAGAATACGCGTTTTGAGAAACATATATAGGTGCACGTTAAAGAACCCCAGGTAGTCGATATTTCCGGAGCCCTCCACTACAGCGTGTCTCATGATTATATGGTGGTTTTGGGAGTCAAACCCCCTTAATTATTATAATTAATGACAACAGTGTGAAGGGAATCGCTCAGTGCCCATGCTGCAAACTTCCTCAAATTTCCCAGTAGTGAAGCTCCTGAACTTTTTATCTGTCGTCAATTTTCACGGACCGATATTGTTTTCTGGCAACGTACGAAAGATGGACACCTTTACTAAACGAACCTTACTATAGAGCTTGTTCGGAACAACGTACATGTACTAAATGCCACTTCAGACAGTATAACAAAGCCATTGAACGAAAACGAAAACAAAGAAATTCAAGCAGTGTACATTGAACATGGTGATATAAGCGACATATTTTATTCGCATGTCGGTATCGCAGCATACTAATCCAAGCAAAAAGCAAAACACACACACCCACACACACACACACACGATGAAGATAATACTGGAAGTGGCCGTGACCAAACACACTTGTTGTCTGGCCACGGACACTTCCAGTATTATCTTCATCGATTTAATATATTTAATATAGCTGCATCGGACAGGTGTATGTGTAGTGCACCTTGCTTGAGTGAACAGCACTACTTTAATGAATGCCCAAACACGCAAGACATTGTGACACATTTACGTGTGCACAACAGCTGATACAACACTACACACTAAACAAAAATGACCTGAAATAACCTCAAAAACTGGGTAAACCATTTGTCCTCTAGCGCACTACCTTTCCTGGGTTTTTTTTACCACCTCCTATCGAGGTAAAAATTTACTCCCGTGCTAACTGAGTTTTTGAACGTAGGGAGAGTAGTAAATATTTACCCCAGTGAGGTTTTCAGCGAGTATAGAGAGAGTAAATTTTTACTACCTTCACAAGGTTTTTGAGGTGATTACTGGGAGTTATTTCTGGTGGTAAAAAATAAAATTGACGGGTACATTCGGCCAGAAACGGCAAATTTATTGAATAGCAGAACTGATTGAATTTATTGAACGGCAGAATTGAACGGCAGAACACATAGATTATTGAACGGCAGAACACAGATTCACATACAGACAAACACGCACACACAACAAATGCAGAATATACACCACTAGTTAAGACTGCACGCGTTGCTCAACTACACTTCGACAATCCGGTGTATATATAGGCACGACTTTTTGACCGGCCAAGTAGTACCGGTAGGAGAGCTCTTTTTTTCCATCGATTAACAACAACGCTTGAAGGTGCAAGCGTAAGCTTCAGGTGGGCTGCAGGACACTAAATGTCACACCGACCTTTTATTATAAATCTACACGATCTCACCTTTTTGATTATCCAATAATTTATTGGCACACCGAGCTCTTTGCCCCACGCGTGTTTAGCACTGCTGATGCACGCACAAGTCCATAAAATATACCTAATTACACACAAACCATGGTAGCTCAATGATTTTAATTGAGCGATGGTGCACAAACACAGTAGCAGCACGTATTCATCACAACGGGCGTAGAGGAGCGGTGCACGCCTGCACACAAGCTTCTTACCGACGGCGTTCTAGGCCTTTTCGAGGAGCACGGCTATCCGATGAAACACAGCTGGCAATCACAGAACACATATCCTGTGCGAATTTCGTCGTCATTTCAGACACAAATGAACGCGTGACCGCTATCTTACGGGGACGGGGCGGTGTATGCATACTTCCAACGAAAGACTACCATCCGGGCAAGTCCGGGTTTTCTTCGTGCTCACCGGCCGCCGCTTGTTGGTTCCGTCTGCCTCTTATCGGCTTCGTGCTACATGTTTGAGAACAGTTGGTGCATGAGGTGGGCAATTCGGGCAGCACTTTACTCGTGCAGACATCGCCTACTGTGGAACAAAATATATGCGATGCTTCTTTCACCTGCCCCGGCGACACACTCCCACTGGTCACTGGTGGCCGCGGCTCGGTGCCGACGACAGAGTGAAGCATTTTGCTTATTGCTTCTCCAGTAGGCAAGCACGGACGATGACACCAGATTGATTTTGTTACCACTGGCAGATCTGGAGATATCCGCGAACTGGAGATATCCGCGACGTGCAGGTTCGGAGGCGCTCGGAAGAGCACGGTCGCTCGTTGATGTAGGAAACACGTGAGATCCACCAGCCCAACCAGACACACAGATACCGAGCTTCTTGCACTGTCTGTCTCCAAAGCCACCGCCGAGCAAAAGCAACAATTTGCGAAAATATGCAGGACAACTTTCCACAGCAGGTTTTCTTTCTTTTTTTTTCTCTTTTGAGAGCCCCCCCCCCCCTCCGTGTTTTTCTTTTTTTCTTTCAAAGAATGCCGTTCTCGCTTGTTGTGCTTATGCTGCCCCCAGTTCCAGTAAAAGTGCGCTGACTCGAAGTCAGTCCAGAGGCACGGCGATGCAAAAAAAAAAACAAAAAAAACATCTGTGGGCTTCGCGTACCTTCAGTATTCACTGAGAGCGTCACAAGGGGGGGTATGGGGCAAAAGCCGCCGAAGCAGCTGCACCTTGCAGTCACGTGGTAATAAACTCTGAAACGCAGGTTAAAAATCACGTGATAGAAAACTCCCTAAGTGGTAAAACTGGATTTTGACATCCCTTTACTACTTGCCTGAGAGGTGGTGGTAAAACTATGTCATGTACCATCTTTTACTCCTACGCGAGGTAGTAATTTTAAACGCAAAGGAGTTTTCAGAGGTCATGAGCCGGAAAAACCCCAAACTCGGATAGTTTTTGCTTACAGTGTACCAGCACATTATTATGGGCTATTGACAGATAAAAAATCTCGTGTGTATCTACTTCAGTTAGTGACTGTCATGCACAACTCTGTTTCTATGACATCCACATGACACGCATTAGCTACTAACACTTTATTAGGGCGTCGCTTCATACTCCGAATCACCTCGCTTACTATCGTAGTCTATCATAAGTTTTGCGTGAATGCTCTCGATTACAGTCGCAGTTATGCCAACAAAGGTGGGGGAAAACCTCTGCGACTGATAACGATAGCATGACTGCTTAATTTTCTCTTGGTACACGAACCACAGCATCCGCAACACTTGCGCGAGTACCTATCCATGGCTCTCTCTCTCTCTCTTTTTTTTTGTTTGAAAGCATGTCATTATTTCAAACGGCGCCTTGTCTAGTTCGCAGAGGCAAACAGGCTGCTCAAGGTTTCCTGTTGCATCGCTGGTTGGAACGACAGCCCGACGTGTCCGGCTACCCTATTCCTGGTGAAGAAAGGGGCTCCGACATCAGAGAAGCCACTGCTACCATCCTAGTCAACGTTTCGCTCATCTTCAAGACTACTGGCTCGCATCCCACTTCGTCATTTTGTTTGGACTTTCCACATTCAATGGCAATGCATTTTAAATAAACATGCAGAAACACACACACACACACACACACACACACACACACACACACACACACACATGCACGCACGCACGCACAAACACCTCCACGAAGAGAGTCATGACGGGTGGACGAAGCTCTGCGTATCATATTGGTGAGTAACCGTACGATACCCGAGCGTTACCCCATATAACCCATATTCAGCGAAATAAAGTTTACAGGGAAATGTAAATTTATATCACCTTCCGGTCATCTTCGGCAATTTAGCAAGGATTTAGAAAATTGTGGAGTGGGAGATAGGCCACCAAAATGAAATCCAAGAACCTGCCATCCTATAAAGGTGCAGAGATGCCACCTAGCTTATTAGGGATAATTTGTTGGAACATGTAGTGCTCGACGTGTGGCTTTATGTTACCGGTTTGCTCGAGAAGCCTCAACGTCTGGGCACATTTTCGTAGAGATCAACTCATCAATACTCTTCTTGATGAAATATTTTCGCCGGAAACAGTGATCTCTCACCTTATAGTTAGCCTGTGTCTACATTGAAGTCTATTATAAGACCTTTCTTTGTGCCTGACATATGTTTCAACTACAGCAAGGGTTTCATACCGTGACCCTAATGGAAGACAAGGCTATAGTCCTAACGAGCCTAGCCTCTAAAAAGGGCTATCTAATTTATCTACTTACATCGCGTTTACCTATAATGGGAAATTCTAGTACTTCGGGCTTTTCAATGTCGCTACATATATAAGAACAGTCTTGATAGGGTATGTTCATGTTAGACGGCAGGTCCACCATCTATGTTGTATATATGACTAATCGCATTAACATTTTTTCATCCACTTGTTTATGGGGCTCTTTTATTATTCATGTAATCCTACGCGTTCAAGCTCTGTCGCTTACACTTTTTATCTGCTCATAGGTCTAAAAACCCAGCCTAAAAGAGTTCCGTCCTGATGTGCCCACGATATATATATATATATATATATATATATATATATATATATATATGTGTGTGTGTGTGTGTGTGTGTGTGTGTGTGTGTGTGTGTGTGTGTGTGTGTGTGTTTGTATTGCGAGACAAAGCATAACACTCAAATTACTGAAAACATGTTTCTGGCAGTTTATAACTGGTCTTCAGTGTCGGTGGTGTCTTTCTCGGCTCGTTCGCAGCTTATTGACTCTTGTAGCAGTTTTTGTAACAACCTTGAAAAACCTTTGAACTCTTGCTATGCGTGCAGAATTCATAAGTGGCTGAAGTTCGAACTTGTTGTAATGTTAAGCTCTGAAAAATTTGTGCTGGGCAATTGATACTTGAATTAGTCTGAATTCTTCAATTATGTTGATGTAACAATCATCCACAAACAGTCGTATTGTGAATGAAAAAAAAGCAGTTCAATAGCCTTTAATAATGGGCCTTTCGTTTTCACCCGAAGGATATAAAGAACTTTGAAGTGCTCATTTAGTGAAAATGTATAACAGCAATGCTAGCTGTTCGAAAATTAGCTTTAGAAAACCAATCCTATAGAAGCATTTAAACACACCAACACACCAACACACACAAGCACAACGCGTGTGCGTGATGGGTCATGGGAGTTGGTCCGAACCAATGAGAATGAGGCGCTGCTTTTTGTTGACAGACGATGCCTTTTTGCGCAGTGAGAAATTCCTATCTTTCGCATCAGATGTGGCATTAATTTTCTCGTAAGAATATAAAATATAATTATCATAATGGTATGTGGACTTTTACGTGCCGAAACCACGGTATAATAATGAGGGACGCCGTATAGTGGAAGGCTTCAGAAAGTTCGACCATCTGGTGTTCTTAACATGCAGTGTCATCGCACTGTAGACGGGCTTCAAGCATTTCGCGTCCAGCCTCCCATCTCCCTGAAAAAACTCGCTTGTTGTGCCCCCCTCCCCCGTCATCTCCTACTGGTAAAGGAAATAGCAGACAACGAATTATGGTTATAGGTTAGAATCAATCAAGCACCTTTATTAAGGTCTTCACATTCTACAAGAAACTGAAAAGTAGCCATCGCGGTGCATAGGGAATACAGTTGAGCCTCAAAAATGACGAAAACCCTTGAAAACTAAATTCTCGCGGGAACAAAAAAAAATGTTGCGTCCCCAGCGAACGTCCGTAGAATTGAACTCATTCGCCTAAGCCCCCCACCCCTCCCCCCAATAAACAACGAATGTTTCACGTAGTGATCATGATAGCAACAAAGCTTCTCTTTTTTCGCACCTCTGAAAGCACTGATAACTTGCAGCCACAGTTGAAGCACATGGCATGCATCGTCGATACCAGATGCCTTTAAAGGGCTCGACTCTTTGTGTGCTGTACGCCCACATCATTAACTAAGAGTTCAGCGACGACGCTATCATCGAATGCGCGCACAAAGAATATGGGAGTGAAGACGAGAATGAAAAAAAAAGCAACTAAACGCAAGATAGGCAAGTAAGTTCACGTGAAGTTCTTGATGCTTCTGACATTATACTATAGCGCTTTGCTCGGTGCTCACGCCGACCATGAAGCTACGCCAAGCTTATAAAGCTTCGAGCTCATTCAAAGCAACGTAATACATAAAGTTGCTTCGAACCATCGTGAAACGAAGCAAGATGAGTGCCCTGTAGAAATAAATTTTGAATGTGAGAAGTAATTGGCGCGCGTATTCTATTGTAGCGACTACGAAATTTTTACGAGAATGAACAAGAATTGCCAATTTCCTTATTGAGGGTTACGTTTGTGTATACCTTATAACCTTGAAGAAGTCATAGTTGTGGTATCCGCCGCCATGCCCTGCTGAACTACGTCGGGGAGCCGCAGGGTCGCGAAGTAACCACACCGACCCACTACCTCAAACAACTCTGTTTATTCTTAGTCCGTGATGGTTAATATACCCAGATGTTAGCTGACATGATAAGGCGCGTGCGCGTGCATCTGCGCATGCCTAGGGTGATGATAACGCACCTGCTGAATACAACAATAGTAATGATGTATTCAGGGCAGTGCAGATTCTCTAGACTGAACAAAATGCCAACTCACGAAGCCACAGACCACGCTTACCAGTCGTTTTATATAGTTTCTACCAGGCTCTACCTGTATGCATCTGCAAACTGTACGCTTTCAGAATGCACACAGCCCCCAGATAATCAGACCTGTCAAGTTCCGCCATTGGTAGGCTATCTTATACCTGCTTAAGATGCCAAATAAAGAAAAAAATCCATGTATATATATTGCTATAAGTACATATATGGTCGTCCGTAAAATACATATAAAGTCTCTCGCAATGGTCGCTCTCGGCGTCCGCCAAGCGCAGTGGCGTATACTGCGTAAAGGGCGCGTTTCGAAAACGCAGGAGTTCATAAAGTAGCAAAATTTGAAGAACATTGACCCGCTTGTTGGAAGGGGACACTTGTTTTTTTTTTCTTTTCTGTGAACCTTATTTTCCCGTTTTAAGCGAGAATGATGAGTTTTGCGGCAGCGGAGATAGCGGGCCATTACGGGCGGACACTCGGATGTGCGCCCCGGAAGTGTGCTAAGTGCACCTCCCGCGCGCTCATCGTGGTACTGACCACACAGTGGCGTTTGTCCCCGGCAAAGCACCATATATGCATACGAGTCGTCGTGCTCCCTGAAATGGCTATTACAAAGTTACCCCGTGTCTCGCAAATGGGGTTAGGTGTTCGTACTCTGTACTTCGGGGGTGCTGGCTCCCTCGTGGCACTTCGTGCTACACACCTCCTCCTCGCTCTCTCTCTCCGTTTTTTCGAAACATGGGAGCGTGGTATAGATTTTTCTGACTGGACGTGTTGGCTGCATGTGTTCTAATGGGTCCCAGGCCCCTTGGCGACAGGCTGCCGCCATGGTTTTCCGCGACCCCTGGGAGGCCCCGGCACGGTGGGGCTGTCGGGACACATTGACACCGGGGGCCGCATCCGGTCATGAGCACTTCGGTTGGGGAGTCGTGCCGTGACGTCATGGCAGCGCAGGTCTTGACTGTGCGCCTTCTGTCGGCTTAGTCGTACCCGCACAGGATCGATAAGCGCGCGCTTGTCTGGACGTTGTTTCGGCTCGTCTTGCCCCCTCTCGTTTCTCTCCTGTGGCCGCAGGCGCCAACGTGGTCTGCATCGGTGAAAGTCACCCTCCCCCTTTTCCCGGAAAGCTGCCACCGTTTCAGCAGTGCACTCATGTCACAGCGTCACCTCACTGACACCATCCTGCTTGCATAGCAGTACGGATTGATTTGGTGCGGCTTGTTATACTATGTTCGTTACACACGTGTGTCACGCCAGTGCCTCACAGATGGCGTTTCTCTCGTGACAACGCGCAATATGCGACATGAAGCTCGTAACGTTGTCATGCATATTAGCACTCATTTCAGCCCCGCCTGTCAGTGGCGTCCTAAAGGAGCACCACGAAACGCTAACTAACGTGTTGTTTACATCACGAGTTGACGCCACGTTTTCAGCGAAAGGCTGGTGCGGCCAATGCTTGAATGTTTCAGTGATGAGCGTCGTAACTGGTCGTAACCGCAGGCCGTCACGAAGAATTTGTTGCACGTGCCACATGCCAGTGATAGCACTGTTCATTATTGCTATATAATGTTTAGGAGCCCAGGGTACATTTGCAGCGGCGTAGGAATCTATGAACCGGAATGTATGACTTCCCAGGACACTTTTTTTTTCTTGGCAGGTTTCTATGGTGTGACCAATGAGTCCGTTTCTCTAATAGATCACATATTAGTTCATCTATACTCGCATAGCTTCTAGACAGACACGTGGTATCAAATTCTCCGAAAACAGGGAAAGGTGCTGTACAGAGATGTGCGAGGGGTGCATGTGCTTTCTTTTCTATTTGTTTTCAATGGACACAATGCATCAATCTCATGTATTGTTCATTGCCTTCGAATCCAAACGAAACAGAAGGTGGGAGACAGCCAACATTCTGCCAAGAAAAAGTTCTTGCCATGATAAAAGTATTAACCATTGTATAATCTTTGTATCGAACATACACGCTACGTCCCTTCTTTGTACATTATCTAATGCATAGATATTGTGAACAAACGAACAAAATCTCTGCGGCTCCACACCGTGGACATGTGCGGTGCGCTTAATCACAAGTGCAAGTGTCGGAGTTTGTTTTTACAGGGTGCTTCGCGTAAAAAGAGCCCACCATTTCAAAAAAAATATATGGTTCAAGGAAACTGAAGCAAACCAACGCCACGTGGTGTGCTATTACGTAGCTTTCCTCTCCTGTTATATTACAATTTAATTATTTAATTAACTTAGATAAACTACGCGACTTATAATATCAAATTTATGAGAAAGTGCATGTTTTTACGTTGTAGCGGATGTTCTAAAACAATGGATGCAATCTTTGTGGTAACATACAACAAGCTGCGTGGTGGATTTCTACAGTGTTTAAGGGAGTCATAAACTACATCTATGACTTGATGGAAAAAAAAAACATCCTGCGAATACTAGACCCTGCTACCAACAGCTCAGCCAAATTTTGCAGTCATGTGCGGCGAGGAGACTTAGCAAGCGGAGTGCGAAACAGCCATTTTATCGCGCGCCTTCGTTTCGCACAGAGGCCCAGCCTTTTCGGAGCTGCCGACACCGTTTTTTTTTTTTGACGTCGAACTGCATATAACATTCCATTGGCTACCATCCAACAAAAATCATGAGGGTCATTTAGATCAGATTAGCTCACCGCTACGGGGTGCTACCACATGCTGGCGCCTCCCTTTTAGCACACCTACTGTTGCGACCGGGGTTTGCAGGCACCGGAGGTTCGGGATGAAGTTGTCGAGGCAGGAGGAAGAGAAGACTTGAAGCGGGTTTATTTACATTATGTACACGGTGAGCTCTCGTACATGACGAGCTCTTTCTTACATGGCCAGCTCTCGAATCTTACGTTCCTCTACATGGCGCTACTTCGAATGAGCCGGCCCCGGGTGGCTCATTATAAAGGGTATGTGCTCCCCAGATTCCTAGATCAGGGAACACGTGCAGATGGCACTGTCCAATCACAGTTCACACACAACTGGCGAGGGGGACGAGCATGCACGGCCCAGGTGAATGTCCAATATTGAGGCGTGACTCTGCAGTCCATGGTGGCGCCAGCGGGGCTCTTCCTCGTTGTGTGTGTGCCGCTGGTCGAGGGGTCTCAAGCTCATGACAGCATACTTCATAGGGTCCGCCAAACTGCTCACTTAATTAGCGTGGCGATTTGTGCCGGCCATCGCGGTCTCTTCCAAGGAAAATGCTGTATTTGTTGTCCTCTCTCGAACGGCTTACGGCGTCGTGGCGACACGACGTCTCACCCTCCGGCTAAGAGGGACAATGCCTGGCGGTCATAGGCAGCCGACCGGTCGGCTACTTGTTTGAGGGTTCAAAGAGCACCGCTCTCTCGACAGTTCTGGCGCCAATCAGAACACTACTGAGTCACAGCGGGATACAACGATCGCATTTGGTCACGCGCGCTCAATGTTACGTCGCACGCTGACATAACCTTCCTCCTCCCCCAACCTTCATTATTTACCTTCCAGCGCGCTCGTCTGGATAAGGGAAGACAGAAAGCGTCTAAATGGACACTAAAGTAAAACTATGAATCTGTTTAGACGGACGAATTGTTGTCATAAACGAGCGCTCAAAAAAGCGCGTGCCTCCGAATTATAACCGCTACGTGAAATAGAGGCACCAGACTAACGCGACAGAAGCCGGCAAAAAGAAGAAGCATCAAAGGACTCCTCGGGCGCGCCGCCTCTCCCCCTCGAAGGCATCGCCCTACTCAGACCAACCTCCTCGCATCTATCGCAAAGCGACCTCCAGAAGCATCGAGAAGGACGATGTGAGTCACCCCCTTGTTGCGTGATGGGGTAAGGGGAGTTTTAGAAAACTTTCACCCCTTCACCAGCTTTTTCGGCGCGCCAAAGAAACGACTAGAAACTTCTAGAAGCCTGGGTAAGCGCATATGCTAGCAGCGGAGGAAGCCGCAGGAGGAAATGAGAGTTTTGTGCCAACGTGCGAAGAGTAAAAGATGAGAGTTTTTGCGCCGTCAGACGAAGGCTTGTGTCTTCAATAACAAAGCAAGAGATGAAGCGGTTTTCCACCTGCGGGTGAAGGCTTGTGTTATAAGCAGGAGAAAGTGTGCGTACCGCCAGTGGGCGAAGACGTCTTCTGCAGTCGCAGTGCCTGAGTGGCCGATGTGTTACCGGTGAAGAAGTTTCGTTATTGAAGTGCGGACATTTGACGACGTAAGAGTTTCCTGGAAGAGAAACCTCAGCAGCGGGGCGACAACCAGCGCTGGACTTTGAGTGTTTCTTTGAAGAGAAGCATTCAAGTTTTGTTCAAAGAACTTTGAACTTAATTCTTTTGATGGACATTCTAGTGTCTTGGTTAATGCATGAGATTGCATTGTAGCGCGTGTTGTTTGTGCCTGATGTTCTGAGTGTATCTTATTTTGTTATAAAGCACGTTTTTTTTAAGTATCTTGTGATTGCATTATTGCCAAGTGTGCATGTTTGTGTTTCTTGTTCTGCCGTATTTGAGAATATATTTTTGTTTCGATATAAACTCTCGGCTCCGCCTCGTTCTTTGGACCACAGCCGACGTCCGCTAGGGTGCCAAAGGGACCAAGACTTAATTGTACATGCTTTCGTCATGTCACTCGGGGGGCCGATACGTCCGTCCTTGGAATTAGCCCGATGATTGCCTCCCTAATTAGTGAGACCTGTGACAATTGCATTCTGAAAACTGTACTGTCACCTAATTCACCATCACAGATTTACAAAAAGAACAAAAAACGAAGCCCGAAATTTCATTTTTAGTCCTCGCTCCGAAATCACAGCAGATGACGTCTCGGATTTCAAAGTTTCTCTTCGCATTTTGGCAACATGGGCCCAACTATAGTTCCCGAAACTTGGTGGGTAAGGTCTACGGTCATCTGAGAGGACAATGAGCGTCACCTCTGCTGATTAAAATTATGCACAGTATGAAGGCCCTAAGAAACACCGTCAAAATCATAGAGTTCACAAAATATACACTATAGAGAGATCTCTGGTAGTAATCGGAGCTGCAACGCACGGCGCATCACTGAGCATGGGAATAATGGGCAGTGCACAGATTTGTCTTATCTTCGTACTTCTGGCTCCGTATTTGTGTGGCTTGAAGCTGTTTTCTCATGAAAGAACAATCAGTGTATGTTCAACGGTTGCGCTTCAGCACCTTAATCTTTTAGTCTTAGCATTTCAAATCGGGTCACAAAGCTCAAAAAAGTTCGTTCTTTCTTTCAAAAAAAAAAACCAAAACACGGCAATAAACGAAGCCACAAGTGCGATCTGCCTCCCGCAAGTACGAAGACTAGGCAAAATCCGTGTACGCACCATCCCCATGGTCGCTGAACGATCGAAGTGCCAGAGGACCTTCTAGTTCATTTTAGGAAACTCTGTTGTCAAAATGTATGATATCACGGTGACTGGTCCGGGAACCCAGGGTGGCCTCGCCACATGCATTTTATTTTTGAGCCTTTTCTTGCGACGAGCCTGGTGACTTGGTATTGCGAAAGAGGGATTAATTATACAAGAAATATTGTTTTTTTTCCTTAGGTGTCCCTTTAAGGTGTGCGGCAAAACTCCTGTATCTCCGCTAAGTGTGACAAATTTGATCAACTTTTCTGGCAATAGATTCGTAGCGCGGAAAATTCACCACCCAAGCACTCCGCACACATGGATAACCAGCGAAGCTGAAACGTGCGGCCATAAGTGGTTGCAGACTTCGCAGCCGAAGTCAAAGTGTCGCTCGAGAAATTCCCGCCGAAAGCGGGTGTATATAGTCCCCGGAGAATGCGTCTGACGCTGCTCTTCCTGCAACGCCGCTTCTTCGGCTCGTCGTTGTCGCTTGCGTTCGCCTCGGAAGGCTGCAGGTCACGGAGGAAGGAAAGGTAGGAGAGGCTCTGACGTCACTCGTTGTGAAGCCACGATGAAGCCGGAAGTCGGCCATATTGACTGGGCGAATTCTCCTCTCTTGTTTACATATGAATGCGAAGCAGAAGACGCGACTCCCTCTCTGTCTCAAAAAGCACGTGGCCTGAGCGCCGCGTGCGCCGGTGCTATCCGAAACCAACGGAACGGATTTCAACACGCTGTCTTGCCGCGATACGGTTGACGAAATCTCTGCGTATGGCTGTTGTACTCTTGCACTGCCGGCGTTTACGATAAACGCGGCAAGTTGTACGTTAAAATTTTTTTATTTGATGTGTTCTTTGTGAAAATAAAGATGATATTTTGTACATTGCCGTGCGACAAACCAGGCACCGAAATTTGTACAGCTTCTATCAGATCACTTTTCCCCTTTTTGCGCTTATTTTTAGGCTTTATGAAATTTTTGGTCAGGTTGTGGGCTAGACACAGTTTTGACAGACGCTGCAAATTCAGAGTACGTATACGCGCGCTCGTTCGATGGTTTCTAGTTCAGACACCTGGTTACAACCACCACCGGAGGAAAATCGCGTAGCTAACAATGCGGCACAAAGAATGGATGCTGTCGAACACCTGCAGTACGCCACGGTTAGGTGCGAGGCCCATGAAAACGCGCACACCGCCGCTGGACCGCCTGAACGGTGTCGCACCGCACTACATCAACAATAACAAAATGCCGCCATTGTGTCCAGTGAATATGGCCGCTGTGACGTAATTTCCGCCACATTTTTTACGCCCTGCGCTTGCTGGGCATGCCCTCTCCTACCTTTCCTTCCTCCGTGCTGCAGGTTCTTCGGCACGCCATTACTGCTTGCGCTTCGTCATCCGGACTTGTTCTTGCGCCCGGATATCTGCATCGGCCCGTTGACCATAAATTATCCCCCGGATTAGCTTCGGCGCTGTACTTAGAAAGTTGTCTGTTGTTAGAGCGTTCGTACAATCTGTACCCACCCTGTATGGAAGTTGTAAGTTGAAACTGCGGCGAGCGGCCTCGGCGGCATGGCTGCGAACGGATGAACGACGTCACTGATGGCGCTTCGAAGCGCGCGTGGAGCCTAGACGTAACTTATGCTGCAGCCAATGAAGACTGTTATCGTTTCTCGGGGCGAAAGATTTTTGGTTTTGCTTAGCCATATACAATGTTCGCTGTAAAACCGCGATGCTGAGTTTATCTGATGATTCCTTGACATGTGGGGTTTAACGTCCCAAAACCACTATATGATTATGAGAGACGCCGTAGTGGAGGGCTCCGGAAATTTTGACCACCTGGGGTTCTTTAACGTGCACCCAAATCTGAGCACACGGGCCTACAACATTTCCGCCTCCATCGGAAATGCAGCCGCCGCAGCCGGGATTCGAACCCGTGACCCGCGGGTCAGCAGCCGAGTGCCTTAACCACTAGACCACCGTGGCGGGGCGGATGATTCCTTGTAAAAGTTCTTCAGAACACCTTTTAAAGTGATCATTCTTGATAAGCAATAAACCGCCTGAGCGCACTCATGCGCTGCCGTATACCTCTTCATCATGCTTCGAGCAAAACAACTAGGCGCGCGGTCCGAGAACATATATGATGCACTGGGAAGCATATCCGCGGCCGCTCGTTTTGCCGTGATAAGCGCGCCGGTTGCTTCGCTTTTAGCCCATTTAGGGGCGCTGAAGTACGGTGTAGCACGAGTACAGTCAAATGGTTTAATCTCATATTGACCGGGTTTTCTCTAAGCGCTGAAAAAAAATCACTAAGCAGCATGAACGTTACACCAAATATTTGGATCGTTTATTTTGAAAAGCCATTTACAACATAAAGAAACAAGCTTGATTTTAAAGTGAATATTGAAATTCTGCATGATTGACCCTAGTTCATTAGCCAGTTAAGCACAGCATATATATATACTAAGGAGTGCCACATGATGGCGAGCTATATGTCATCGGTTTCATTCAGTTGTGGTCATAATATTATTCTTTGGGTGTAGTTACGTGAAGCATGCTGTATGTGTTGTGCGGCTGCCCAGCTCTTAACCAAAATATATGTCTTGCTCATTATCACATTTATCCCAATGTCCGTCGATATTGTATCTAATGGTCGTCGTAGTATATCATTACAGTAGACATGATATATCGTGAACTGCTTTCTTGATCTCGACGGCCGCATTCCATTAATCACATTTCCAAATCCGCTTGTTCCTCCAGGTGACCTTCTCCCTCCCATATCTTCTTACGTAGAGAAACACATTTTTTCCTTCTTCGCGGGTTCCTTTTATTGAAGAGTATATATGGATGGGAAAGTGGAGAAACGGGGAGGCTTTTATGGATAAAATTAAATGATTTACTTTCTACCTGCTTTGCGAGGGGTTTGTCACTTCAGGAATATTGCAAATAGAAAGGTATTGTTTTCCCCTAATCACATGCACAAACTTCAGAAGAGAGAGAAGGGGGGTTCAACGGCACGTCATTTCGGACAACGTGTGAACTGACCGAGTTTTTCGCGACGCTCGCGCACCCGAGAAGCGCTCGCACGCTCGCAGGTGTCGCCGCCAAGGCTTCAGCCAATACACGCGCCCACGGAAGAAGGAGCGCGCGGTCTGCGCCCATATAAGCCGCGAGACGGCGGTGATTAAACGCGAGCTCCTCGGCTGCCGGGCCCTGTTAATTTGTCAGCCAGCGTGGCGCCGCATTTCCGTCGTTCGGGGTGGCAGCCCATCAGTCACGGGCTGCTGCCGTGCGGCGCCCGTCTGACACCGGCACTCGGCGACGGGGCCTCACGGGTCACTGCCACGGGTCGAGTTAACGCCACGGCGCGAGCTCCTGCGCGACGCCTCCTGAGCACCGGGGGCCGGATTGTGTCACAGTGTTGCCTCCCAGGCACGGCCCTGTTTACACGACAGCGCTCGATACACCGGCAGAGTGCACTCGCGCCTCGCTGTGGCTCGTTGTTGTTGATGGAATGCTTTGGCGACCTGCTGTTAAGTAAACTGCGCCGCTCGTCGCGCAGGGGGCCGGCATGCAACGCGAGTGGCAGTGGGCGGCGCACTCAGCACGTGGTGGGGTGGAGAAAAATGGCGGCGGCTCGTTTTTCAAGAGAGCCGCACTAATCAAATGTTTTCCAACGGATGCCGACTGCACTTTACTTAAAAAAGGTTCTAGCTTATCAGCAAAGTCTTTGTGAAAATGATACATAGATACGCTTGGGAAAGTAAAGGGACAGAAATGAGGGAATCTGGTGACACCTCCTGACTGAGTCCTACGGGGTCTTGTAACACATCCCGTCGCTAAGTTCTCCGTTACGCTGTTGCTCCGAACATTAGCGTGCCGTACGTAGGTCCCATACCTGGATTATCTACGGTACGCATAAACCTAACGCGTGGTGCTTGCGTTTTTGTACGAAGTGATCCGTGCGTTATTCCGTACAATGACGGAGAATTCATATGGACTGCGATGAGTTTAGTACTAGACCACCGCGGCAGGGCGCCATTCAAATCCCGGCCGCACCACGACTGGGCCACCACGATGACGAAATGTAAGAGGACGCCTAGATGCCCCAGCAATTATCTATCAGTTTTTCTTTTTTCACACTTTTCTCTTAATACATAACGATCCATTAGTACATAATTTTGCCACTTCTTCTCTCTCAATATTACAATGTGAGCGATGCAATCATTCAAGGAAATTACAGCGATTATATTACCGTGAAAGTTTATTGCCCGACAGTTTCCTAAGTGCCTGAAGTGAGGTGATTACATCTGGAATACTCAGGCGATCCGTATCGTTCCTGCTAATATTCGCAGAAACTCGCCACGGAACACGAACTGTCCTCACCTTAGCTCCGTGGAAGATGCAGTCTACGCGGGCCCCACTCCCTCGACCCCTGATTTCGGCAGAGGAGACGCGCAAACCGACGTGGTGCCACATTACGGCGCCCCGTCGCGCTTCGCCGCTGTGCTCCGGGTTGGGTTGCGCAAAGCGAGATGTCGCGGGCACTGGCGCCAGGGGGTCTCCTCACCCCGGGTTCTGCGGGTCACGGGCAGCGCGGTTAAACGATCGCTTGCTGCCGGCTGTCTTATTCCCAGCCAGGTTGACGCCTCGAGAGACGCCCCCTCCTAACGAGAGGAAAAGCGCGCCGGGAAGCGAGGGATTGAGCCGTGCAGGCGTCCAGATTACTTGTCAAGACGGGCGCCGACATGCGCGGCACGGCCGTCGCGACTGCGGGCCTTCAGCCCGGAGGCGCCAGCGTGTCCGCTCTTTATCGGGTCCCGCGCGAAGGGGCCCTGTAACAGCCGCTGCACGCGAACATGACCTGCTCAGCTGCCCGGCTGGCTCTGACAGTAACTCAACGGAAACGCATGCTTTAAGGTGACTGGCATCGTGCACGACGAGCTAAATCTGTGTTCAACGCGCTGTTGTCAGATATAGAGGCCGAGGAAGTCGACTCCCCCCGGCTTAATTTGACTATCAGTCACATCCCGGCGCACACAGACGACTGCGCATGCTACTGACGAGAACGAAAAGCAGGTGCGTATGTGGGACGCGAAACCAAGGTTCACGCTGTCTCGAAGGTTCAGGCTAATATTGCCACAGTCGCGACGGTTGTGTGCTGTTGCGTGACGTTTGGAAAGTGTCTGAACACTGGCAAGGCGGAGATTTCCTGCGGACATTGTTTCATAAACCTGTTGATCTCCGAGTCGGTACGTTGCATTCCGCACCCGGTGCAGCTGTATACTATGTCACAGCCCTCATGGCAAAATGGTGTTCGGACGCAGCTTGCTTGGTGTCCGCATGCCTCAAGTGCTCAACGCAGATCAAAAGAAAAGCTACAAAGCACACCTCAGAAATTGGATGTGGGAGTATTTGCGACGGTAAATGACTATATGAAAGAACACATGGACGATCGAGTTTTAAATGCGAAGCATTTCTTTGCGAACTTCGGCGACATTGAGCGTATCTATCTATCTATCTATCTATCTATCTATCTATCTATCTATCTATCTATCTATCTATCTATCTATCTATCTATCTATCTATCTATCTATCTATCTATCTATCTATCTAGCCGCCTACGACTTTTGGCTCTCCCGGCCGCTTCGATGATGGTATCGATACCGAACTTGGTATGACATAACATGACTGTATGAAGAACATGCTTGACTAGTCATAGCATGAAAATCATGACATGGAAGTCATGAATGTCATGATTTAGATTTCATAATTTTGCAGCTCTTGCGGTGGTTTCGTTCACATGGCATGTTGCAAAACTGGTATGGTATGACATGATTGCATGGCGAACACAAGCAATAGCCTCTAACATGAAAATTATGACATGCGTGTCATGTAACAACATCACTACATGTCAAGCTCATGATGCGCTCGCGGGTGTTTTGCTAGCGTCACATATACCAAATTTGGTAATATGGTACGTGAATGGATGATGAAGTTATGTGACTAGTGCAAACATGATAATCATGAGATGCGTGTCATGTAACAACATGACTGCATGCCACGCTAATGATGCGCTGGCGGACGTTTTGCTAAGTCTACCTATACCAAATTTGGTATTACGGGACGTGAATGCGTGGCGAAGGTATTATACTGGTGCAAACATGATAAACATGAGATGCGTGTCATGTAACAAGATGACTACATGCTATGCTCATGACGCGCTTGCGGCCGTTTCGCTAGCTTCACATGTACCAAACTCGGTATTACGTGACGCGAACGTGACGACATAGGTAAATGACACTTACAAACATGATAATCACGACATGCGTGTCATGTAAGAACATGACTGCATGCCACACTCATGATGCACTCGCTGCCTTGTCACTATCTTGACACTTACGAAATTTGGTATTACGTGACGTCAGTGGATAAAGAAGGTATGCGACTGGTGCAAACATGGTAATCATGAGACGTGTGTCCTGTGAGAGCATGACTACATGCCACAGTCAAGGCGCCAATACATTTCGACGTGACACGGTGTGCGTGCTCGCCGGCGTTCACTTCGATGCGTCACGCCGGCGTTGCAACGCCGGGCGCCGGTGCCGCGCTGCGTTGCTTTGACGCATGCGCGTTTCAGCGCGTCCGGCGTCCCTTCGTCACGAAAAGAGGAAGACGCAGTGTTGTCTGGGTAACGCATCGGCATGAAATGCAGCATGTCGCATTCCGCACCGGTGGCCGTCGGGTCGCGCCGGTCGCGCCTGGCGTCAGACAATAGAGTGCTCGCGTTTTGCTAACGTAGCGTCGCTGTGCCCAGCGTGCGCGCGCGCGTCAGCGCTACATTAGAGTATATTGGGCCCTTCATGATGCGCTCGCGGCCATTTTGCTAGCTCCACATATACCAAATTTGGTGTTAAGTGACGTTCATGGATGAAGACAATATATGACTAGTGCACACATGATAATCCTGACACGCGTGTGATGTAAGAACATGACAACATAGCACGCTCATAGCGTGCTCGCGGTCGTTTCGCTAGCTCCACACATATTAAATTTGGTATCACGTGGCGTGAATAGATCCAAACATAATAATCATACCACTGAAGCCATGTACGGCATCATTTACCTCCACCTCGTAACGTTGAGCTGATTTTAAAATGATATATAAACCTTTCTTATTTGTACTTCGCATATCATTGATTCCCACTGTACGTGGGATCTGCCAATTTTTTTTGACTAGAATAAAAAAGAAATGTTGCATTCTCTGCTTCACATTTTACACAAAATTGCTATTTTTTACCGACAAAAGTTTGACGGCAATACCATCACTCATTGCTAAAATATTCAGCAGTTCTGTCCATGAAGCATGTGTGTGCGTGCGCGCACCTGTGCGCACAGAAATAGGGGGCAGTTTTATTCGTTAATTTTGTGTTATCACACTGCTGACTCTTGCGTCCTCAAACGTAATTCATTTCTCGACGGTGGCCAGCATATAAGTACGAAGCACCACTTCTGACCACGCTATACTCCGTTGCGAAATATGCGCTGCTTATATCGCCGTGAGAACGCAGACCCCTGGATTGGAGCAAATCAAGGTCGCGGTGCACCAGAGAAGTTTCATAGTCTCCATGGGGTGACGTCAGCGTGCCACCGCTCTCCATAGACGGTCCTCTCGAGGCGCGTCTAATCGTACTGCCGACGCCAAAGCGGGAAAGGCGGCCTCCCCGCGGACACCAGCGAGAGGCAATATATATGGGATTCGGAAACCGCAGCTCAATCGGCACTTAGAGTGCATGCGCTTGCTCGGCTCACTCCATATGACCCTGGAGTGGCATGCATGTGACACTTGCTGTCCATTTAATATTCCTCCGCGGTGGGTCCGCGTCGCGCGTGTTCCCGGGCCGATCGGCACTCGAAGACGGCAACTGTTTACACAGTCTCTTGGCCATTCGATATCGCTTGCACACGGCTGCTCGACGCGAGGCCGAGTGGAAGGGCTATCCGCAGAATGAGTCGGGCTTTGTTTGGCCGGGCCGCTTTTGCTCTTATTGCCGCCGGCTCTGTCAGGTTTCGCTCCACCGTATAAACACAGCCGAGTGCGGCCACTTGCCTCTACCACTGGCGCGCTCTTCCCGGCGCGCACTGCATGTGTGGCTTGCTGTAGCAGCGATAAGCCGGCCGCGCTATTGGCTTTGTCGCCACGTGCGCCCAAGTATTTCCCCTGACGCTCCGATATTAGGCAGAACAGGAGTAACGAGGAGTGCACCTGTTGCCGGCCGTCGCCCTCGCAGCAAAAGCTTCCAAAAAGGAGAAACATTGTCAAGCATATGCCTGCGCCTAATATAAGCTCAATGCATATCCTGTATGTCTTGTCAGTGCATGCGGCCGTCTTTCCGCTCATGAGCTTATTTCAATGAAGCTGTCGAATGAAGTTTTCTCATTCTTCTTGCTTACTGAAGTGTTTAGAGACGTTTTCGGTGTTTCTTCTAATCTACTGATTATTACATATTCTTTGGACACAGAATCGCAATTCGGGAGTGATATAGTTATGCATAGCATCCTCAATGCCCCCACAGGCAGCTTGTTCTTCCCACTTCCCACCCTTCTTGCAAAATATTAAACTAGAACGTTTTGCCTTTGCTGCCTCTTTAAACATTCTTTCACTGATGATTATTTAGTGTGTATCCCACATATAACTAACTGTGTCACCCTAGAAGCAAAAGCTTCCAATAGAGAGAAACATTGTCAAGCATCGAACTGTTATGAAAAACCTTTGAATATATTTCCGACGTACACAATATTTTATTGCCGAATCCCTACAAACACAACTTTTCCTCTGATTCACTTTTAAACCTTTATTCATTCACCTTCTCCAGTGGGGAAATATTATTCACAGCGCATATTTGTCGTGGCGCTGGTTGAGGCAGCGAATGGCATGCCTGGGATACAAGTCTTGCACTTTGAGGAATAGTATACTATTCCTCAAAGTGCAAGACTTGGACGCATTCTCTCGAGGTGCTGAACTCTAATTTCTTCACGAAGTCGCTGGGTATGCTTATTCGTCATCCATCTTCATGGACTTTCAAGCCCTAACCTTGCTAGACTTTAAGTTCGTCCTCTACATTCCCGTTTTTGATGCGAAAACACTTGTTTCTAGCGTCTCGCTTTCGTGTTCCACCAGGACAAGATTAAGGAGAGAAGTTCATGATGTGACGGGCGCACACTCCATAGGGAGTCAGCGCCCATCCAATTTGCTATGCTGTCCTCGTTAAATGTAGCACCTGAATATTTTAAGAAATAATCACCAACCACCCCCGCCAATGTTTTGTAAAGCCAAAAAAAAAAAAAAAACACGAATACCAGTGTGAAAACATGGCTTGACGGCAGTGCTCTGCATCTACGCAGAGCAGCTAGCTTTGTGGCTACACGATGATTTTTTTTAACAATTTCATGAATCGAGAAAATACCCGAGGAAGTAAGGTACATGTTACAAGTAGAGCCGTTGTTTAAACATAATGTCGTAGCCATGCCATGTCGTTCCTTATTTGTCTTTTGTTCCACTGTGACTAGATGGAATAGTTTTGGTTTAGATTGAAAGTCAACCCCCCCAAATTCTGATTTCCAATTTAAATGAAATAGGTCAACCTACAATCACATAAATATGGTATGGGCATGAGCACGGTACGTTTTAGTATGGTTTCAATAATAAAGTGGCACTTACGTGAAATATAAATTAGTTTAGACAGATTATTGTATCACAACTCTGTGGGGATTTACTTCGTCATCATAGATTAATTACTAGAAAAGAAAGTGAAGATCAGAGTATCATAGTATTACGTTTTAATTTAACAGCTAAACTTCAGAAAGTGTACGTCTGTGGGACTTCAAGAATTTCTAAATCTTCTGGCACATCCTGCATCCTGGGCCCATTGGCTCAATAAAAATTTGTTCTATGTCCATTACTTGCAATCCTTCAGTCGGCAAAATTTCTCAAACACCTGCAGAACAACGTTATGGGCCCGAGATCCTGCGTTCAGCACTATGAAACGCAGTAGTGTATGCTCCCTTCTGTTTATCTCCCTATCTTTTAATTCCTCATTCCCTTTCCTCCAGCGCAGAATAGCAAACCGGACGCGCGCCTGGTTGACCTACTTGCGTTTTTTTCATTTTCCCCTTCGTTCCTTCCTCCCGAAAATCACTATGTTAAGACTTGCTGTCTGTTAGCACACGACGCGAATCATATTTAGCGACAAACAATTTCATAGGCTATAGCAGACACTGAGGAGATCTATGGCATCATCATAAGCTGGTGCGTGAAGTGTGCAAATTTGGCTTCACGGCAGTGCTTTACATCTGTGCAGAAAAGCTAGCTTTGCGACACTACTCAGATTCCTTTAAGAAAAAAATTCCGCAAATCGTTGTTAAAGGAGTGGTTTATATCCAAGAAAATGCGGTGTATGTTACAGGTAAGACCGTAACCTAAACATAACGTATTAACCATGCCACAGCGTTCCTTATTATTCTTTTGTCCCATCATGATTGGCTGTAATAGTTTTGGTTTATATTGCAAGTCAACACCCCCCCCCCTAAAAAAAAATGTCCAAAAGAAAATACATGTGGCGATGCCACATGTATTTTCTTTTCGGCGTTTTATCGCTTACCAAGGTCTTTTCTCGCGGTAAGAGAGGCGTTTTCGGTATTGTGAAATTCTAAGTCAGCAGTAACAGAAAAATGGTGTTGGTCTTTAGCATATCTTTAAAAACAACCAATGAATTTCAGAATGCTACTGTTATTGTCACTCCAATGACAATCGCACGCGCATACTTTTTTGGATATACGGAATAATTTTTGCAGGTATTGAATTCCCCATACGTGCACCCCATATGATCTCAGGAAAACTGAAAGAAAACCAGGAAGAACTCAGGAAAACTGAGAACACTTCCTCTGTGACTGTTCTTATTACGACCCAGAATGACATATTTCGAAGGCAGCACTGCATTTGAATGCGGTTCCAACTTGAAACTGTGGCACCTTCTTGGCCTGTAGCAACATGATAGCGCTGCTGGTGTTTTTGAGGACCACTCGGCTCAACAAAATTTTATAAATGAATTTTCTATCTACATATGTGTGTTTGCGACTGAACGAATTATTTGTGTGCGTTTGTGATCATAGTACATAGTCAGCACCCTACAGCTGGAGCAGCAAGCCAAGCAGTAAGCCAGGCTAACATCCCCGGGAATTTTGTTAGAGATTGTTATTTAAATCTCTCTCAAATACCCTGCAGTTAACGGGCTCATGATGAAACTGACGAGCTTGCAGATCAACTCACCTATATTGAACCTATTAGCGAAAATAAAGCTGTTCTTCTCAGATTGAAAAAAAAAGAAAACAAGTAAAGTTTCATAATTTATTTGTCCAGGAATCGAGACCGGCGATGACAAACATGTTCATGCTCACAATGAAGCAGTTTTTATAGTTGGGTTATTTATTCATTTGAAACGACATTTTGACACCCATCGCTGGCAGGAACGATACTTATACACGTTACACACAATAGGTAACTTTGTAAATTTGTAATTGAT
The DNA here is from genome assembly GCA_013436015.1 of Rhipicephalus annulatus. Lineage (NCBI taxonomy): Eukaryota > Metazoa > Arthropoda > Arachnida > Ixodida > Ixodidae > Rhipicephalus > Rhipicephalus annulatus. The sequence continues at coordinate 149,070 of WOVY01005177.1, read as the reverse complement.
TACAGTTATCAATTACAGCCCCAGAGAAGTAACTAATTCCACAATTGTAATTAATTGATTTTGCGTCACTTTCTTTCAAAGCCTTATTGCAATAAGCCGGTAACACATAACACAAATTCACTCAAACTGCATGAAACTATGGTGACGTGCATAATCGAGAGAAGGCTATATACGCTTGTGTGAAGGGAGGAGGCTTACTATAGCTTGTGTGATACAGTGTTACACGTTGATTTCAACAGTAGTTTTTTTTAATTGACGTCGTGGATGCTTACACGTTTCTAGTTAAGAGATGAACCACTACACTGAACACTCCCTCAAAACACGCACTAGAGGAAAGGTTGATATGATATTGTAACATATAAACACCTTTCGTACAAGTTTTTAGTTGCACGCTGCTTCAATGCTAGCACCCATGTTCTCTATGTGGCGTCGCGCTTGGCTGTTTCTCACGCCCGGGTAAAGGCATTGCCAGTCAAGTCAAAAAAAAGTTGCAATAAAAGACTCTGTAGGGACCTTCTGGTGTGTCAGGAGGGTAGTTCGTACAGAGCCTTTGTGTATTTTGGGGGACGAAATATGTCGTAGAAAACTAGTTACAACTTGATTTTGGAAAAAAAAAGTAATTGATTCCCAGTTAGTTGGCTGTTGCAAGAAAACTTTACTGAATTACACAGAGCATTACACAGAGTTTCAAAAATCAATAAATCATATTGAAAAACTACAGCAAAATAAAATTGATTACAATCAATCGACCACTTGTAGCGCGTTACGTACAACTGTGACAAGAACATCGTTGTCGCATTATCGTGCTTCTTTTTAGTACACAATTGTGCTGAGGCAAAGCATTTTAAAATCGCGTCTGTCAACTGGCAGCATTTTACTTCTCAAACCACCACACCTCATGTGAGCAAGCAATGTGCTTGGCAAGTACATAAAGATGCGCACTTTGAAACGTGAGTTTTGCTCGGTGTGGGGAAGGCTTTTAAAGAGAAAAGCGTTCTACAGTACGGTAACGTCCTATATGTCGCCGCATCGCTGTCGGTGCGAGGCGCTACATGCACGTGTTTGCCAGTTCCTGATGCGCTAAGACAACGCCTGATGCTCGTGGCTCCGGGAAATCATCATCAGTATTGCATTGTGTAAACCGATATTTTAACGGCGAGGTGCAGGTCATGAACCTATAGCAATTGAGTTTGCTTGTCTGAGTCCTAAAGGGGCCCTGAAACACTCTTTCAAGTAACCATGGAATGAATTTACTGGAAGAGCTTATAGCCGCACAATTTCATCTCCGCAAAAATTTTTAGAATCCCTCCAGTGCGAATGGAGCTACAAAGATTGGTCGCATGCTGCAATTGCATTCTCTCTTCTCTCGTCCCGACGAAAGTGCTGAAAACTGAACTGGAAGGGATGGAAGGGGCAAAGAGAATACGTCATGCACGCCTCGAGACCTTGAGCACATATTTTTTATTTTTTTTTTCGAATGCTCGGCTTTTTCAGTGTGATGGCGCGCGCACGCATGAGCCTCTCGTGGCGATCTTTGTAACGACCAAACGCGCCATGTTTAAATCAGCCAATGGCTGATAGATGGGCTTTCTACGAGTGATTTTTGAGCGTCTTCTGTCATTGTCGAGAGAAGGGAAAGCAATTTTTAGCTGAATTTGATACCTTACTGTGAATTCCAGGCCACGTGCTGCGCTATCTATTTGGCTCGCGTGTTGTCGGCAGCCCCTACTACCGATCGGCATTGTTTTCTGACCACGCTCAAAAAGGGTTGCAGGGCCTCTTTAAGCTTGTCCACCTGCTTGTTATCAGATGCATTGAATAAACATACCAAACTAGCTCATATCGACGGAGCAGCCGAATCATAGCGTATGTGGCGCTGCTTCTTTTATATTTAGCGCTTGCGAAAAACTGTGTAATTTTAGCATTGTCGTAAAGTTCAGCACATGCAATGTGACGCAGACACGTACATATTGCATTTAACATCAAGAGTCTAGGCTATCGGTGTAGCGATGTAAATATTACTCTCAAGAGAAAACAAAAACTGCGCCTCACCGCGGAAAAATATAACGAACATGCTTGCGCCCGTTTTCCTTCGGGAGCTTCTCACGCTGCCGCTAGAGAGGCGCCCTCATCGAGGCTGGGCTGGAGTTACATCTGCCGGGTGCATAGAGCTACCGTAAGACGTATTGAAAACACATCAAGAGAAGGAGTCTGTGCGGCGGTGTGATATGAGAGCTCCTTTTGACGCTTGCCAAGTACGCACAGACAGGCCGCACACTCATACACGAAAATTCGAGAACTCATGCAGACGTATCGAACATAACGAAATGGAGAAGGTGCGAAGGATGTTGCCCGACAGACGTGCATTTGTAGACGTCGTAACATCTGCATAAACCGAGAGGTTTTCTCGAGAAAAACGGGGGAGGGGAGGCGAGTAAGAGAGCGAAAGAAAGGGGGAGATGAAGTTTGGCACGAGATACGCGGCTTAATTTATATCTTTTTTTGTGTTCTTTTTTTTTCATGATACTCTTTTGGTGTAAGATATCTCGAAGAAAACGTGGTTTTAAGGAAACTACAGACGTCAGTGGTAATTTCTGCACCGTCTTCGCGTTTCTCGACCCCCTGCCTCATTCTCCCTCTGGCACGGTGCCAGAGTCAAATCTCAGGCTGCGTTGCGCATGATAAAATAATAAACAGTCGACTGAAGAAATCAATTATTCGATTTGAAAGTAAGATCGGGAGTGCGTCTCTGCAAATTTAAATAAAAGACGCTCCCAGCGCGTACGGCCGGCTGCTGAGGAGTAGATGGGGAAGATTCGAAAGAGATCGCGCATATACACGAATGTGCCGTGCGATTAACATATGCAAATACGCCATATTACTTTTCCAGCTCTTAGTGCTGAAGAGTATAAAAGGGGGCGATCGGATGTGAGGAGCCAACATGTGAGCACGCTGCGAATTTGTAGGCGGTGGCACTCGGAACCATCGGCGGCTGCTCGGCTGCACCGCAGCTCGACCATTCGACTCTGTTGGTGGACCGTGACCAGGGGCGCTGCATGGTCGCTTAGCTCACACAAGTTCGTAGGCAGCGTCGATTTGCGTGGGTCACTTGCATGCCATGCAGCGGCACTTCTACCGGAGGCAGGTGATCTGAGGCGTTGTTATTGGGGAATGTTTCGAGTCAAAATAGCGCTGCGTACTGGCGTTTCCCGCCACCAGGCGCCGAATTAGTTTATACGTGTTCGCACGAAGGAACATTCAAAGAAGTGTACGGTGACGCCGCCTCCGATAAAAAGGGATCAAAAGTCGAACGTCAGTGCAGCTTTACCTTGCCATATGCGGTTTTAACGGGGCCAACATTGTACGCCACTGGGTGCAGGTTCTGTACAGTGCAAGACAGGCTGTGTGCTCACACATATATATCCCTTTTTTTTAGTTTTGGGCATTGCGTTGGAACATATGTGTTAATTACTTCGTGGATTGTAAATAGTTGAACATATATAAAATACACGTGCCAAACTGGAGTGATACCTTGAGATAAATAATGAAGGCAGGGATGTGCGCCATATACTTTGTTCCTTTCGCTACGTTACACCTTGGGAGAGAAATGGGAATTCAAAGATGTAAACATTTTTTTGGGGGAAGGGGGAGCGAATACCGATTTTTCAAGAAACTTCATATGACAGTCAGCCTACTGTTGTCTTTACACACGGACTACACATTGAGGCGGAAATATGTTGCCCTAGCCAAAATTGAACTGAAGTAAATAATAACAAAAGTTGATTAATTAACTGTTAGGTTAACGACATGAGAACAGTTGTTTATTTTGGAACATGGCCACGCGAAATTTATAGCATATCATTTTTTGCAAATCTTAGAACTTTGCAGATAATTTGAGACATTGACAAGAAAATTTTATCAACTTTAATTGCAACATCGCAACCAGTCCCAAGGAAATGACAAAATTTGAATCAAGGTGCGTCGATGCGAAATCTGCTCAAGAAAATCGACGCGTCTTCTGGAATAAACAAGTAGACTGATTGTACTTTTCCTGCGATGCATGATGACTATCTCTTTCTTTCTTGAACTATAGACAGGATTACCTGCATTTCCGATGGAGGCGGAAATGTTGTAGGCCCGTGTGCTCAGATTTGGGTGCACGTTAAAGAACCCCAGGTGGTCTAAATTTCCGGAGCCCTCCACTGCGGCGTCTCTCATAATCATATAGTGGTTTTGGGACGTTAAACCCCACATATCAATCATAGACAGGATTAAGATCGCTCACAGGGGCAGCCATCTCAAGTAGGAGGGGGAGGAGGAAGGTGGCTCAGATCACATGAACGAATGACGAGGATACTGTCAGGCCTGTCCGCCGCTGTCCGCCGCGGGTGTTGGCTCGCCATCATTTATGAGGCAAGCAAGCCCGCAGACCCTAGCGCTGGTTGCACAGACTGATAATGGCTGGGGTCAAGATTATGCGTGCTTGCTGCGAAGGGTGTGAGAGTGGAAACAATCTGGTCTACAAACAGGCGCAAAAAACTTTTCCTCCTGTCCTCAAAGAGAAGTTGCACCACTGGGAACTTGCCAAAGGGTCATCCTCTAAGTAGTTTGGAGTGCTACATAAAAAATAAATATATAGTCAACGTATTTTGCAGTTTTAGGTTGCAGTGTTAGATTTGATTTTAGGTCCGCGCGTGCTTGGACTGAGAAGTTGTACTTCAAGACTCCACACCGAGGAGTACATCTCAGCAAGGATGCGAAGGGACGCGCAGCCCTCCCTCTTCCCTCACTAACTTTATACATGTGCGCACGGACCCGAACAGGTAGTTTGACTGAGCTCCAGTGTCCCTATGTACGAGAGAGGGCCGATCTGTGCGCTGACGGTGAAGCAATCCCGGTGCCTGAAGGGATGCGCAGAGCCGCATCTGCTGCCGGTGGTGCATTTGCATTGCAGAGTCCGGGATCCACGGCGTGTTTTAATTCCTGCCGGTGAGGGGGCGTTCTGCGCGTACCGGAATGCCGGGTATTCATCGCTGATTGTTTGCCAGTTCTCGCAGGATGGCTGTAGGCCCCAGACCCCGACTCTCGGCCGTGTTTTCGCCCACAGTGTGCGGCTTGAAATAGGCTGCTCCTGGCCACTCTCAGCTCATTTGCATCGAAGGTGACCCGCTCGTCGCAAGGGGAAAACGCATATAACTCACCGGACGTCACCTACCTCCCCGACCTCCCCTGAATACGTGTTCCCGACCAGGTAGAGAGCCAATGACACTTGAGCCCATGCTCCACTCGGCCAGGTACTTCCAGCGCTCAGGCATGAAGAATGCACGATGCAAATCGATGCACACGACACCAAATAAGAATCGACTCACATGATTGATATGTGGGGTTTAACGTCCCAAAGCCACCATATGATTATGTGAGACGCCATAGTGGAGGGCTCCGGCAATTTCGACCACCTGGGGTTTTTCAACGTGCGCCCAAATCTGAGCACACGGGTCTACAACGTTTTCGCCTCCATCGAAAATGCAGCCGCCGCAGCCGGGATTCGATCCCGCGACCTGCAGGTCAGCAGCCGAGTACCTTAGCCACTAGACCACCACGGGGGGTGGGGGGAGGCATCGACTCACATCGTTTAGAACAAACGTGCAGCAGAACATGACAGTATAGCCTACACTGCATCGAATTCGAGTAGTGCGGAAGACTAAGCAAAATAGGAGGTCCTTTCACCATCTTTCAATAGCAGCTTGGTCTTGTTCGACCAATGATTCTGCCAGAAATTGCCCTTAAATTGATGAGCATAAGAAATATAATGCACACTTGTGTTAGATTTCAACATAATATTTTAGATGCGAAGCAGCTCTTTGACTGGTCTGTATAACGCTGTCCCTCCGTATTAACGCGCCGCGCGCTGCAAGTGTTGGTGCAGTGCCAAGAAGGTCGCGCTGCTGCTGCGCGTTGACGTCACTCTCCCCTCGTAATGCACGCTGAAGTCACTCTCTCCCTCGCCTGCCGCACGCTCGCCGTGGTGCCCGCAGCTGTCATGACTGCCCCTCGCTACACAGCCGGCTCGTCTGTTCACGCGCAATAAACCTAACTCATGCCTAACGTACGCATTTAGACATGCCTGTACGTGTCACCTACAAGGCCTGCGGCATGTCATCACTTCAAACAAATATTGCAACGCCTCACCACAGCACCTGCGTTAGCGCCGTTGAACCCGGGACGCCACCCATGCGTAACGTTGCTGCTTGGCATCCCATCAGGGTTTTTTTCGGGGAAATGGTCCAAGTTTCATTTACACATTCTCTTACAGAGAATTCTGAAAGATTATTTAAATTTTTAATATCACGAATGAGGTTTAGTTCTGTTACAGCTGTAGAACCATGCAACAGTTATAAGAAAAGAAAAAGAAACAGTTTGCACAGAAGACGTAGAGAGTGACGTAAAACAATGTCGTATATCTGTATATCTACTCCTCTCTCCTCTGTCCGCACTGTTTTTCCCTGTTCTTTAATAAGGTGTGAGTACGTATATTTTGGTGCCTCGTAAATGCGCCAGCTGTATTGTGCTCAGACAAGCAACAGAAACCGCAGTGCTCTGGGAAGAACGCAGAACATTAGATGATTGGGACACTTAGGAGCGTCTGCATCCACGCATAATCCGAGCAATCCGAGTATAATCCAATTTTTTCCAGCCGGAAGACACAAATACGGTGCAGTCAGCATGAAATTACAGAAAAAAATGATTAAAAAGAACCATATAGAGGTCATAGCATTGTGTCATACACCATCATATATGAACAGACGATGGACATACAAGAACATATTTCTAGGAGGATGAACAGGATGTTTGTAAACTTGTGAAGTCACAGCGCGCCGCACGTCGAGGCTTATTCCCGATGAAGGGTGAATCAGAAACATAAATATCCTACGCCTTCTATAAATTCAAATGAAATGAAGTGCACATGACACTATAGGCTTTCTTAAAAAATAAAAAAAAACTACCAGTGCATGAAATGCCGAAATTGGGGCGTTTGCTGACACAACACATAGTTATATCAAAGATTTACCAACAAGTTCTTCTGTCAAAAATTTGCAATTTTCGCAGCTGTCTTTGACGGCATACTGAGTATTTACTACACTGTAGAAGCAGGGGGGGGGGGAGGGCTATAACGTCATCATACGCATGCTGCAGATGAAACAATTGGGGCATTTCGACGTCCAGTCTGGAAAAATAGTGAATGACGATATGATAATGAGGGACGCTGTAGTGGAAGTCTGCAGAAACTTCTGCCACCTGGGGTTCTTTAACGTGCACTTAGACTTAAGTACACGGGCATCAAACGTTTTCACCTCTATCGAAAATGTGGCCTTAGGGGCCTAGATTCGATCCCCTGACCATCGGGGAGCAATCGAGCACCATAGCCCCTGGACTATTGTGGCTGGTCGAATAGTGCACAAGATGCTCTATAAATTTATCAGATTTTTTTTCGGAGGAACAAAGTGGTCTATTTCCTATTCACCACATTCAATCAGGACAAATAAGTAAGCAGTTCGCCTGTTCCTCACTTCTTTGCACTATATTTGCGTTATCAGTACTAAGCAATAAACGTTCTAAACGTTCTAAATGTTCGTGCTAAACAGCGTGTTTACATAGCACAGCGTCGCGCTGTGCGATGAGCGAAATACATCCATTATAACGCATTGCACGTAAAAGTATTTCGGTTGTATGTTTCTGCGGACTTAGCATTTACAGTGCACTTAGTCTACAGTGTCGCTGCCAGGCCCCGCTGTGGTGGTCTATAGTGGCTAAGGTACTCGGCTGATGACCCGCAGGTCGCGGTATAAAATCCCGGCTGCGGCGGCTGCATTTCCGATGGAGGCGGAAATGTTGTAGGCACGTGTGCTCAGATTTGGGTGCACGTCAAAGAACCCCAGGTGGTCAAAATTTTCGGAGCCCTCCATTACGGCGTCTCTCATAATCATATGTTGGTTTGGGGACGTTAAACCCCACATATCAATCAATGTCGCTGCCAGCGGTAAAGGATAAGAAATGCGCAAGCAACGATAGGGTACGAAATATTGCACCAATATTTTCGTTAAACAACACCTGCTGTGACATTTGTGACTTGTTTTTATAGTTCGCAAAACACGATTTGGACGAGATTTACTTCTCAGCTGTCCTAGTGTGTCCTTTTGTAAATCGAATAAAATATTTCTCTCTGTGAAGGAAGGTTTCCATGCAGGCTTCCCTAACGGCACTGCGGGTCAACAGAGTGGTGTGCAAGAGGAAACACGCTGAAAAGCGGAAGAAGGCGTTGCGCACGAGCGGAGAACTGAATGAAAGCGGGATAGGTAGAAATGGGGCGGGAGGTGCGGAAAATCGGCGAGACGGGACCGACACTAACTGACACGGCGGCGGGGTGTGCTTATACAACTGACCACAACCGCCGGGCTAGTCGGCCGCCGCGGACAGGCGTTGAACGAAGCCGAGTTGCGCCTTCTCGTTAGCATCACTCGAATTACAGAGATGCCAGGAAAAGGGCGTCGTCTTTCACGCTTTCCTATTTTTTTCCTTTCTTTCTTTTTTGTTTTCTCGCTTATCCCAGCATCCTCGCGTGCCGTCTCCGCCTTTCTAGTTCTATTTTAACGCCGCTCTGCGGCTGCGGCTATGCAACTAGAAAATAATTGTCCCGTTCGACATCTGTCCGAGACGGCGTCAGCAAAGCAAAAGAGCTGCGGTCGGAAAAGGGGAGTCATACACACCATTATTTTTGTTTGCTCTGCGCCCCTCCCCACTCATAGATGGCGCCACGCGTCTCGCGTCGGCGCCCTGTGTCCCCCAAACACGCCCACCAAGCCCTCCTGACCAAAAAAAACTTGGAAAAGAAAAATAGCGTCCCTTTAGCACATTTCTCTTCCTCTTTTTTTCTGCCCTGTCTCACAGGCATGCCTCTTCCGGTAATTTCGCTACGGCACTTGGAGGGGCGGCAACGCCCCAGAAAGGTTAAGGGCGAAAACGCTCTCGTGTCTGTCTCTATATGCGCTCGTCCTCCGTCATTCATTCCGCCGCTCACGAGCGGTTCGTGTGGTGCTCGCAGGCACGCGTGTCTTCTCCACTCAAGCATTTTTTTTTTTTTTTGCTGAGATTGCGTATTCATTTTTAGCTTTCCTCGTGTCGCAAAGCCTTCGGCCCACCCATTGTGCGCGAAGCCTTCATTTGGCCGCCGTGCGAAACAATAACGAGCAGTCCTCTCGTGCAAGGAGAAGCAACGGCGGGAGTTTTCTTTTTTTTTCTTTTCTTTTTTATCGCAAACCCATATTTTCGGTACGCGCGCTTACATCTTTCGCCCGCTCTGTCAAGGCACCGGTCTTCTTTCCCACCCCGCCACGACGTCACACTCGAGCCATCGAATTGCTTTGCCATTCTCGGAACACTCGTATCCGGAGTATCCAGCGCCTTCGACCATGCGTCGCGACGCGGGTTTCGTGATCCGTTTTTTTTTTTAGAGCATATTTTTGCAGCTGCAGAAATTGTCGCAAGTGGTGTAATAAAGCGAAGAAAAATAAAGAGTACATGCTTTTCTTCGCTGACGCAACAGGAAACGCTTCTGATTAGCAGTGCCACTGTACAAGAGTTTGCTTTTTCTGTATCAAAATCACGGAATGTGTAGGTTGTTCTCCGTTAAAAATAGTGGATATTGCCGTCAAAGTGACAGCTGTTTTGACTTGTCGTAATGACTTTATTTGCGTCCTAACAGTCACAAAATTTTATACAAGAGTAAATTACTGAACAAACCATTCAGAATGCCTTCGGATTCTTTTCTTGATAATTACGTGTAATACGATTAATTTAGAAGTAGTGGAATTGCCACATGGTAAGCTACAGTAGCGTAAGTTAAGTTTATCGGGAAGATGTACTTACTAGTGTACATTAGCCTACTAGTCCCGCTAATTTTTGGGAACCGCAGTTGATGTAGCTGCTCCTTGTTAAGAAAAAGTTTATAAAAATTTTGGGGCACTATTGTAGCCAAGTCATCATTTCATACACACAGATTACCTCTTCTCATTACAGATCAAAATACACTTGCAGGTTCATGAAACATCGGCTCTTGACATACTAGCGACATATGTACAATATACGAATATTCTTTGAACTTATTTTCCAGTACATCATTAAATGTGAGAAAACATCAGTTCCCCATCACCGATGCGTGCTCATGAAGCGACTGCTGACAGCGCAATAGAAAACGGTGAAACAAGAAAATTGCGAAATGTTCTTATATTTGTAATCACTTCAAAAACTGTTATTATATCAATCAACAATATGCGTAACGTGCAAGTACAAATTCGAACTGTAGAGCTGACCTCAGTACCGATGCTGCGTGCAAGTAAAAGCCATCGTACGTTCCTGCCAAACACAGAATAATCTAACATTAAGCAATTAGGCTCCCTGACAAGTGACATCAATAAAGCTTTTTTTTTTCAGGTTTAGTTGAAGGTCATTTACACGCATCATTGCTGGCAGTGTATATGTGCTGCAAGTCATGCGTACTTTCAGTCTTTCTGAATAATTTACGATCAGCAAATAAGAATGCCCCTGCAATGTTGACATTAAATAGGAAGTCATTTGCCAAGCTTGGCTGTGTGCCATGTTGGAACCTTGATGTGCACTAGAAAACTATTTAACAGTTCAAAGAAATACTCAAAGCGTTCACTTGATTTGAAGGACAGCTTGAGCTATATACAATTAGCCAATGGAAATAAATGGGGAGCTAACAAGTAATATCTAACTTTAGGCAATATCATCTCGCCTTACACTTTATATCTTAACTGCAACACTATATTAGCTCGGTCAAACCCAACGAATCCACGGAACACAGTGGTATTGGATCCACCGATCTGTTGCCGTTAGAATGATAACCCAAGCCCACTGAGAGCGTTGTGCAACCGTGTATTCGGGGGTGGGGGTGGGGGGGGGCTTTTTCTTAGTATACGTGTAGCCGCGGCCACGTCTGTGTAGAGCACGTGAACAGCCGGTTTTTGCTCTGCGGGGCGAAACCTTGAGGCAGTATCATGCTCTGACGTGGTCAACCTGACAACTAGGCCGTGCGTGCTCCTTGATACACCACTTCAGAGCCCGAAACTGCCTCATGGTTTCGGCCCGCAGACCAAACACCGGCTGCTTGAGCGCTCTACACAGACGTGGCCGCGGCTGTACACCAAGGGTCTTTCTTGCATATCAATCAATGACTTATGATAATCGTCTGTGGATACACTCTTGATGACTTTGTCAGAAAGAAATAGCCTTGGTTTGATCGGGGTTTATATTCAGCGCGTTCCAAAGCACCATCTTTTGTAGCTTTGTTGAAAAAAAAATACACGTCAGAATGATAGTGTTTATATAGCAAACACATGCAAAACACATGTCCTTTTATTTCTCCTAACTTTTTTTGCTGGGCGATACAAACGTTAAACACTTGTAATGCGTGATTTTTTTGTGCAAAAAATACAAACATGTAGAGATAGCTTTACGCTTATTAAACGAGTCCACATCTTATTGTGGAACAGAATAATATTGTGGAGCTTGCGTATTATGCAAGGTTGTGGAAATTGTGTGATAGAATATTGCATAAAATAAAAAAAGACAGAGAGAGCAGAAAGGGAGGAACGGAGACACGCCTGCGCGGATCTTCCCACGCTATACATTCACTTATGCGAAGATATCGCGCCGACTCCACACGCGAGATGCGACAGCGGCATTTCCCTTGAGGCACGTTTCACATGGTGCATGAGTCTAAGTAGTTTCGCGTGCTGAACTCGAGCGTCTCTAGAAGACCTCAGCCAAGATGCATGCTGGCGTTCACTTTCTGTGCGTTATAATGTATTTTTTATTATTATTCCTTACAATCTCCCTTTACACGCACCTCGGTCACTCGGGTGTTCAGCAGAGGAAGTTGTCGCGGCGGTCTTTTCTCCCCGCTTAAGTCAGAGCCACCGTTGTTCGCTGGTACCTCCCACTTCGTTGGCTGATGTCTCTGGCCACTTCGAACCGAGTCGGGGCCGTAATTGGCGTGCTTGTTTATTTCGGAACGCCCCGTCGATTAAGGTATCTGGCCGGTATCTCGTACTGCGCGCTCACTTAGCCACGCACAATTTCTGGTCGCTGGGCCCGCACAGGAGTTCGTGTTCTGCTGCGCGTTTCCACTGATCGCCACGATTAGGACGAGAGGTGGGTCGCCCGCTTCTACCCCATGTCGTATTTATGCTTCCTTTTGTACGCATATGCTCGCACTGGGCGCACTTTCCTGGCGCTAGATGAGAGAAAAGCATGTCTCTGCACAGTTACGCAGGTTTTCGACCTTGGTTGGCGCTCCTCGCTTTGACATACCGCTCGCGCTCGTCTCGGTGTGTTACTCGCCGCGTCAACGACGCGTGTTTTTGATAAAGGACGCTGCAGTGTAGTTCCCTCCGCCTGCCACTCTCTCCAGATTTTTGTAGGGCTCCGTTGTGCTTCGCTCTTTGGTCGCTCCTTATTCACTTCATTTTAACCCATTAGCTTAGTTTAGCTTTCCATGCATCTCTTCATGTAATCATTCGCGCAACACCTGATTAATTATATACGCAATGAATTGACCCCGGCGAATAAAGTAGACGTTTAAGGACCAAACCATGTTCCCGAGAGTGTATAAGCTCGGAATCTCCCCTCATTCCAGGAATATTCTGGCCGCGATCGCCGCCCGTGGCTCTTGCGACGAGTCGTCGTTGATGGTCCAAATCTTGCGTGGAAATCTTGGCCTCGCACGTTTAGGCGACGAGGTGGATGTGTGCGCTTTTAGCGGACTTGACGTCTTCGTCACGCGGCAGGAACTATAGACTATTGGGTGTGCCAGAGTACCACGCACGTTGCACCCTGGGCGTTGTATGCGTGAAGTTTCGGGTGGATCCAATGTATCAAAAGAGAGAATAAAGTAAATAAGTATGTTGAACTGTGTTAAAACTTGCTCGAGAAGTACCTTGGTTTGGGCTAGTTGGTTCATAGTTCTCACAAATTTCAGTTGTTAGTCAGCGCTCTGTTTCTACTGTCCTTCTTTTTTTCCCTAGTTTTTGCGCTGCCCTTTCTATGTTAAAACTTGGTTCCATCAATCCTCGCCGCGGTTGCCTATGGTTATGGCACTCGACTGCTAGCTAAAGCTGAACATCGCGGGATCGAATCGCGGCTGCGGCGGTGGCATTTTCGATGTAGGTGGACCTGTTCGAGGCCGATGTACTTACATTTAGGTGCTTGTTAAAGAACCCCAGGTGACAGAAATTTTGAGAGTGCTCCAGTACGGTGTCTCTCGTAATCATATCATGGTTTTGGGACATAAAGCCCCAGATATTAATATTATTATTATTATTATTATATTGATACTATTAGTAGTAGTAGTAGCAGTAGTAGTAGTATTGCGTAGCCTTGAGAAAATAGTAGACTTTTTCTAATTCAATTTTCCAGTTCAGATACTAAGGATCATTCATTCTATATGAGCTAACACCCGCCATGGTGGTCTAGTGGCTAAGGCACTGGGCTGCTGATACGCAGGTCGCGAGATGGAATCCCGGCCATGGTGGCCGCATTTTCAATGGAGGCTAATACGCTCGAGGCACGCTAAGTAAGATTAAAGCACATTAAGTAACCCCAGATGGTCAAAATTTCTGGCCCTAGCTCTTTACAGCGTCTCTCATAATGATATGGTAGTTTTGGGACCTTAAACCACAACAAATATTATATAAGCTAACAAAGCCATGGGGTCACAAATGTTATACCACTTTTAAAGAGGCCGTGACATGGCCACCCACCAAATTGTTGTTTTCCCCAAAAAATAGAAGTACAGGGTACACCTTACCTCTGCATACATAGACTGTACAAGATTATTCATTGCGAAATGAGCCCTACAACTCACCGGCTGTAAACCCCGCCCACCGCCGGCGACAGCTCTTCTGTCATGGCGTACGTCATGTGTGCTTCATGGAGTGCAGCCTTCGTCTAAGTTTTAGCCCCTACAAGCCTTTTAATTTCAAATGCCAAACTGAAGACAGCTCTAACCACTCCATTTCTCGTGCAGTTGACCATGGAACAATATTGTTGGCAAGAGAACAGAAGCTTGCAAAACAAGTGGCTGGTTGCGTCATGGCTCGTGATGTGCGCTACTGTGGTCAGATTTTCGGCCCACCCGGGTGTTTACAGACATGCCAGTTATGAACTTAGCTCTAGACTAAATGCGCTGACCTTTCACCAGCGTGTTTGTGAACACCGAAGTATATATAGTATCCCACGTAACAGAAATAGTGAGCGAAAATCGGGTGTCAAGGCCCGTTTCGTTTTGGAACCTACCATTGAGCTTTACCGAAACGAATAGCCGCTGCATTTTGTAGATATGTCAGCTATTTTTGATGATTCCGAATGATGGTCGCACCTCCCATAATACTTATAATAGTCGTGGAAGGCGCGATTCTCTTAACGGACCGTTACAACTAAATGGCGAACCCCAATGAAGCCCACGAACCGCTAGAGGCAGTAAAGCTCTGAAAAAGCCCCCCCCCCTCCCTCCCCCTACAATGAACCACTTTATATCTTATTAATAAAGGCAGCCTCTCTTTCCCTGTCTATTACTGGCCTCAAGAAGGCACTTTAATTTGTTTGTTACGTATAATGGCGTGTTTTCTGTACGACCTATATCCGTGAAATGCATTTTGCGTATCATGTTATATGTGCAGAAATTCCTATCCGGAGTGTCACGAGAGATATGCACCCCCCACAAGTATCTGAAGTATTCAGTAACGTGCGTGTCCTTCTCCAGTCTTTCTTAAGTATATACTACTGTTTGTTTATTGGTTGCCTACTGAATGGCTTGTGTATCTCAAGTATGACCCATCGCCGCAAAATTTATTTCATGTAATTTTGGTGCGAATGTCTCCTTACTGGCCGGAGCTCCTCATTCGTCCATGCACTCACTCATCCACGATATCTGCACGCGTGATGACGTCTGCCCAATGACGCAACTTTTCCATAAGATAAGTCTGGTGAACACCAACGACAATTTCTAGGCGACGTAAGTTTGTTGCTTTGATGCCCTGACGTGCTTCTCATAACCTTCTTTGCTTGATTTTTTGATGTAGATAAGAAAATACGATGAAATAGTACACCCCCAAGAGCAGCTGGTGAGCCTGGACGATATCTTCTATAGCATCTGTACAGGCGCCGTGAAAGTGCCCCGAGGCTTTCGACCGTGTAGCTGCCCTTGTTCACGACCGCGACTAGAATCGACACCTGGCGGAAGTAATAAAAATGACGCATCCGCTTGCGAAGTCTTCGTGCAGTATGCATCCCTCTCGGATGAGCTTCCAGACAACTTCTAGTCTTCTGACCTGTCGTCTTTTCTTGCTATCTGGGATATCCGCTGAATCGTGTATACGATGATTGGATGCTGGACACACGTAAACTGATATGGCACGTGGAAAGAGAAAGCCGCTCTTTTTTTACCATTTTTTAAAGGTATAGCAAGTAAAATAATGGGACATATAAGAGTAGGTGGAACATTTATAGTGCTGGACACACTCTTCACTTAAAAAAATGCACCAACTAGCCCGCACGTGGATTCTTGTTGAGGTCAATAATACATCTTTCTCATTAAGCTATAGCAGTTGCCGAAGCTCTTATAAGTGTTCCCGAGCTACCTCTGCTACATTATAGGTTAGTCTCTCCATCTTTATACAAATTAATGCTTCAATATGGGTCTCTTTAACCCACAAGAACAGAGTGCACTAGCTGTCAATCTAAAAGCATCAACCCCTCCTATTCATCATTCCAATAACAATTGAAAAAAGTATGCACTAGCGTCTCTCTGCAGACCGCACCGAACCTGCTGGCTTCCGTAGCAGCTACTGAGGTGAAAATTCTAAGTTCTTGCACAGTGTTACGTTGCTTGCTTTCTGTGCATTCAATAGATACATCGCACTTTGAGCGGACCTAGTGGGCTGTTCGTATAGGCATTTGCTATTTTTCGTGCTGACCGCTGTACCGGACTGCCTGTCGTTACTGCCTTGTATGTAGTCTGGTTAGTAGGGTCTTGTCAACCTACTTACATAGCTTTTAACCCAACGCAACTATCCGATATATTCTGAATAGAAAAATTAAATATAATTGCATTGAACTGCGTTTCATGACGCACAATGAAGATACACGCACTGAAGTAGCTTTTGCCTCTTTGGCATCGTCTACCACCCCCTGCGTGACTTCAGCGCGCTAGTAGGAACGTATAAAAAAAGAGAAAGCACTTGAAATGTGCGAGAAATCCCTGTAACTCCGCTCGTTCCTGACAAATTGGAAACATTTTTCCGGCAATCGATCCATGAGGAAATACTGAGATGTTTCGATGATTACAGGGAAATATTTTTTCAGGACTCCTTTGCCTAACGAGTGTTGCTAGACTTTGACGCGGACACTCGCAGGAGTATTCTATTGCAACCTTACTTCAAGGTCTCGCAACTCTTTTTTTTTTTACGGTAGGCAGGGCACTATAAAGCTTGTCTTCGGGCATATCTTGAATCTCACAAAAGCCACGCATTGATTAACTGATTAGCGAAAAGAGAAAATTACATATGTACATTTTTGCAAAAAAACATTTTGATCAAGTTTGCATAAAATAAGATCAGAGCGAAATAAACAAAAAGTGCCTGATATTCTAAATGACTGCATAACATTTCATGCATGTGAAAGTATTCAGCACTGTACATAGAAGGTAAGACATTTAAAAAGAGTGTAATCTAAGGTGTATCTTAAACGCCTGTAAATCATAAACTTTGATATTTTCAGGCAAACTTTCGCAGCCAGCACTAGTTTCTCCCAAGCAATGACGTTCCGACCGCGGGTTAGAAATTTATTTCTCTGGGGATGTTCGGGTACATTAGGCATTGCATATAAAGACTTTCTCCGTGTAAAGCCACCACATATAAATTTGTGCCAGTGGAAAGAGAAGTTCTTCATTCAAAGGATGCGGCTGTTGAAACAAATACTGATGATGTCAATAGTTTTGGCACATTCTATAGGACATCGGAACATCGCTGTGTGGTTCTGCAGTTCCTTTCTTTTTCTTTATCTTTCATGCCAGCACCCAGACCTGCACGCGCTACATCTGCAAGCACTTTGGGAAAATGTCGTAAGCGCTATATTAGTGCACTTTGGTTGAAGATACGCCGGCTTAGCACAAACTGCATGCATTCCCGACAGTTCAGTCACAATGACGATAATATTCTTTAAAAATCCCGTCCATGCGCTTTTTCCAATTCATGCCATCGCGGAAAACACACGGGGGCAGCTCGTGTGACACTGGGATTATCAATTACCGCCATCACAAAGGGTGTCGGCTTCGAGGACGCTTCTCACGGACTGTGTAGAGGCGCTGCTGTGTGCGTGGATACGCGAACGTTCGCCCACGCGCTCACTCGCCTCACCAACACCCTGTACGAAGCTGTACTGCAAACTGACACCGTGTTAGAGCAACGCCAGATAGCGCTCGTAGGTCAGAGTCAGCGTTCACGTGGGCGAAGTGGAGGTTCCGCGCGTGCTCAACCGCAGGTCGATCCCGCCGAAAACGCGAGCACATCCGTTGTTCTTCTCGCCCTCGCTCGTGCGGTGTGCACGCTCGCGTTCTCGTGTGAAAAGGACGAGGAAGAGGCGGCGATTAAAATGCGTCGCAGCGACGCAAGAGGCGCGTCTCGAGACAAGAATGGCGCCTCTGTTACCCCACTTCTGTGTTTGCTTAATCCTCGGGGGCGTCCGCCATAATCCTGTAAACCCGATATGAGCAGCGCTCGGCGAGCTGAGCACCTCGAAGCTTTAGCCGTGCCAACCCCACCCGGGGTTATAGCTTATCGCGAAGTCAATATTTGGCCACACCGCCAATCGCGACGCTGCGGTGCACTACCAGCGCAGGCCGCCATTGCGCCGGTGTGGGAACCGGGCGCGCAATCACAACACGAAGTCCTTGCTGCGGCTTGGGCGGCAGTCGGAAAACACTGGGCCGCGTGCCGTTGCCTCCGGCACGGCCAGAAATCCCGGAGACCAGCGGCGGGGGCCCCGCGTATCGGGTGTCGTGTTTCAGCGCGTTATAAGGTTACGCTCATTGAGCTCCGAGTGAGGGCCGTGCTGTTTGAGGTCTTGTTGAGTCTCGAGGATTGGGGGAGCGCTCTTCGGCTCGCGTCGATATTCGGATTAAAGGCTCAACTGAGACACCTCGCTCTCTCTCTCTCTCCTTCTCACTTTTTATCTGCTACTCAACATGACTTTTCCTCGTTTAGTTTGCCTTTTTTTTCCTTTGTTGCCGCCCCTCCCTGCCTACTCATCTTGCTATGACCCGTGTACTCCCTAAAGGTTATAACTTGACTCAGCAAGTTTGCTTTGGGAAAGAGTGAGAGGAATTAAAACAAAACCGTGGGAACCTTCTTTTCGAGCCATAGGAGTATTTTCCTTTCGTTCACCTCTCTTTCAATGTGCGATAATTCCTCGTGGTCCTCCAAAATACGTTAAAATGATCTTGAAAATACCTTAAAATGAACCGAATGGCGTGCATTAAATTATATTTATTTTAAATTCTTGGCTACTGAATGAAAGGCCTCCTTTTTATATAAATTTAGTGCTGCTGTTATACATAAAAGTTAAAAAACGATGTCTACGGAGATATTGGTCAGTATATACAAAATAATCCAAGGTGATAGAATTGAAGCAAAGCTCCTTCTTCCGTGTTATCAAGGAAGCTCTTACACATTTGGTTTGCCACAGGGATTTTTCGCTAATCATGATGCTTAACATACTATCGTCATATTGGCATACAGAATTAAAACAAAAAAAGGTTCTCGTAAACCGATGTACTTGTTCTCCTGCTATATTTTCTTCATTGTTTTCGTGGCATAGAGTTTTGGTGGCACTGCCACTGCCCAGAAGGACGCGAACTGTCTACTCGATGGCAAGTGTGAAGAATCTGCGACAGGGAACATGACCTCGGCTAAAAAGAAGGGGAAAAAAGAGTGGGTAAAGGAAAATAAACTTGTCCTATAGTTGTCCGGCGCGAACAAGTGTGTTGTGGCGCACTTCCGCCTCGCTACGGCTGCACCACGAGCACCAACATGCTGGGGGTTGGGGTGCAGACCAAGCTGAGATGTCGCTATATGGCGTGTGAGGGTGGGCAAAGGGCTGAATGGGAGCTTGGCTACAAACAGGTTGTGGGAAATGAAGGGCGGCAAGAAAGCACGACTATCAGAGTCCGCAGATGACTAACGAGGTTTTAATATGTTCCGAGGGAGGCAAACCATGACATATTTTTTTATTATTATACACACCGACATGGAATATTTCCGCACGAATTGTTAGCATTGTTGTCAGAGAGCCGCCAACTCTCGTTGAAAAGAGGAGAGCTCTTTTTGTTGTTGTTGTCGTTGTTGTTGTTGTTGTTATTGTTGTTGACCTGCATCGCGGCGTGCCATTTTTGACACTGTGGGCGTTCCGAAAGCACTTCCGGTTCCTGTAGATGTGCGTCCATCGATCTTTGTTTGCTTGTTTATACGATGTCTTGCTTGCTCATCGACGGTGGCGAGCACCGGTCATGATAATCTTCAATGTGAGCGATTCATCAACAAGATAAATACACAAAATGAATAAATAACCGAGTAAGCACCAATTCCGATATTCTCTATATAAGGTCCTGATGTTTCTAAAAAAGTGAGTGAGTGAGAAAGAGAGGGAGGATTTGTTGGATTAGAAAAGCTGAAAGTAATGCCTCAAGCGAAGGTCTCACCTGTTACTCAATGTTAAGGAAGGGCGATGCGTGTAAAGATGTAAAGGTGACGTTAATTTTGAAGGTGAATCATCGTCATCTCTAGACAATCCTATGTCAACTGCAGGACGAAATCCTTTTTCAATAATCTCCAATTAAACCTTTCTTGACTGGGCTGATTGGGTGTCATTCCTGCGAACTTCTAAATTTTGTCAATCCTCTTATATACTGTCATACTCGGCTGCGCTTCCGAACAATTAGTATCTATTCCGTCACTGTAACTGATCACCAATTAACTGACCAACATATTCGGCAGCCAACCCAGATTCATGTTTATTTTCGCTTTATATCAACTGAATATCGACTAGTCCTGCTTGCCATCTGATTCAGCCTTCTGCATTCCTATTTCTCGATGTTTAGGTTCCTTTGAAGCTCCAAATGATCTTGTTCAGCAAATAGTGCGTATGTATGAGCATCGATTGTCGAACTTGTATGAGTTTCGTTCGGTTAGTTTCAGTTGTTTAATATTTTCTTTCTGAAGTGCTTGAAGCTTCTGAAAATTTTACAAAGCAATCCCCCCCCCCCCCCTAGAAAGAATATTTAAATCAGGAACAAAGACGCGAATCGAGAATTCAATTTGCTTTGACAGTAGTGAACGCAATGTTGTTAGTATTCCGACAATACAATATAGTTTGCCAGTGATTATTAAAGCGAAGCATTTCTTTGCTTACTGGAAGCGCTTTGGCGTCTATTGGCGTATCTTTCCTCCTGTCTGTCTATCAAGCCACTTACATCTGGGTTCTTTTTAACTTGGCGTGAACCAAAATTAGTATGGGAAGGTACGATGGCTTGTCGACGATGGCGTGATGGTCAAGACATGGATAATGTCACATTCCCGTCGCGTACTTCGTCAAACACTTCCCGCCAGACAGTGGCACGTACCCACGGGCGGGTATGTGCCGCTGGTATGCGGGTATGTGCCACAGGCGATTGACAATTACTATCTGCCCTAGAAAGAACACATAAGGGTAATGTTAGCGTGTGAGTGTTAAGAAAAAAAGCTGACATGGGCCGCGTTGACCCAACGAATGCAAAGGATAAATGTCAGGTTCCCAGCAGGAATCGAACCCAAGTATTCTGCGTGGCCGTCAAGCATTGTATACTACAGAGCCACGCCAGGTCTCGGAACTGCTTTTGAAATAGAGGCTAAAGTTCGTGGAACTTTAATTGTGGTTGCAGTGCTGGCTATCCAATTTTATAAACGTTCCATATGTACTCCTATGATTAAGATGGCGGGTCGGGTTAACGTCAATTGTAGTTAGGTGCCATGGGCTGAAGTTGATTTATGTAGCATGTATACATAGTTTCCAGGGCTACCACCCTCGCGAGCACCAGCACTTCATATCAGCTTGTCACTTGTGGTGTTGCTAATAATCATGTACCTGTTTGCATCATTGCGCAATGCAAACAACTGGTTATAAAAACATCTGCAACTACTCAACATATGTCCTTGCGTGAAACATTTGCACATATACTTAGCGTCATTTCATAGCATGTCACTCAATAAAAAATTACCACACAGTCACTTTCCTTCCGCATGCTTCGCATAACGTCGGTTCCGAAGATACGTGGGATTTGTCGATTTCTTTATATGTTGGTTGCAAACCACGGGCCTATAATTCCTGAAAATTTTACGAGGGGCACATCGTCAATAATTGTACTGCCAAACGTAAGGACACCACTAATGAATTAAATGACTTCATGGTTACTCCTTTGTTTAAATAACACTTACTTCACTTCGCTATTGTTCATAGATATCAAGAGACCCTTTCTTTCGTGCCCTATCACAATGGGTCACCCTGTCCTCTGACGTCATGCAGCTTCTCTCTACCAGTTGACACAATCTCCGATCTTGGCCCGCAGGTCACGGTATCGAATCCCGGCTGCGCCGGATGCCATTACCATGGAAGCGAAAATGCTGTATGCCTGATTGATTGATTGATATGCGGGGTTTAACGTTCCAAAACCAGCTGTATGCCTGTGTACGCAGATGTGGGCTCACGTTAAAGAACCCCAGGTGGTCGAAATTCGCCGGAGCCCTCCACTACGGCGTATCTTATGAACATATGGTGGTTTTGAGACGTTAAATTCCCCGTATCAATCAATGAATTCTCCAATCTTGGATCTGCTTCCCCATTTGTAGTGTGTACACTACTGGTTCAAAGGGAGTTAGACTTCACCAGTTTTCAGCATAAATGTGATAGATGACCTCTTTATCGCTGTGCAGTATCCTTAATGCAGGTAATATTGCGTGGCAGAATGCTATAATCACAGCAGGCGTCCGCACAAGTGAACTGTGCGACGAGTGGATGGCTTAAAGCTGCCCACCCTTTGCAAAGCGTGCATCTGCGCAAGGACGTGCGTGGTACCTCACAGACGAGCAGCGGGTACTTTATCAATCAGCAAATAGAAAAAAAACAAGTATACATGACGTAGGGGTCACTTAGCAACTGCACATCTCGTAGACATTTTAGGATAAACGCAAAAATGTTGCTTTCCTTGTGGGCATGGTTGAAGGCAATGTGCATGGAGCCCGATTACGCTATCGCGTTCTCCTCTTGAAGGTCAATTGCGCTCAAGCGTCCTTTAATTTTTTTTTCTGTCTTGGTGTGGTAATTGTGGAATGCCTTTCATGATTGCCAGTTTTCATGATCACCAGTGTTCATTATTGCCAGTGTTCATGATTGCCAGTGTTCAGTCATTGCCAGTGTTTATGATGTATAAGGTGTGAATTTCACAACCCTTCATTAAGTAACCCTCGGTGGTAATATGCCTGTGTCAGCGTATTCTAAGTACACAAAGGAATCAATTGGGTAACTCCCGAAATATTTTCTGTCATGTGTGATTTTTTTTCTGTAGCCGGCCAGATCAGCTAGCAATGTTTCCAACATATGGCTTCGATTCGCCCTTACGTCACAATTCAAGCAGGAGATGATTTTGAATGCCGTACACGGCTTAATGATGTCGTATATCTCATGTGTGGGTGGTCAATGTGTGCCAACGTGAAAACGCTCCACCACAACGACACACGATCGCGCCATTGCTACGATAGAGCCTGTTTACACCGCCCTACTCTGACTTCAAACACGTAAACACGCTCGCTGGGTTCTTTCGATAGGAACCTGTGCTTTTTCTTCGTGAAAGGGTGGAAGTGATGATTGGGGAGGGGGGGGGGGGGGTAGGACCAGCCAACCCTGTTGAACAGGTCTTTTTCATTGTAGCAATGTGTGGAAGCTTCACTGGCACGAACGAAAAAAAGTAAAGGAACTAGAAAGAATTATAGATACGGCCAAACAAAAAAGTTAAATATTTCAAGACACGAGTATTGCCACCGTTTCAAGCATTTTAAACTCACTGCGGACATAGAAAAAAAAAACATGGCGACAGTGCGGGAAAAGAAAAAAAAACAACAGGTAAAAAAAGATGAAGAGAACGAGAAACGCAGATATATCTCCTTTCCTGCGAACGAAGTGTCCCCGGCAGTTTTCCTTTACACAAACTGCAGCCCAATGCATGGCGGTTTCTGGGGGCGAAAGTCCTTGCAACAAGTATATAGCACGGGAAAGCGTAACGCTAATAATGTACAAAGCAAGTGCAACGGAACGTCCCGGTGTATGAAATTCTTTCTTTTCGAGACCTAGTGCTTCGAAACGCGGGAAGCTGAATAAAACAAGCAGCCGAGAGGAGGCCAGGGTGAGGATAGGAATAAAAGCAAAACTAATGCTCCATGCAGGAAGGCAAAAAAAAGCGAGACCCGGCTCGTTTTTCAAAGTTACTCCTATATCACCCTACCACACTTAGGCAAGACGGGCGTAGCTTGGAGAGAAGCTCGTGAAAAGGTTTCGTTCCGCAAATGCGGCGCGTTTATTTTATTAGCGTATTTGGCATCAACGGCAGGCACGAAGAAAGGGAGGGCAAGGAACGAGCGCGCCTGCTGTCGCGGACGACGCGCTGGTGCGAACAATGGCCGCCCTTCGGGAGACCTGCCCTGATGGATTGCGTCTGTGGTCAGCTGCTCGCCCCCGCACGCGGCTCGTGCTCGAGGGAGAAACTCTCGGGGCCAAACCAGTGTGACCAAGCGTGGTTAATGTTTATCGGTCACGGAGCGGCCACCACCCCCTCATGGGTGACAACGCGGCCAAATAAATATATCATCCTGCCACACGGTCTGGCGCTGCCCTTCCTGCTGACCAGCATCGTCCAGCTCGGGCGCGGATGTGACGCGCTTGTGTCACGCATACATTGACGCCCACCCGTTTGATTTCTGACCCCATAAGAGACCACGAATGCCGTATCGTCGTGTGCCCAGCTACTCTTGGCTAGGATGTGTATATGGCCAGGCACTGGGAATCGAATGGGGTGGGCTGGGATCCTCATTTTTTTTGTATTCAACAAGTGCTTGTTTCTTGCGTTCATCTACTCTTTGGAGATGACTGGCGACGTTAATAAAGTGATTACGAAAGTCCCTCATGATGGGTGTGCGATAATATATTTTATATGTCATGAAGATCGTTGAATACCTATGGTATATCCGTCATTCTATCCATGAACCACGACACCTTATGGGTACATCAGACCCGAAGTACTAGCTTTTTCGCCTAACAGAGCACCAAACAATGTCACGACATAGTATACAGTTAAAGCTCTGTTTGCCAACCACGATTATAAGTAGTACCATGGTTGCGAACATCTTTCCCTCAAGATGCTCGTATAGACATTGAAGCGCCTGTCGCAGATGAGCCGCTGTCGTTTTTAGTAGGCCCCTTGTATCATCAAGACAAATCCATTCTGAAGGATTGCCACATGGATTGTGGCTTATGTAGACAACATGGGGCACTGGGTATGGGGAATAGGTTAGATACGAACTCAGACTAGTTGAAGTTACCTACGAATACTTATTGCATTAAAACAAAGCAGAGGTGAACGAAGGTGAGTGACACAGATGAAACTCGTACAAGAAGTGCAAATAACTAATGACTGCCGAAAAATACCAACGCAGATTTCACGACCCAACGCTCATTTTCGTTTCTCTTATTTTTCCCGCCAGTATCGCAACTTAATTTGATTCTCACATGCTTTTGGGCACCTTCGTAACTTCATACTTAGACTTGATGTCGCAGTTGAGTAATGCATAAAAACTATATAAGCTCGTCTATCCGCGCTGTTTGATGTGCCATATTGCATAAAGAAACTAACCGTTCAAGTCTTTTGTTAAAGTCATCCACATTGATTGGCAAGCTCGCTTTTTTTCTTTCTTCATGCATGGCTCCTACGTTGATTGCCCTGTCATAGCTTGTATTCAGTAGACATGATGAAAAAAGAATTCAAAATAAACGCACTAAGTCTATGGTATACTTACCAGTTGTCATGCATGCCACCGTATGCTTTGAACAGTGGCTCGTCACGTCGTTAAGTACACATATATGCAGCCACTAAATAGAGGGAACGTACAACTCACGCGATTTGTTAACGTATTCAGGGGTTCTCGGTGAATTCGCGAGCACCGTGGAGAATGAACTCTTCATATACTGCTCTTTCGGCAGCACGCATGACGGGCGCGCAGCATGATTCGCTACCTCAACCACTCTTCCGTCTCCCCGCTGTGACGGCGGGGCCTTTTCGGCGGAGCGCGGGGCGCTTCTGTATTTGCTTGCAGCCAATATCATGCCGTATTGAGTGCGTCGGACTGGGAGATTGAGGTTTCGCTATTATTTCGCAGTAATGGCACGTCTTTCCCGATGTGCGAATCGCTCCGTCAACGTCACGGCGCGTAGGGTGCCAAACAGGCGACGCGGGGGCTGGCGGCGCGGTCGAAAATCTCGCTCAAAGTGAGAACCGTGACGAAATTAAAAATCCCCCTCCCCACTTTCTTTCCCGCTGCTGCTGTTCTCGCTGCTGTGCGCCTGTAACGCAGGGTGTCTGCGCGAGGGTTTCATTGAGCAGGGGGCTTCGCTCGCGAAGGCAGACGCAAGAGCACGCGCCCGGGGTCTTAGTTCCGCAAGCGCCAGAGCCCTACGTCGGCGCGGCGTCCGCGGCTCGGCTGTTCCACTTTGAGGCCGTGGAGGCTGTCCCGAGGCTGCGGTAATCCGCCTTGTCACGCTGCACTGCTGCCTTTCTCCCTCCGCCGCTTTTCTTTCTTTTCACTATTCGCAACCCCCCTCCCCATCCTTCACAACTGCCCGAGAGAAAGCGTTCATGTGGTCGCCTAGCTGGCTGGCAAAATTCTGGCTTGAGGAGTTTTGTGCGCCGAGGGATTTCGCTGTTCACTTGAAAGGAAACGACAACCCGCCAGATTTTCTGTTGCGTGGAAACAGCAGCACCCACCTCGAAAAAAAAAAGTGACTTTGCTGAGTCATCAACAGTCGCCGCGGTTTATCTAGTCTACATGCGTACTTTTTAGATCACACACGTCATGTTTGTGTAGTTTATCAGCGTTTTTTTTCTTTAAAGAAACGTCTAAGAACGAAACTAACCACCGGGAACCATCTGTTTATAAAAGTGCTACAAGCAGTCCGTCGGCCAGTCAGCTGTGAAGCCTCAGACGCATTCCGAACGGATGAACGCGCTTGCTTTTCCAAAATCGAAACAATACAACACGACTTTCATTGGCCCGAATTTGCAAACATTACAGATCTCAGTGTCTTTGTACTTCTCAAAGTCATTATGATATATGGAAAGAAAAACTCAGATTAAAGGTCCTTCACCGTTACTCAGCCGCGTTTTCGTACTAAAAACGAAGCCATAGAAGCTTGATTTGATGCACTGGCAGCCTCGTTACGAAGCGGGGGGAAGGCGACAATGTCATACATTAAATATTTTGTGAGCATCAAAAATACTAGCACATGAGGTGAAGATACTGTGGATTACTCCACTGCCTATACAGCATCTCATACATAGACTTTGTGTTGCTCTGATGCTTTGAAATTATTCCATCGATAACGACTCTGTGTGGGAACCACTATTCCAATATTTATACGCTATCTTGTAGCACCATCACGCAGTGTAACAGCCGCAATGTACCGTTTACGTTAATATCAACTATCTTTTTGATTATGCAGGCCTTAAGAGTGGTTTCGTCTACTCCTATTGCTTTCGAACCACCTGATGTGAGCCATGCAGGATTTGCGGGGCTTGAAATGGCTCGAACACAGTGTGTTACCGCGTCTCATTTCAAGTGATCGATCGTTGCTTCCCTCTCTATATCTTTCTCGATTTCTTTTCTTTCTTTAACCTCCGCAATGTCGATAGTGGACCTCAGGAGGGGCACGAGCTTCCGACTTTTAGGCCACTTTTTTCCCCTTAGAAAGTTACATCTCAGCTGTTCTACACCGAAACCGAATCTGACAGTAACGCGCAAGTGTCGGTGTCGCAAAGATGAATGCTCCTCGTGTACAAAACCCCTGAGCACAGTGTTTGTTGACGTACGAATATTCAATATCTTTCAATATTGTTACATGTACATTCCCAGCGCATGTCACCTCGCTGCTTACTACTCTGATTTTTTCGCTCTAATCTGTAAATGCTCGTGGCAGCTCAGTGTGATGTTGCGTATTGCGAAAGAGGCTGTTGAAGGTCGCATACAGATTCTTGGCGGCGAGGAAAGCGTGAGAGTGGCCAGTCGCTCTCGTTTCCGATCTTGTCGACGTCGTAAAACTAAAGTCCTCTCCAGGCGGGAACCAGGCGGGACGATTTCGCGGCGGATGTCCTCTACGCAGTGTCGCCATCTGTCATAAGACACGACGCGTCCGCTTCCGCTTCGCGGCTGCGCGCGGAGAAAACACACTTCCGCTTTCCTCGGGCGGCGTTTGTTTAGGCGTCTCCCAATCGAGCTTGCGTGGTGCGCGGCGGCCGTCGATCTCCGTTGCCCGCAGAAGCGAGGTCCTCGAGCATCTCGGGCGAGAGACGTGGCCTTTTATCTCCCGGCCACACACGGAACGTTCGCTGTTGGCTCCCGACGAATGTTTATTTCGCAAATAAACTCCCAACTTCTCAGAGGGGGAGCTGAGCGGCCGTTTTGGCGTGGCCTCGAACGCCGGCCTTCGTCAAGTGTGTATAACGGCGAAAAGAAACAAGTGCGCGCGTCTTGCTGTGTTTCTCCGTTTGCACTCTTGTCATCTCCGCTCTTCTTGACTTATCTCTCGGCCGGAGGAGTCGGATTTCGGCAAACACCGCTCTCGCGGCTTCTGGGGACGCCTTTGTGCGTCCACGCGGCCAGGTATCTCTCATCTAGCCCTTGTCACGGCAGCCCCGGGGCCAGCACGGCGTCCCGCACACACCGCAGTGGTCGTCGGCCAGACAGGCTCCGGGGGTCTTCTGCGTATCGCTGCGCTCCATCTCTTCTCGCCCACTTCATTTTTCCTCTAAAAGCCGGGGCACTTAGGCAGTTCTCTTCCAGCCGTCGCTTGCTGTGGGTGCGCTCCGTTGTGGACGCTGCCGATAGCGCCGACTGAATTATTTTTTGCCGTCGTGGAGGCGGCCGCTGTTCAGAGGCTGTCATGCAAAGCGGGAACGCTTGCGCCAACGGCTGCGGTAACGAGTCAGTGCATGGCGTCGTCGCTGGTGAGCCTCAGGGGCTGGGATATCGCGCTATGTTCATCACGCTGTTTGGTATAGCGTTGCGGGATTATTGCGCCCTGACTCCCGAAATTTTACCATTTGTGCATTCGCGCTGAGAAAACGTGGTCTCATTGTGATGCCGAACTGGGGAGTTTGCAAGGCGCTGACACACATGCCCCGCTACCACGAAGCAAAAGAGTGTACAAGCATTTAGCGGAAGTTGAAGTTTACTAACACGTGTAGCAGGAACAGCGCCAAGATTATTTTACCGGGAGGGGGGGGGGGGCAGGAAGGTGGCAACTTAGCCATTGTGTTATGACTATGCTCCCTCTTGAGAGGGGCGATGGGGGCCAGGCGAAAATTTGCGGTTCACCCCTGACACCACCCCTGACGTGTAGCTCCAAAAACAATCCCAGAGCCCGCTCAAGTGCATATGCAGATAACCTTTACTTACACCACTACGAGATACTTGGCCTCATGATGTCACGCGAAATGATTTGAGATTTACTTTGAGCTTAACTGGGTTCTTGTTTTTTTTTTTTGTCGAGTCATTTTCACGTATAGTGTCTGAAACATTAGGTAAGGGCTCGAAATCAAAACAAATAATTAATTGAGTATGTTGACATTTCTAGTGCAATCACTCTTTAACTACCCACCTTTATACCGTTGCTTGCAGCGTGAAATTCCTGCTGAATTGAAGCATTCTAGTTGCACTAGCTGGCTACGAAACATTTCAGAATCTTCCTGCATCTGCACTCCTCCCCAATATGAAACTAATTGACACTGATGGGAAAAATATAGTGCCGATCATTCTACCGCTACAGGCACTCCATATCTTTGCGGGTTTACCTTTCAGCGCAGCGCGTCAGCACAATTGTCGGCAAATTTACATGCCACATATTACGAGATAGTTTCACTTCCAGTTTAAACCTTTCCGCCTGTGAATGTCTGGAATTTCCTTGGCCTTTATTGGTACATTCTAGTTCACCTTGAAGTAGGAACCAACTGGCCAGGTCCAAGTCCTACTGCTTCACTTCCAAAATGTTCAAACATTCCGTTAACATTACCGTGTTAACATAATGTGTAATAACGTTGCCGTGTTGTTGGTGATATATCACTACAGGCTACATAGCTGCGCCAACGTCTACAGTTGAGTTGTCAGCACTTCACACTTGTGAAGAAGGCGGTATACACCTGCACATCAGGGCTCGCTTCTTGAAGGCTGTTGTATAGGATACAGATGGATGAAGCCCCCTTGTGTATCCTTATGTACTTCTTGTCCCATGTAATATTTAACTGAACTGAGGAATGGGGAGGGAGAGAAGGGGAGGAGAGAATTTGGTCAAGTGGCTAGTCACTTTTTTTTCTCCATTCATTTTTCCCCTCCATCAACGATGTATTCGTTGGAATAAAACTATTATTATATATAAAACTATTATATATTATATATATTATTATATATAAAACTATTATATATATATATATATATATATATATATATATATATATATATCCCCAATATGTTTTCCTAAGAACTGAAGGTCACGGCAGCTGAAAAAAAAAATAAAGCGTGCTTAACGTCTTTCTGGGATTCTTCATAAACGTATATATTACAGCTAACACACAGCAGACACATTGGCAATATACCAACTCTTATTGCGCTATAGAGAGAGCAAAAAGCAGCTTCGCCGTAGCAGATACTTTACCATTAAATCTGTCTTATACGCCAGCACAATTTGCTGTGGCATATAGCGCAGCACTCGATCTAAACAATGTATTGCCCTCGAGGCCACACTGGCCTCGAGGGCAATAATTTCGTTTTGCATGGGCACGTGACCACATGAGCCGCCTTATGACGCTGATTAACAGCACTCAGCTCTTGGAAAACTTTCAATAACCTCCAACACAAGTGCACCTAAACCTTTGGTGCCCTGCGCGAATGACAACAGTCACAAATAAGACCAACCATGCATGTCCGGTCAACCCTCTAATAGAAATACTGCAACTAAATTATTGTGAGTAAATGCTTCTTCCCTAGAAAACATTAAGCTGATCATGAAGTCTGCTATGGGTGTGATAAGTATACGAGCGCTGCAGTGATACGCCATCGTGGGAGACATCTAACGTAATAGAACTTTCGCGAATGCAGGCATTGAAAGAGAGCATCCAGGAGAACGAGTGGATCAGATGTTTACGCCCATGAATAATATACGGCTACACGTAAACACAGGAGATTGTCACTCTCGATGATGCTGCTGTCACGGTGCTCGGCTAGCGACCCGAAGGTCTAGTGTTCGATTCCGACCACGACGGTCGCATGTATAGATGGAAGCGAAATGCTGGAGGCCCCTTGCGCAGTGGGATGTCAGTGCACGTCAAACAACACCAGATGGCCAGAATTTCCGTAGCCCAGCACTACGACGGGCCTCATAATCACATCATGTTTTCGGCACGTAAAGCTCCCGATACTATCATAACTAAGAAAATAATGTCTCGGGTTCTTTCTTAGTTTATTACATTCTCCTCCCCCCGCTCCCTTTTTTTTTTCTTTAAGGCGAACTGGAACAGCGATCATACAGTAGTTGGTGATAAAAGGATGTTCCGAGCACTGCCAGATTTCGCCGGCGTCGATGCAATAGGTGGCGAGAAGTTGAAGGATTATATATCAAGGATGAGTATACGCAGTATAACATTAGAGGGATAGCTATGAGCAGTCCAACAGGTCCGCGAAAAGCCGAAAGGCACGTTGGGGGTGACGACAGGCCTTTGTCTGAACAATCAGTGCTGGACAGGCGACATGATTTGTGTGCTCACAGAAAATCAGTGAAGGCCTTACTGAACTTTTTGCGTGGTGCCTACTGTATAGACTGTAGCACCCCAGCCCCCCCCCCCCTTTTTTTTGCGCACGTCTATTTCCCTCTTCGCTTTCTTTCACATCTTTCTTCCCCATTCCCCCTTCCCCCAGTGCAGGGTAGCAAACCGGATGCTCCATTTTCTGGTTAACCTCCCTGCCTTTCCCTCATTTTATTCTCTCTCTCTCTCTCTTCGCGGTCTCAATGTAGGAGCGGCCCACTTCGAACTGACAGACCAGAGTGGTCTAATGGACCTCTATAATGTTCTTTCATGCATTCACCCGTAAGCTCCTGCAGACTGTTTCTCTTTTGTTGCACTCCTTTGGGCGGCCAATTTAGCTACTAATGTTACAACCATCACTATTTTCTGGCATTTGCTCCGACGAAGGGATTTTAGTGTCGGTGTTTTTTCTCTCTGCGTCAAAAACCGAGAGATAGAGACAGAGAAAAGAAAAATGAAGGTTGATAGGGGTAACCATAGCAACCGTTTCCCTACTCTTCAATTGAGAATGGCCACAAAAATGAGACAAAAAAAGATTACGAAAACGGTCCATGGGCACAAACAACATTCATAAAGAAAGTATTATCACTGCTGGTATAGAAGAAGGTGCTTTCAAGATATATCAGACGATATGTTCTTCGATCACCCCGCGATTCTTCGCTGATTTGTTGTAATAAATTTCGTATATTTTTTCACAATCTCGACCGGATGCAAGTCGGAGGCGGCGGAAGTTTTGTCTGACGTCACACCAAACACTGTGTTGTGTAAGAGCGGCGGCATCATGGCTGGTCTTTAAAATAAAGGACGTATAACCGTTGGATCACTAGCAAAGCCGAACTCGCAACCGATTTGATGCCTGCGAGCACTGGTATTCAATACCAAAGCATGTATACATGGTAATAGGGCTATGCGATTTTTTTCCCCTCTATATGATGTCGTACATCAGCCTACGGAAATATACACATTCTCATGTATGCAGGACGTACACGCCTACAGGCTACATCCAGCCATGAAGATTATTTTGTTGAACATTTCTCGGTGACGTATACAATCAGCAATGAGTAACTCCATAGTACACCGTACCGATGGGCGACATTAATGATGAGGCAGGCAAGAAGCAGGACGCAGACCATGCATTCAGTGGCGGAATGTGGCATCAGCTTTACAAATTCCAGATGGGAGCTTCTAGTCGAGTTCGAACGTAATAATCTATGAATCTTGAATAGCTTCAGCAAAAATGGGCTAATCGTAAGTAAACGGGAAAGTGTCTTAACAGCGAAACTAAAATGAAATGGACTTCATTCTTTGCATTCACACCGGGCCATTGTACAGAGTGTGGAAGTAGTTGGCAAGATCTGATGCGGCCACCATAGAATAGTAAGGTATAAAATTCGCCTAGACTTGAGAAATAAACGGCATAAATTGATACGCTAGAAGCCAATTAATGAACTAGTGGTAAGAGGGAAAGCGCAAAAACTCACAGTTTCGCACCAGAATAGTTTTGCGGCTCTAACCGAGTAAACCGACGTTTGCGCTGACGCAATGAACGATAATATGGCTATTCAGGAGTGTGCTATGGAAGTCGGTAGTGTACCGTTACTAAAGACAGGACAATCGCAAGCTATTCCAGGAGACGAAAAAGCTCACTAGTTTGCTGCGGTGGAGCAGTGTTTACGGCACTCGCCTGTCGCGCTGAAGGTCGCGGGTTCGTACACGGCAGTGGCGGCCGCGTTACAATGGAGGCGCAATGCTTGCGTGCTGTGCGATATTAGTGCACGTGAAAGAACACCAGATTGTCGAAATTTTCAACGCCCTCCACTACGAAGCTGAATCTCTCGAAAATTTTTTCGAAGTTATAATACATATTACAATGCGTTTAACTGTGTGTGCATGTACATACTTTCTGGTTATACTTGCGGGCGACGCCTCAAATAAACTTTCATGAAAGCAGCACCGCTCTGTCCTCTCATCTTGTGAACGTGTTTCTTGGGCTCAAAATTTCCCGTCCACCACGGCGTCTTTCATAATCGTATCTTGGCTTTGGGGCGTAATACCCCCGACATTATCATTAAAAACATCATCAAAAAGACATCAAACCATGAAAATTCAAATGAAATAGATAATATAAGAGTTGGTGGGGCTTAGAACTTAATGAGTATGCATAAGGTAGCTGACATAAGAAAGTGTAATATGGAGAGAATTGAGCTTGCTATGAAGAGTGGAAGAAGCCTATAAGAGAGGTGAAGGCAAAACTGTGCATAGGCAAAGCTGTGCATATCAAGTGTATGCATTAAGAGACATGAAGGCAAGGTCACAAGACTCACAACCAATGTGGATAGGACTGTGGAGTTCTACAGAGATGTGCGCAGCAGCCGAGGCAACCAGGATGATATCGTAAGAAGCAGTAATAACCCAGATGAATCGGACATATCACCAGTAACTACAGGGGAAGTAAAGGAAGACCTAAAGGGATGCAAAGAAGCAAACGCCTTTGGTGAGAATCAGGTAACATCATACTTATTGAAAAAAGATGGAGAGATCGTGTTAGAAAAACTGTCCACCCTGTATAAAAAGTATCTGTTGATGGGGGGGGGGGGGGTACTACAATCTTTTAATAACGCAAAGATCATCTTAATCTATAAAGAACGGGACTTCAAAGAGTTAAAAATTACACGCCGATCAGCTTACTGTCTATCAATTGTCCACAAGCTGTTTACAAAAATAATCGCTAACAGAGGTAAGGCGAAATCAAATTTCAGTGAACCAAAAACCAAGCATGACCTCGTATAGGGTACCCAACGATACTATCCATTAGGTGATAGAAAATACGCGGAATGAAACCAACCCACACACATAGCTTTAAGAAATTCCGAAAAGGCATTTGATATGGTGGGGATATCACCAGTCATGCAGGCACTGCGGAATCAGGGTATCGACGAAAACTATATAAATATACTAGAAGAAATCTATAGCGGATCCACAGCCACCAGTCATCCATGAAGAAAGCGACCGAATAAAGAAGGATGTAAAGCAAAGAGCCGCAATCTCTCCAATGCTATGCACCACGTGTTTACAAGATGTTTTCAGGGATCTATATTGGGAAGAGTTAGAGATAAGAGTGAATGGAGAGCATCTTAGTAACATGCGATTCGTTGATGACACTGCACTGATGAGTAACTTGGAAGACGAATTACTGAACTATAGACATGGAAAGTAGAAGAGTAGGTCGGAACACTAATATGCGTAAAAGTGAAGCAATGCGCAGCAGTCTCGGCAGAGAAGAGTGCTTTGCGATAGATGGTGAGACACTGGAAGGTGTAAAGGAATATGTCTACTTGGGACAGGTAGTGACCGCGGAGCCGAACCATGAGAGTGAAATAACTAGAAGAATAAGGAGTGGGTGGAGCATAATCGGTAAACATTCTCAAATCATACTTGGTCGCCTACCATTATCCCTAAAGAGTAAAGTATAGTAGAACAGCTACATTTTACCAGCTCTTAACTACGGAGGAGAAAGCTGGAGGCTTACGAACAATGTCCAGCTTCAATTGAGGGCGCTGCAGTGAGTGATGGAAGGGAAAACGATAGGTGTAACTTTGAGAGACAAAAAGAGAGCAGAGTGGGTCAGAGAACAAACCAGGGTTAAAGATATCATAATTAAAATCAAGAAGAAGAAACGGACATTGGCCGGGCACGTAGCGCGTAGGCAGGATAACCGCTGGTCAGCAAGGGTAACCGACTAGATTCCCAGAAAAGGCAAACGCCTGAGAGAGAGACAGAAAATTAGGCGGGCAGGTGAGATTAAGATATATGCAGGTATAGCGTGGCAGCAGAAAGCACAGGACCACACTGACTGGCGGAACACGGAAGAGGCCTTTGTCGTGCATTCGGTTGATCAGGCTGATCATGATATTGATGATGATGCTAACAAAAGAAAAATAATATTCTGCATTATAGTGTCGTGTTGCTGGTCGCAAGATTTATCTGTCCACATTGCATACATATTTATAGAGCGCGAAGAAGACAACACGTCAGAGACATAGAACACGCACACACATAAAGCGCTAATTTATAACTGCGTTTATTTCTTGAAACTACAGCGTTTATAAAAGGTGACCAGGAGAAACCGCACCGATAATCTTACTGTCTGCGAAAATATGGCAACACCACGTGCACGTCCCAATCCCGGAAGGATCCTAATATGCCCATCTAAGAAATCTATTTCATTACATGATAAAGATCATGAGAGTGAACTAACAGAGGTGTCACATTTTCGTATTATAAAGAATGCCTTGGTTATCCCTGTTTCCGTTCTTGTTCTTGCCTTGGAAAAGATTTTGTTTTTGTTTTTTCTAGCTCAGGAAAACAGCTGTCCCAGTTTTTGCAGTGGAAGGCTAGATTACTGCCCGAAACGCGCGGTGCGCATCGATCAATTATGTTCCTGCACACGTTCATTCAAGCAGCGTCTGGTTGGGCCAATGTATGATCGGCCACTTGACGAAAGAATTTCAGAAATAACATTTGACACGCATTAAGTGTCGTCAATGAAAGAGATCTGGTCTCTTCTGCTCTCTGCGTCTGTCTAATTTATACATTTGCTACAACTTTGTCAGTTGTGTTTTCGCGTTGTGTGGTCGTGTATGGAATCGCGATCAAGCTGAGATGTGTTGCCTGTACGCAATCATTTTCAATAGTATGATTTCGCCTCTCTTGTATTGTGTTGTACCAAGTGGCATTCGAGATTAGGTGTAGCTTTCTGGGGATTCACCACTCATTGCCCGCGGATTACGGCGATAACAGCACCGACTATGACGATAAATGACAGGGTAACACTCGAACTGTTGACTAAGTGATGTAGGTGTAGAATCGAAGCTCTGTAAAGAAATCAGCACATTAATATACTTTAGACTCGCATAGGATATTTCGTAACGCAGTGTTATGGGTGCGGTGTTTCCTGATACAATCTGAGAATTAGCCATACTTGCAACGAGAGGTTTCCCATTTTAAAGGTAGACAAACATTCCTTTGAGTGAATATGCACTGAAGGCAGTGCAAATGACGTCACGTCAAGGAGAAAACAAAAGAAAGAAGGAAGCGGGACTTCGGGTAGTTCGCTGTACCTCGAACGAGAAGCCGATTGTGTGTGGTGTCCCCTTTGTCCGATAGATGGCGACATCAATCTACGACGCGCGCTCGTTGTATAGAGATTCGCTGCGTTTTCTCGTGAAAGCCAAGTTCAAGCCCCGACTCCTTTGACTGAGCGCAGGTTCCTAGAGCTGTCTGATTGCCTGTTAAAAGTTTCCGAGATGAAAATGGTCGACCCCTACCTTTTTTTTTTTCTACCTCATTGGAAATTATTCCATCCTAATAGCAACTGAAGTCGGCTAAGAAATTTTTTAATCTTTTAATCTTTGGTTATCGATATGGGTGATAGATGGCGATTCTCCTATCTATCTATCTATCTATCTATCTATCTATCTATCTATCTATCTATCTATCTATCTATCTATCTATCTATCTATCTATCTATCTATCTATCTATCTATCTATCTATCTATCTATCTATCTATCTATCTATCTATCTATCTATAAAAGTATGACCCTGTGCACAAAGGCACTTTCAACACAATTTTGTCACTATAATGTCATGCTACTGAACTATCGTTTATACAAGAGGACAATTCAAAATAAAGGTTCGTTTTGTAGTAACTGCTCTCAGTAATCTTCAGACAGGAGCCACAATTGTGTTTCAAAAAAAAAAAAAAACGCTCCCTGTTGAACAATTCAGCTGTTGGTAGCGTGTTTATACAAGCAGTCCTGTTTCGGTGTTCTCAAAAAGCAAACCTTGAGGCTGGAAGAAAATTTCTGACGATATCTGTAACAAACACTGTCAAGGTTATTTGTTGTACAAGGTGAGCTTTCAGTGGGCTAGGAGGTAGCAGCGCCGGCCCAAGCAACAGGATAGCTAGAAGTCAACTAATGTTGAACAATTGAATCAATGAAAAATTTTCAACTTAATTACAGCTTCATCGGGCGACTGCCACTTCTTGATGTGTATGCAGCTCCTTTTTTTTTTAGCCAGCTGCCCTTGTTATATTTCATCCTCCTTTGAGTCGAAACACATTTCAAATGGTTTTTACGAGGCACACGATCAATGTAGAGCAATGCACAGAGTTTGTGCGTGCGCATCGCTTCACTGTCGAGTACTGCGAAAGGACAAGAGATGCTGTGTTCATGTAGCTCATTATTGTTATGAGCCGTGCTCTGCTAATACAACAGTTCTTTCGTGTATTCTTGGATGTTCTCACGCTTGCTCTACCTCCACATATAGAGAGTAAGCGCTTCTTATGAGTAAAATTGAAAAAAAAAACAAAAAAACAGGAGATCAGCTTTATTATAAGTTACATTTAGTTTATAATAGAGGTGCTGTTAAATAACATGAAGTGTATTCATTGAAATGTTCTGGAGCTCGTAAAACGGCTGTACGAAATCACACTCGAAATTACAATGCTTTTTTTTTTGCTGCCGGATTCCACGAGAAGCTACTAGGTCTATCGGTTATCGTTGTCAAGGTGAGGTTAGTCCCGATGTGCTGCCGTCAGGTGGCGAAGTGAACTGCGCGCAGCCAGGGGGGTAGGCAGAAATTTTTTCAGGGGGGGGGGGGACGAACACTTCCTATATTTCGGGGGGTCACCCGCTAAAATGGTCATTTTTCACACTATATGTCATGGCAAAAAATATTGGGGGGGGCGAAGGTTCGTTGCAGCCCCCCTTTCCCATCATGTAGAGCTGACTTTGCGCCCCCCCCCCCTCCCTACAATGTCAACGTATGAGGCTGGCTATCCAGGAAACCGGAAATTTTTCGTCTGGTTTCCTGGATATATCCAGCATTTAACCAGGAGCTGATTAAGAGTGTATGGAGGCCGGAGGCACGTGCTCGGTATGCCACCCCTGGCTACGCCACTGCCCACAGCTATAGTTGGCTTACGGGTTTGTATGAAGAAACGTGAAAAGCCATCGCATTTTCTGCACCAAATGCATGGTATCGTGCACAATCACTCCTTCGCGTTTTACGCTAAGCCTACTCAATCGCTGTTTCGTATTTTGACTAATCCAGTCACGCAAAATGTATGGAATGCAGTCAGTAGCACAGCGAAATTCGAGTGAAACAATATATCGAAAAGAGGGATTTCGTAATGGAGAGGACGAAATGTAGCTTTCATTGCTCCTCATCCCGCTTCGGCTTATCCACAGCGCTATATAGAATACACGAAGCGTACTCTTACGAAAATAATAATGAGAAATGAATTAGGGCATGTTGCGTGCCGAAACCGCGGTGTGATGCACGCCGTAGTCGGACTTTCTGACGTATGTTGATCACCTAGGCTTCTTTGACGGGCCCCTAAATCGAAGCACATGGGTGTCTTTGCATTTCATCGCCATGAAAATGTGACCGGGAATCGAATCCAGGTACTTAGCAGGGCGTCACTTAAGCCACGGAGCCACGGTATACCACGACCGGCAAAAGATCGATTCAGGGTGACTGATTTCCACACCGGCAAACATCCTTGCAGGCCTCTAAATGTTTCACAATTTCGCGCCAAACCATTTCGGGTGTGCGTGATTGAATAACACGAGAGACGCATCGTGCGCTCACATAAAATGTTCTGTCATTCTATCTTATGGGCCGCACGTGTATTCTATATATACTCAAAGGAAGGAAGAGCGGCGTTCGCGCACTCCATGCAGCGCGAGCTGGGCTTGCACGCAGCATTAGAGAACGACGCAGAATAAAAAGAGCCGGCCAAGCATACGCGCGCTGTCTTTTGTTTCCCTCTTACAATATGGAAGATTCAGCAAGCATCTTCTATGTCGCAAGATATATGCCTTTCGCGTACTGCTTAAACCTTGTACATGCATCTGAAGGGAAGGACATACCCTGCACCGCCTAAAAGTTGACATGTAAACTGACATACTTTTTTTTTCTTTTTGAGGGTTTAAACTACTGTCACCAACGAATGTAACCGCTACGCCACTCCCCTCAAGCGTATGTAATGCCTATGGTGAAATGAATAAAATGAAATCAAGTAAATTAAATTCTTTGAAGTTGTCGTAGTACACTCTTAATCAGGTCGCACTTAAAGTGACCAGGAAACATGACATTCTTCGTCTAATTTCCTGGATATAGCCAGCATTCAACGAGGACATCAAGAAGAGTGTAAAAACAGCGTTGACGGCATGAGTGAGGCGTATGGATAATAATAATGATTATGGGTCTTATATAGGTGGGGTACATATGTAGAACGGAGGATGAGCCAACCATCAGTAAGCCGCAGGAAAAACAACTTCCATATCGTCGGCGGAATTCCCTGCCAACAACTACGTCTGGGCGGCGAAGTTACGCAGTTTTTACACAGTAACACAGATCACGTAATGGCTATAAGAAACATAACTAGAGCGACAAAATGGACACCAAGAAACAGTAAGCACTGCCTACAAGACCGGCAAGAGGTTGGGTAAGATAATGAAGTTAGGCAATTTTCAGGCGCCAACTACATCGTGCAAGGCAGGGTAATTTGCAGACCATTGTCAGAGGCGTTTGCTCTGGAGCGGTCGTAAAAATAGGCCGATGAGACTGAGGTCACATAATTCATGGCGTCATATCACCACATACGTCATGACAAAAAGAAAATATTTTCGTTCGCGCTAATTATGAAGCATGCACCATCTCTTGAGGCGCCGAATTTACTATATATAATCATACAAGGGTTCGTCTCGCCCTCCCATTCACAGACACACGTGCCTTGAAAGAATGTCACAGTCCAAACAGGAAGCAATGCACCATCATAAGATGATAGCAAGCTCCTCACTATATCTCATGTCTGGTTATCGGGTGCCTCTTTCGAACGCGCAACTCGGAAACGAATCAATCTGCGCGCGGGGCGACTGTGCAGCGCCGTGCCGTATCGGAAGCAATTCTTACACTCGACACCTTCGAATGCTCGTCCTCGTCGACATCGAGCGAAATCGGCATGTTCTCCGCCGAACGAGAACGGCGTGCGCGGAATGCTCACAAGCGGCGTCTTTGTGCCGTCCGCCGCAGCGATCGTTCTTGCTCGAAGGGCACGAGCTGTGCGTCACCTTCGCCGAAGCCGCGCGGCCGAGTCACCCCTCGCGGAGAGCGTTTTGCGTTTTGGCAGCACTCCTGCGGTTTTTACAAGCTCTGATGGAGCCGGACGCGTTAGACGGAGAGATTTTATTGAGTAAGGGCCAAGGATTGTGATTAGACCGATTCGCCTGAGCACAGCTAGCACGCGTGTTGGACTGCGGCCTTTGCGGAGCGCCTTCAGCTCTTGCGTTTCGGCATTTTCGTTTTACATTATCTTCGAGTCGTATCACCGGTGATTTATAGGAGTAGCCAAGCAATTATTCTCGCGCTAGCATTTCTGTGTGTCCTTCGCGCGGTAATCTGAAGGAACTGGTCCGTCGCGAAGAGTATTAATCTTTGTGTCGAGCATCGCACGATTCATCTTACACCGAGTAAATAGTTCGCGTGGAGCATTTTAACATTGGATATAATGGATTCATACACCGCTGTTTCGGACCGGGAGTGAGAGAGGAGTAGGAAACAAAACCGATCTCTTTGCCCAAAGCATACGTTTTCTTGGTTTCAGGCTGCGTCGCAGACATTTCAATTGGAAACAGGTCCTCTTGAGTCCTAACCCTTGGAAACTGGTTCGCTCCTACTGCTTAGCGCCTCATTATTTTGCCGTCATCTGCAATGTGAAACGAAGTGATCAATGCGGCCGCTTGCATGGACCTTGATAGTTCTTGTCGCTCTATCAGATAGAGTTACTGATGAGGCAAAGCCACCTCTGCCACGAATTTTAACTATAGCACCACTTTTCTTTTCTTTTTTATTGTACTTTATATACTTCATTGTCGATGATTCCAACCATCACTCTTTGTGGTTGTTCATTAGAAAAAGTGTTGCCTGTAGAGGTTTGTTCAGCTAAAAACAAGCGCTCCCACATATAATGCAGTTTCTTTATTGAGCGGCAATACAGGTATAGTTTGGTGGAACATGAATAAAATCTCAAAGACAAAAAAACGGCACTTGTCGAGACATCCTCAGGGCCTCACAGAACCTCCATCTTCGGTATCCCGTTATGCAAAACATACTACTATCCCGTAATTCTAAATCTGTGGAGGATTTAAGTGTTAAGAATTTTCGTAGCGTGAGGCAAAATACAGAAACAGGATGGGAGACTGAGAATACGGAGCGCTAAGGCACGTATAAGAGCAGCGTTTAGATTTTTTTTTTTCACGTAGTGCGATTGCTTTTGATAGCTGCTAAACAGAGAAAAGATTGCGTCACGCTTGTCTCATCAAAACTTTTTTCTTTTGCAATTTTCGTAGTTCATAGCATAGAGTGTTCGTGAACGCGAGGTAACGAATTCAAGCCCGTCACTCCTTTCTTCGTTGCGCAAGTCGAGGGGAGGTGCAAGTTGTTCTCGGGACAGGACAGGCGCGTCTACCTCCGCCCCTTTCTCGCGGTCTGCCATTTGGGGACCACATTTGGCCGCAGCACCGGTAGAGAGCCCCATTTGCGCGGGGACAAAGGAGCGAGGCTGCGGTTGCGTCCCCCCCACCCTCGGCGGGGTCGCCACAATCCGAGCGTGTCCGATGAAATCGCCGTCCAGGCAACGCCGGGCTCGGCAGCTGCACTGCCTCACTGCTGACAAGTTGTCGCGGACTCACGCCGCTCTCGGTAGCGTGGAGCGAACAGGAAATAAAAAAAGAAGAAAACTGTAAGGGGGGGGATGAAGAGGCGAAACTCTGAGAAAAGAAGAAGACGAGATGGGCGTTGGCAGCCTGGGCTTCTCGCTCTCCTTCGACCCGGGCTTATTCTGGGCGCTTCTCCTCCGGCCTGACTGCGATGCTCGGTTGTGTTGACACGTTCCCAGGGCTGTCGCGGTGTCTCGCCGAACCGTTCGACTGATCGTGCGCCTGCGGCAAAGCCGGCGAGGAAGCGCCCTTCGCGCCAAAGGTGCCTCTCTGGCCCTTGTCGCCCCGATTCGCGAACTCGAGCCCTTGCTCTCTGCTTGCGTTATTCTCGACGGTGTGTCAAGCCCCGTCTAAGATCGGCAAGAGTTGGCTGAGCTTCCTCGGGGCTTCCAGATTTCGCGTCGAGATTGTTTTGCGCGGAGACGTCAGTGATGAAATGCACGTGTCAGGAGGCGGCTTAAGATATACACACACGAGCGCCGACGGCACCCTTCGCGCCTTGTAACTTCCCTGATTGCACGCTCTCGTGTTTCTTTTCTCGTCCTTCACTTGGCAGCCTCCTCGGCCTCGAACGCTGCGCGATTGCAG
Source organism: Rhipicephalus annulatus (assembly GCA_013436015.1). Classification (NCBI taxonomy): domain Eukaryota; kingdom Metazoa; phylum Arthropoda; class Arachnida; order Ixodida; family Ixodidae; genus Rhipicephalus; species Rhipicephalus annulatus. Next base: position 106,415 of record WOVY01005177.1, on the reverse strand, counting down.
GCGCCTCAGGACGTGTCGCAAAACAAAAAGAAACACGTTTTCTTCTTTGTTGAACCAGCGGTGATGACACGACTTTGGCGTGAGGTCTTTGCGCGGCTCACTCCTGCTTTCGAAGTCCTCCTCAATTAACCCCGCTACGCCGCCCACATGTGTCCGCTAAACACGTATATACACTCACTTCCCTGTTGCGTCCGTTATGGCCTCGGGCGACTCTCGTTGTGTGCGTTCAAAATAGCTTGAGTTTCAATTCTCGACACCGGAAAGGAGAAGCCGAATGGATACTTTGAAACACAGATATGTTGTCTGTTGATTAGGATTGCATACAACTGATTCTGATTCCTCATTATGTAACTCGTACATGTCCGTTATAATGAAACTATGCAATAACGAGATGAAGTGGCTGCGTAAATGGGACACTTTTCTTGTATTAAAGGCCCCGTGAGGTTTTTCAAATCACTAATTTCAGCCTGCATGTTGCACGTCTGTGCCCACTACAGCGAGAACATTTTTTCCCTCTCCTCAATTCTCTCGTGTGCTGATTAACGGCTACATTCATCGTTAAGTGCAGCCTGGATGAAATATAGTCATACGACCCCGAAATAGAAGTTCCGCTTTGACTGTGGCAACGAAAACGCCAGCACAAGCGTGAAGGCGTAGCGAGTCCGTCGTTCCCTCCGCCCGCTCCCTCCCCCTCACTTGTATATTGATCGGTGCAGCTATTGTGCGGTGAATTTCAATCCGAACAAAGACGACTCACGTACGCGCTGCACGAAGAGGTCGCAGAGTCGGTGTACAGGCTCGCCTCTGTAACGGTGGCGCTGGGCTCGCACCCTGACGCACACGCCGCGCCAGCGTTCACACGATTGGCCCGCCTTTGTGCGCCCTTGTCTGGTGCTTGTTGCTCTGTTCATTTTGTTTCCCCGACATGCGTACACGGCTCTTACACATCACTCGGCCAAGGTGTAGTTGGGTTACGTCGAGCCGCCCCTTGGCCGCAGGAGGGGCGCGGGGAGGCGCATACATGCGTAACGTCGATGCGGCCTTGGGAGGCGATTTCTATGGCTCCCAGCGATCGTCCTTTGTGCCCCTCTGCGGCCAGGAGCAAATCAGCGTGGCTGCAGTGCGCAAAGTCGCACCATCAGCGAACCCCCCCGGTCACCACCGGAGGCGCATTTTTAGCCGCGGCCTACAAGCCCAATGTCGGCCACACTGTGCGCACGAGCGAACGGTCCCAGCCAGTCGTTTCGAGCAGATGTTCGACGACGGCAGATTACTAGGCTGCCTACACGAACGCGCACGCTGTTGCGACGTTTCTTGAATAATGTAGAGCGGCATAAAGCGCTCTTCCTCTGGCAGTGCGCTTCCTCCTTTTTTTCGCTTGTTTTTTTTTTTTTGTCTCACTAGGCTGCCGTAATCTACGAGGCAATGCAAAGAGGCCGCTGCATGCGATTGGCCTTTTGTGGGTCGTAACGGAAGCTCTAAAGGTCGCGGACGTGAAATGAGGAAGCGTGCTTCGCTTCGCCATACTATGGTTTATTTATTTCTTTTTCATTCGTTCGCTTTAGAAGCGGGATTGGAGGGGGGGTGCATTTGGAAGACCCTTTGGCTGAAAGAGAAACCGTACTGGAGAAGAGAGGTGGCAGCGTATTATGCAGTATCGAGGGACGCGTTTCATTTCTATTCACGGTATCGCCAATGGGAAGCAGGGTCGTTCCAGAAGAGCACGGGAACTTTTTTAGGGTGCAGGCCAACGACTGGTCGCGCTTTGTTCGCACTCCTTGGTGTCTTTAAGCGCGGCTGCCTGAAATCAACGCTTCCGTAGGCGGGGCTGAGGTTACATGGACGTGGCTAGTTTCTTTGTGTTCACAGGCCTGCCGCTAAATGTTGGGGTGAAAACGGCGACGCGGCCGCCGCTACCACGCGCTATCACTTTTTGTTTCCTTGCCTCACGGTTCTGCCACTTTTATTTCACGGTTTTAAACTCGACAGAATAGTATTCTGCTTTGAGTACATGTTGCAGATGTTTGCGGCTTGACATTGTAAACTTCTATCATCATCATGGTGGTGGTACATTTCCCCCCATTCCCCCTCGCTTTTTGTGTACCGGTGTCTAGCATGCATATATATATATATATATATATATATATGTGTGTGTGTGTGTGTGTGTGTGTGTGTGTGTGTGTGTGTGTATGTGTGTGTGTGTGTGTGTGTGTAACAATGGTGCTTAACGCGAGAACCAAGTGTATCGTGTTTTACCGTTATAATATTATTTTACGAGAATATACCAAACCTTTCTCTCACAAAAGCGTTGAAGTGGCGTACGAAAATGTCCCACATTGCTTCATGCCGCATTCTACAATGAGTCACTTTAATAACAGAGTGATTAGAGTAATATGCTGTCAGAATTCTCCCTTGCCCTCCAGCCTTATAATAGTGTGATGAGATTCCTCTTGTACAGCGAAAAATAATAATAATAATAGCAAGCGTCCATTGCAGATCCCACATAAAAAATATTAAAGTGGGCAATTGAGTAGTCCCGTGTTAAGAGAAAACCGTAGAAGGAGAAAAAACGGGGACAAAATGGGGCCTCTATAGTGGCCACCAATAACTGAGCAGCAAAGACTCGGTAATTTCTTTTCTTCAAGTTCGGCTTTGTATTCTCGAGTGGTGAGTCGCACAAGCACTCTCAGGGCGAAGCGGCGCCGGAACAAACGACGTCCGCCTCCCTGCAGGGCCGTGGCCGCTGCCTTAAGGGGCGACGTTATAGACTCCGGTGGCGGTACCAATACAAAAACCGCCCTTAAATGGACCTCCGGCAGGCCTTGTCCTAACAAGCCTGCGCTTGTATAGCGCGCACCTTTATCGCGGCAGCAGCGGGATCCTGCGTGCAGGTCCACCGAATCGCGGCCCAGGAGGCGAACCCCGGAAATGTTTACACGTGACCACGAGTGTGCTACTTGGATGATAATTAAAAGCACCCGTCGAGGTCAATATAGGTGCCCCGCGGTCCACGTCCCGGGTCAACACGGCGGTCTGGTCGGGAAACGGGCGCTCTTGTGCGGGCTGCTCCTATACGGTGTCCGCTTTGATATTGAACACTCGCCGGGCGCGCAAAAGCATCAAAATTGCCGCGAGATAGAGGCGGACACCGGTATGAGGTTCCTCCCGAGGGGTACACACTCGTTTCCCGGAAATTGCCTACACTGAGGAAGACAACGCCTCGAGTGCATTACGAGCGGACTTCGCAGCAACTCGCTTCCCCATATATATATATATATATATATATATATATATATATATATATATATATATATATATATATATATATATATATATGATGTCCACAGCTTTGTCTTCGTGTATGCTTGGTTGTTGGCGGTGCCGGCGTGTGCGCGTTGTCTCTTATCTATATAAGTGTAGAAAACAGCAGCTCGGACGCCCTGCCTGCGTTTTTTGCGGTGCAGCCACTTCTTGCCGACCTGGCATGGCTGCTTCGAGTGTTTGACACACGAAGAAAGACGGTCACGGGACATTCTTTAAAGCCCTCGCGTGTATATATATATATATATACATAAACCAGTTTCAACCACGCTTGCACTGTTTGTTTTGTTTCGGTTGTTTGCTGGCGCGTTCGCTTTTTTTTCTGCTTTGGCTGGCAGCTTTACCGTCGTGACGAGGTAGCAACATCTTGCCGAGAGAAGCAGTGACAGAAACTTTACAGGACGAATAACAATACCAATGGATCGGCGCCAAGCAACGACGAACCAGGATGACTTCTTAACGCTGCTCTCTCTGACAGGGTTCTGGCACGGTCATTACCATGAATGCTTCTAAGCGAACGTAGATTTCTCCACAGTGCCTGAACTTAATGCGAAGCTTTTCTTTTATGAATTTTTGAAAAATGGCCTGCCACTCTCGCTATCTTCACAGACACGATTGGCCAGCACTCGTACTGACCAATACGCATACTTACGAACAATTTAATAGAGCTTGTTCTCTCTCGACCGGACGGGATAAATTTTCAGCCGTTTTGCGGGTTCCGTCTTGCTGGGCCTTTCTGGCGCTCTGCCGTCAGCGTCATGCGTGTAGAAGAGGAGCACATCACTCTCCGAAGACACGGCACTTTCCGAGATCCCGTGTCTCGGGACAGCGAGCTCGGCCGGCACGTCTATGCGAGCGAGGAACAGAGGAAGTTTGCCATAAACGCCGTACACAAATTGCATATGCGTGTAGGCATCGCCTTGTGCGCGCCCCATCCATCAACCGCAAAAGCCGAGGCCCAGACAGGCCTCGCAGCACCAGCGCAGGCCTCCGGGCCAAAGTCGTAAACCCTACGCAGGCTCCAGTTTCGGCTTCGACGAGGAAGATATTCTGTCGTGTGGGTAGAGAATGGCATTTTTTTTTTTCGTCATCCTCTCTCCTCGAGTAAGTGCACGGCTGCCTTCCTGTGCGTGACAAGAAAGGCGCACATGGTTGCAGGCTCCTTGCGTAGTGCATTATTCACCTCGAGTGCTGCTCACATAATGTCGCGGCGTGCGCCGCAACACAGAAAACCGTGCGCTTCCTACGAACAACCACCTTGCGCAAAGCAACGTATACACTTTGCAGCCTGTGTTATTCTTGCCGGTGGAAGGAGGTATTCCTCTTTATCTCCTCCTTTATATCTCATCCCCCCTTTGTCTTTCCCACAGTACAGGGTAGCAAACTAATGTTACAACCGTTCTGCATCTCTCTTTACTGCTCTCTCTTATTTCCTCACCAGAGCTTACGTGAAGCGAGCGAAGAACCTTCACGGCCTTCGTAATCAAATTAACTTTGTAACGTTATCTATACCCAGTGGAACCAATGGACCCGACGTGTACTGATCGACAACTCTGAAAACGACTATAGCCACACCGCGAAAGCAATAGACAAGCTCTTTGCGGTTTTAATATTCTGGTTATGGAACTAGCCATCTCTTTAGACTCTGCTTACACCGTTTATACGGCGTGGTGGCCGAAGACTTCTAGTCCTTATCGAGATGTAATCGCTCATGTGGACATGACAGTCTACATGCCATGCACTTCAGCACACACATATGATAATTGTCATGTAATACTGCCCCTAATAACTACGACGTGTCAGACAAATGAAAGTTTTTTTTATGCTTGCCAGTGATTCAACTGTCTTGTAAAAATTGTTTTAACGCTTTTAAAGCGTACGTCTGTGAAGCCCCAGTTGGCCACGGGCTCAGAAATTTTTTCATACTAAACGGTCCATGGTCTAAGGCCAACAGTCCCGATTTAAGGCGGCGTCTCGTCGTGCTATGATGTGGGCAGTCTAAAAGAAGGTGCACATACGTCTTCATATGTAAATCTACATTCGCATTCGGGAGTTTCAGCTCTGCCGATTCTGTGCAAAAATAAAAGGGGGGGGGGGGGGATTGCCGAGCCTCAACCGGCAAATAAATGTTTCCACACTTTCTTCATTTTGTTTACACACACAGCAGGCCTTATACTCGGGCCCTAGCAGGAGTTGGAATATCATTTAAAAACAGTGCCAACAATTAAGCTTTCAACTATCGATAAGCCACAATCAACAAGCAAAATAATATAAATAAATAAATAAATACGCTTAGCAATAACAAACACAAAACAATATAAGTAATAAAACATGCACGCACAATAATTCAACGCTGAGATGAACACTAAGCATAAAAAAGTGAACGCGAGATTCAACTGCCACAAAGCTGTTCAGCACAAACAGAACTTGATTTGTGGGGTTTAACGTCCCAAAACCACCATTTGATTATGAGAGACGCCGTAGTGGAGGGCTCCGGAAATTTTGACCACCTGGGGTTTTTTAACGTGCACCCAAATCTGAGTACACGGGCCTACAACATTTCCGCCTCCATCGGAAATGCAGCCGCCGCAGCCGGGAATCGAACCCGCGACCTACGGGTCAGCAGCCGAATACCTTAGCCACTAGACCACCGCGGCGGGGCCACAAACAGAACTTCATGTATAAAAAAAAGGTAATTTAAGAACTGAACAAACAATTCAGTTGTACTAGCGTTCGCTACTTCTTCTGTAAATTTATTCCATTTTGATGTAGCATGTGGAAAAAAAGAATATTGATGTATAACAAGATTACTAAACGGCTGCTTGACTGTTTTGCTGTGGTTTTTACGACCAGGCACAGACTGCAGTTTAAGGCCAATAGTTTCATATCAGCCCTAAAATGGTAAACTATACTTTCAAAACAGCCCAATATTATTCAATAATATTCGTCCACGTTTATTATTTGATATATGAGGCTTAACGTCCCAAAACCACCCAAAACCACGATATGATTATGAGAGACGCCGTAGTGGAGGGCTCCGGAAATTTTGACCACCTGGGGTTCTTTAACGTGCACTCAAATCTGAGCCCGCGGGCCTACAGCGTTTCCGCCTCCATCAGAAATGCAGCCGCCGCTGTCGGGATTCGATCCCATGACCTGCGGGTCAGCAGCCGAGTACCTTAGACACTAGACCACCGCGGCGGGATTTGCCCACTTTTATCCTATCAAAATATGATAGTTAAGTACACTATGACAAACTCGTATACAGCAACAACTAGAACTTTAGAAATATTATGCAGGTGCATGTTGAAGTTCAGGAGTGACAATACAGTATTCAAGGTGGTCACGGGTTTTAATTAAAAACTGATGTAAAAGCATCGAACTAGATTCGCTAGTCAACATCGTGAATGTGAAGATATAATGATCTGATTACTGTAGGTTTGGTGACACTGTAGCTTTAAACAAGAATGTCTTCATGTTGTGATCTATATAGCATTGATAGTCCTGTAAAACTTTGGGCTGCATGCATTTTGATGATTAGACGATTAAAACGAGAAACATTGCCCTCATATCCTGCAGCGTTTCCTTTCAATCAGTGTTTTTTTTTTCAGTGGTGCTTGCTATTCAAAAAATAAAATTATTCTGGCATTTCTATTATATACTTTTTGATTCGAGTACCGATTTGGGTACAAGGCTATTCGATTCGTTATTCGGAATTTCTGACTATTCGCACGTCCCTGCATACAATGCGTGCGATTCTAGAAGATTGCGAAACCACGTTAGCGGCTAGAAAGCTTTCGGAAGAGGGCGTGAGAAACACAAAACGTAAACCTAACAAGAAAAAAAAATAAAAGAAGCCGCTGGATTCCGCCTTCGTGTCGACTGAGACAGACCTATCAAGAACCCTGTGCTTCTTTTCATTTGTCATCGCATCGACGTAGCATTAGTTGCTTTTGTGGTTTATATCGTCCTACGCAGCTCATACCAACCATCGGGAATTGGCCATCATGCATAAAGTGTTCAATTAAAATATTACAAAATCTAACAATAGCCTAATTTTCAAGCTAGAAATACTAAACAAAACATTATCATTTTTTTTCGTATCCACTCGCTCCTCTTATTTTGTTTTTGTTTTTTTTTCAACAAGAAAGCGTGCAGCCATACAGTTGACATTGCCTAGAAACAGCGGCGCCCTTTCAGTCTTGAAGACGCGTGCTTGAGCACATAGTCTCGGTGCTTCCACTAGTCTCTCAATTACGAGTGCACATGGCCTGCGGACAGCGAGTTGAACGAGCGTTCCTTCACAGAGTAGCACGCCAGTGTCGCACGAACGAGCGAAAAGAGGTGCGCGTTCCATTCCAGACGCTCCAGGACTGTGTCCGTTGGCTCTCGCCGCAGCAGTTGCAGCAGTAACATCGGGGTTCGAGCGCGGGCCAGAAACTTAGCGCTCACCTTCGTCCGCAACAAGCGTGGCATTCCCGGCGTGCGTGCGCGTGCTTCTTGTGTTTACTTTGCGGTGCGCTCGCCGCAGGGCGCCAGGCGACGCTGTATTCCCGAGCTGCCACAGAGAGACGCCGAGGTGACATTTAACGGGGAGGAGCCGGGCTCGTAAAAGTACCCCCGCCCTGTCTTTATGCCGTCTTGAAAGGGGGCGGCGGCGGCTTTATTGCCCGTCGCTTTTAATTTTACGCCCCAATTTACATTTACGGTCAGCGCGCGATGGGAGCGGCGCCTGCGTTGACGCTTTCCCGAGAATATGCGCCTCTTCTGCGCCGCACAAAAGGGAAACGCGCAGTGGCGGCGGCAGCGGTTTTTCTTGGCGTCTTCACTGGGCGCGCTTGACGCCCATCAAGTTCCTCCGAGGCACGCGTCTTGTCGTCGTTGCGGCCCGTCGCGACGCCATGGTTTGCGGTGGGAAACCCAGAGCCGCCATGGCTGGAACCTGCGGAAATCGGTTTTGCTCGTCGACGATAGCGACGACCTTCGCGAGGCGTGGTGTCGAAGTGAAAGCGATGTCAATTAATGGCATACAAACTAGAGCCCGTAGGTGAACACCGTCTCAATTAAATCTCCGTATAGGCACCATTGTACGCTCCGGCTGTTAACACGAGTGATTCCCCCCTCCCATGGGCGTAGGAAGAAGTTAATTAAGGGAGGAGAGAGCAAATCCTCGATTTGGTCATTGGTTGCTCTATATACCATGGCAAAAAAAAAAATCAGCACCGCCGCAAAAAAATGGGGGGGTGGGGGGGGCACAGCCTTGGTTTGCCGTCCTTGACTACGACCCCCCCCCCAATTAAAACAAAAAGAAACGAAGCACTAGTGCCGAGGCTGCGACGTCCGCTTTTGTACTCCCGTGAAACAGTTCAGAAAGAAGCTTATCTTTCTCTTCACACAAAAAGTATGTAGGATGTATCCCCATTCAATCCTGCGCTTAGCGCGTCACTTCTCAGGACATCCACTTCACCATGTGAAGGCAAGAAGCGAAATGTCACGGCGTTTAAGTAAGCATTTATGAATGAAGAAAGCGTAAGGCTGTTCTCCAAGTGCCTTATAAATTGCGCTGAAGATGAACGAACCTTTTCTGTGTCATTTCTTCTTTTGCAAGCTGGTTCTACGCCTCCACTTTCATGGGATCAAATGGAAACGTGAGGTGAACCTGCGATAGGTTCGTAAGTTGTCGCTGCTGGCCACACAATCTTCAACACAGGAATACCATGCAGTGCGCAAGAAAAGCTTGTATTTGTATCAGTGTTCAAAGCTGTCTCGCTCTTTGTGACCAGCTGACGAATTTCACTCTCTAGGCAGCTACCAGAAGATCCAGTAGGCTATCTTATCCCGGTAAAGCCGCTATACTGTAGCAACCATCTATGGAAGATGCATGGTGGATTTACATATTGAGCATTACCAGCGAACATGCGATTTATACGGCTGTGTTTATTCCCTTCTCTTGATTATTGGGTTTTCTCAGCTGGCCGCGTTTTTCTTCTTCTTTTATTCGCGGGCTCTACAGCCACAGCGCTGCATGGCGTGTGAACAACAGAACAAGTAACGTTTTCACGGAGTTTGGATTGACTAGTGCTTGATGTGCTTGCAGCTGATGACTCCTCAAAATGGTTCGAGCAGCGTGACAGATCTGCGTCTAGCGGAATCCTGCGTTAAAAGCGAAATTCTGTTTTATACGCTACCGGAACAAGGCTTCTCGAGTGGTCACAGACGAACGTCCTTGGGAGAGCACTGGCGGCGCCGTTTTCGCTGCCGCTGTTTGTTTCTTCATTGGCCCGACGCGTATACGCTCGCGCCGCCCGCCGCTAGTGGCGCGGCGCCTCTCGAGGTTGCAGGGGCGATGTGCGTCGCATAATAACGCCCGATCCTGGAGTCGGATTGGCTCGCGCGCACAGCGGCAGCCGAGACTGGAGCCTGGCATAGACGACATATGCCGCCTCGTCTCGGCGCTCTCATGGCACGTAGATCACGCGAAGAAGAGGAAGAACCGACAAAGGGGCGCCCTGTGACGGCGACGCAGCCCAGACGGGACTCGGACAGGCAGCGCGGCGTGCCCGCGATAAAAAAAAAAAAAGAGGCGAAATTCTTGAGTCATGCTGGTGCTGGTGTGGTGGGCGTGATTGTATACATCGAGGGGACTGAGTGCGAGATCATTCGCTGGTGGGGCCAGCTTGTTCAGATAAGGCCGAAATGGTGTAGCCGCTGACATTCCCCGGAAGGATTCAAAGGGGGAAAGTGCGTGAGGCTGTAGCGCGCGAAACGAAATATTAACAAAGGGGAAGGTGGCAGAGGCTTCGCAACAGATACGACCCAGTGATTGTCAGGCCCCGAAAGCTCCGGGGTTTTGTTCTTCTGGAGAGACAGGTTGCACCTTGGCGGCCATCTAATTTGTCAGTCACAAACTACTGCCTCTGTCAAGCGTTTAGTTTCCATCAATCCGAATATCTCGTTAGCACAGAAAGGAAGTGATTTGAACACTACATGCATGGACATCCTGTTTCGTCCTTTAGGACGTCGTCGTCGTTGCTGTCGCCGTAATCATCAGCAGCAGCAGCCTGACAACACCCACTGCAGTGCAAAGGCCTCGCTATGTGTTCCCCCAGTCAACCCATGCATGCCGCCCTGTTATTTCTGCTCTCGTGTTACCTGCGAACTTTTTAATCTCGTCGGCTCACGCAATTTTTTTGTCTCCCCCGTCAAGCGTTCGCCTTCTCTTAAAATCCAGTCAGTTACCCATAATTGCCAGTGATTATCCTGCATGCCTACTTGCTACGTGCCCTACCCATATGGTATCCTGAAATCCCGTTAGTTTCCTGACCCACTCTGCTCCCTTCCTGTCTTTTGAGGTTAAACCTATCATTTCCCTTTTCATTGATCACTGTGTCATCTTCAATTTAAGTGGAACCCTCTTTGTGAGACCCCTAGGTTTCTGCTATCGGTATAAGATGCAGCCTGGCCCACTGCATAGCTGTAGTGGGCCACGAGTGCTGGGTGTCCAGCGCTGATAGTCGTTGTCGTTTGTGTCCTATCCGTTGTGTGCGTTTTAAGCTGTAGTGTGCCAGAAGTTTAGTACGATTCCAGGTGGCCGAGACCGCCCCGCCGCGGTGGTCTAGTGGCTAAGGTACTCGGCTGCTGACCCGCAGGTCGCGGGATCGAATCCCGGCTTCGGCAGCTGCATGCATTTCCGAGGGAGGCGGAAATGTAGTAGACCCGTGTGCTCAGATTTGGGTGCACGTTAAAGAAGCCCAGGTGGTCGAAATTTCCGGAGCCCTCCACTACACCGTCTCTCATGATCATATGGTGGTTTTTGGACGTTAACAGCCACATATCAATGAATCCATCCATCAATCAATCAATCAATCAATCAATCAATCAATCAATCAATCAATTAATCGTCGGGTATGGCTGAGAGTGCATGTGAAACACAAGATCTTGAAGCTAAGTGTACGCCGGCTATAATTTACAACAACTATAACACTAATGACACTTATGATTACGTGATGGCTGTTATCAAATACACGTTCTTTCTATGGAAGACGATATAGAAAGTAAGCCTGTACGAACAAACGTTGTCCGGCGGCAGGTCGTTCTATAACTGCGGCTTGTTTAGTGCAGGCTGATACGGTGGATGTCTGTTAGGCTGATTTGCAAACCCTGATATAAGTCATCACAATGGATGATACTCGCTGTCATGATAAAGGAGATTGTTAGTGGGAGGCAATTAGCTGTAGAGCCTGTGAGATATGGGTGGGCTGGCGGCAAAAATGCTGGTTTAACTGTACATAGTTTGGTCTATTCCTAAGTTGTGGCTAGAGTGGAAGCACTAAATAAATAATAAAAACGGGGAATTTGAAACTTACCGCATAAACAAAAATACGAACGAGAAGTGTGCTACAAAATACCGACCAAAAGTAAAATATGAAATTACCAGTCTATACGTAATACTGAAGTGCAATGAAAAAGGAGTCTAAAATGTGTGATGCGGATGGATAGCTTTCAGTCACGCTGTTAGTTGAGACAACTATCTATATGAAATATACCAATAATGATATAAAGTCTTCATGATGTCAGAGTGGAATTAGAGAGGAGAAAAAAATGGAAGCTTGCGCTAAGCCGCGGAAGCCTTTAAACAACGAAACAGGACTGATGACGGAAAACTAACTTGATTGCAATGCTGTTTGCATAGGCTTCAGCTATAAAGGTGATGCTATAGATTGTTTCTGTGTGTATACATTCATTTTCAGCGCAGAGAGGTTCGACTTGAAGCACAGACAGCCACAGGCACGACAGGGGCACGTCGTATAGTTGGCGTAGCCCTTCGGTCGCTTCGGGGTCTTATCGAAGCTGCCATTGCCTTTGCCGTTCCTGTATTATCTCGTTCTCACAAACTCGGGCACTTCGTCAATCCCGTCGCAGCCATTTGTTGGGCGGACTGCTGCTTCCTTCCATTTTTACGCTCTTAATCAGGTTCCGCCTAAAGTGCTAGATATAGCCAAGAAACTGGACATATTTCGTCTGGTTTCCTGGATATAGCCGGCATTTAACCACAACTCGATTAGGAGTGTACTGGAAGTTGTGAGTAGTGGGACGTACAAAATTTCTCTGGCACATGCCCGTGCATGATGATGATAGTTTTTCCAAAGAGCTGCTTAAAGTTAAGTGTAAAATGCCCTTACATTGGCTTCCTTCATTTTTAGTGGATTGGTAGTGAGCATAGCGAAATTTACCCAATTTATTTAGCACATATTCGTTTTAGATTACGATAGATTTTTTTTTTTGCGCTGGCCTCGCAGTGACACATACCCGATAGGCCGCTCAAATCACGCATTGCCTAAACAGCGTCGCTGTAACAAGAAAAAAAAAAGCCAAAGAAAATTCTACCAATGCTCGCAAAATGACAAAATGTTGTTAATGCAAGCAAATCGTCAGTTAGAGAAGACAGTGGGAGAAAAAGATGAAAACATCGCTTCGGCATTTGCTCATTTGGAATACCAATAGACAAGAAAAAAAAACTAAAGTGGTAGACTGTACCTGCTGTCACAGTAAATAGAGTAGCAGCCTGGAGTAAGTCTCTCTCTCTCTTTTTTCATCTTTGCGCTTTCAGAACACATCTTTTGGTATATAAAAGGACATGTCGTGCCAGATAGCAACCAGGGACGAATTGGAGAGGCACGCTTCCTCATAAAGCCTGTGCGATCATTAAGTGTGCCATTTCAGTTGCCTTTGCGCCCCTATATGATGTCTCATGTATATACGAGGACGACGCCTGCGGTGCATTAAATTCTATACATATTCCGGGCGACCTGCTCGCTGGCGCTAGGTTTCTTTAATAATTCACAAGTGACGACGCGCGCAGCATGAAGTCGCCAAAACGGAACGACCACTGCAGATCGAAAATCCGATCACTCGTCGCTGCCTTCGGCAAAAAAAAAAGGAAAAAAAAAAGAAACACGGACGGCCCCACACGAAGCAAAACTCGCTCGCCGCTTTCCGCGGTTAGATGCGTATGCGAATGCAGAGGCAAATCGTGTGTGCCCGCGTCTTTCGCATGAGCTTGGCGCCACATACAGATGCCGCTTCACTCACGAAGCGCTCTAAATGTTTCATATCGAAGATGTAGCGCCGATTGCTCGGGGAAAAGACCTTTCCCGTGTTCGGCGAAAAAGCGGGATGACCGCCCCGGTTGCGTCGCCGGAACTGGCGGACAGTGATTGCACGTATTCCCCCCCACCACCACCCCCGAAAACTGCAAACGGTTTGCGCATACTCCGCTCCAGGCCTGCGGACGGAGACCCGGGGTTTGCAAAATTGATGGGGCTTGTGACCAGACTTGTGTACGTCCGAGACGGCGGCAGTCGTTAGCAGAGTGGCCGGCAGAAGTCATCGCGAATCGGAAACCGGTTACTGCGTCTCTCTCTCGTTCCAGCGCTGGTCCGAGTTTGATGACGAATCGATGGCGACATCGACTCTCGGGACGGACTCTTCTTGTTTCGCTTGACCTTGGCCAGCACTGCTTCGCTTCGCTATATACACTTACTCCCGCTCACTAAGCCCTCCGCGTGGAACCATTTCCGAAGCAGCGCGTCGTTATGAGCGGCCCTACAAGTATTGTCCATATTTGTAGCTCGGCTATAGAAACTCCACGCCACGCTAGAATGAAGTCGCGTGGCTAAGTCGCATAACCACCGCGTGTCTCCTTTGTGCTCTTGGCTCTTTGACTTGTTTGGGGTTTGCAGGAATAATGACATCGCGCACGAAGCGAACGAACGTCGGACGTGATACGTTGTTAAACATCGTTGCTGAATTGCACCGAGCATGTCAGCTCCGGCCACTCACGTATTTATTACCGCGGCATTTATCGTGGCGTAGCCGAACTTTTGTATTAAGCACACGTTGACTTCCAATCTGCGTTGTATACGGTTCGCTTGGTACTTATACGTATCAGTTTCATTTCTCGCGGTGCATTAGTTTGATTCAGCTAAGGAAGAAGCAGCGCGAAAAAGAACGAGTGACATGCAGCACAAGGCCTTACCTCTTGTGCCACTCGAAGTTTGACACGAGAAACTATATGGCCGGCTGTTGTAATATTGGCATGATTATTGTTGACACCTACTTGTCGACCACGACTTCGTCAATAAATGAATATAAGGAGTCGCCAAGTAGAACGACTCACAACTAACTACTAAATGCAGGATACTCTTTTATTTTTAGGAAATAGATATTTTATAATTGTGATGTGACAATAAAGCCCTTGTATAGCTTTCCGCATGAGCTCTGAATCGAAGCGAAAATACTGTGCCCCAGCTGAAGTGAGACTGCTGTGAGTAATTAACAAAATCTTGGTAAAAAACTTTTCTACTTAATACTTTAAGGTTTGTTATTAATATTAAATGGTTGTAGCGCATGACAATTTATGACATATCAACTTTTCAGAGATGGCGAAAGTTTCACATAGTTTGAGGTGTTCATTATCGAATTTTAACGGTGATATTCACACAGATCACACCCGGAACGAATGAAACGCGACCACATGGTTACGTGAGATCGAAACGACCCGGATCTTGGAGCTTAGCAGCGCCACAGCTTATCCGCTCAGCTATAATATTAGGTAGTATATAAGCGAAACGCATAACCTGCTTAGCTTGGGGGATTTAAATAGGTCAATGTGCAGCGGCAGCGCATTGCATCAACCAATGTTTATTTTATTAGTATAGTAAGACGAAAGCGTTTCGTTCCCGGGTCCACCAAAACTTCACTGACGTAACTTCGTCACGGATATGACGTTGTAAAATGTGTACTCACAGACGATAAACAAAAACAAACTACAAGAAAAATTTCCGTCGCCGGGATGAAGACTCACGACCCCTCACTCCGCAATCTGCGGCGCGAAACCAATCGGCCACAAAAGCTACGTTTTTCAGCATGCTAACGGCGAGCTATTTATATACACCATTTACATCTGGTATAGCACTCAGATCTCGAAGACACTCGTTTTTGTTATCGCCAGCGAGCTGGCGCGAAAAACACGAAAGGTGCGCTTTAAATGTCGTTGCCCCACTCGTTACGATGCGCGGGCCCCCACCTGCACTTTGCCCTGGAACACTTAGTCGACCGTACGCACGCTCTGTTATCTTGGGGGTGCTTAGTACGTCTTGTGCTTTCACCGCAAGTTTACGTTAACCTTAGAGAGTGCATACGAAGGTCACTCCGCTCGCTGCAACGACGGCGTTTCATAATAGAGCACGCTGCTCAAACGCAAAGAAGTAATAGCTACGACAGTTCGCACTCCTCCTGCAGTGTGTGTTCTTTCCGTGCATCTTTTGTGCTTGAGAAGCAAGTTAACAGCAACTTGCTTTGCTCCGCTTGATATTTCAATGTGTTGCTAACGCATTCATTATTTTGTCCTTGCGCCGAAACAATACACAATAGACGCCTAACTAGTTCTGTAAAGAAAAGCTTCACTTTAATTTTATACCGATTGCTGTGGCAAATGGGCCAATCCTGTTTTTATTATTAAAGGAGCACTGATATCCAATTTACTCTTGTCAAGATTTTTGCGTCAGCGAGTAGCTATCGACCCCCTAGAAGCGATTCGCGACGTAAAACGCATCTGAGGTACGAATGGATATCTGTAATATTGATTTATATATCCTCTATCAAACGTGGTTCAAAATGAGTCGAAAGTCCTCCAAATTTTAGTGCTGTCAGCGCTACCTCGCGGCCACGTCGAGGCCGCTGCGTAGCTGATGCTGCTTTCACAAAAAAAAAAAATGGTGACATTACTCACACTGGCATTTTACCTGCTAGGAGCGCACGTGCAGTCAGTCCAGCTGCGTCTTTGATGATGTAGACTAAAGCCCCTCCGTGCGTTTTCCGCCGGCTAGGTTAAGTATACCGCCAACTCGTTCTTGTCCTCTCTCTTTAGTAGTACGAGGCCCAAAAAGGGCCTCGTACTACCAGTAAAACCCAACTCGTTCGGATATATAGGTTGGCGTTTTCTGAAAATAAAAATTGTTGAAGTACGCGCATTGTGTTGTGCTCTCTTTGATGTACCTGTCTTTCAACGCTCAATATGTCGTCCAGTTCCGTTTACCAACACGCCCAAAAAATGGCACTGCCAACACAGGATTTACCCTGTAGCTTCTTGGCGTAGAGTAAAGCGAGCAAGTGCGGCTGTTCTTCTTAGGTGTCCAGTCCCTCTGTCCATCGTCGCATATACGAAGTCAACCCACTGGCTGCGTTGAGATTCGTAGCTTGGAAAGGCATGAAACGCCACGCAACTTCCGCTTTTTCCGCGCCTCGACATGCAGGTTCTCACTGCACAGCGGTTCCTCGACATTCTGGCATGTATTGTCACTCTGAATGATCGTACTCACTGTGTGGAGCACATGTCAAATCAGTCGATGCGACACGATGAATCGCACGCACGCTTCAGCACAGCAAGGAGAAGCATTAGTGAGAGCATGGGCGGGAGTCAGCTCCAAACACACTCAGATCATCAACGTCATTGTTATTAGAGTATCGTCACTGAGGATGGTATTTGTGGAATGCGTCACACCAAACACGTAACACTATAGTGTCGATGTAGCAGGGCAGTCTATTTCCCATTTGTTATCCGTAGCTTTTCTACGCTGTTTGACATCGAATTAAAATACCTTCCACGAGACTTATGCCATTCAAATTTGGTCAAGAAGACCTGTACATACCAACTGATCGAATGATGGGCACAT
Organism: Rhipicephalus annulatus; assembly: GCA_013436015.1. Lineage (NCBI taxonomy): Eukaryota > Metazoa > Arthropoda > Arachnida > Ixodida > Ixodidae > Rhipicephalus > Rhipicephalus annulatus. Next base: position 89,358 of record WOVY01005177.1, on the reverse strand, counting down.
CTCGATCTTGAAATTTGATGTCATCGCTCCTTTAAGCGAGAGGACGGACACGATAGACGTTGATAAATAAGTGAATATTATTGATCACAGGAAATAACTTCTTCTGCTAATTTTTTTTTAGTTCTAGCTTCTTGGGCAGTTGATATGACAAAATAGAAACGATAGCAATCATTGTGACAAAAGTAAGTGTTTCATCGTGAGTATCCCCAAAACTGGCGGAAATAGGGGATTAACGTGCGAATTCCAAGGCACTTTAAATGTCTCAAAGCACTCAGGTTCAAGGCACGTACACTAGATCCTACGCGACAGTGAGGATTGAACAAGCAGAAGTCTTCTGATTCAAGACGTCATGGCAGTGGGCATACTGAGACGCATGTGGCGCGCATGTACGCAAAATAAGCGGACTAAATGGCTAAATGTGTGCGCAATCATGGCGAACAGCGTACGTTTCTGCTCTTCAGTCACGCCTTGAGAGACATATTGCAGAAGCCTTCAAACGAGGGAACATGCTGCGTGGTTCGATATTAGCAAATATATATATTCCATTTATTATACCTACCCTCGTCTCGAACGAACAAACTCTATAGGAACATATCACGAATTTTCAGGACTTGTCAGGTGATCTTTAACGAAATGAAGTGGGACATTTTAAGATTTGCATAGTTTTATATTGAACTGTAGTGCACACAGTTTCCCACTTTGCTTGTGTGGTGCGGTGAATAATGACATTGTTTTTGTACCACTGAACTAATCGCCTTATGGCGTGATTATAAGCAATTTATTTATTTATTTATTTACTTATTTATTTATTTTTTCAAAATGCTTTTATTCGACACAAAACCCGGTGAGCTGAATAGGAGGGCAGTTTGGCCCCGGTAGCTTTCTCCTCTGCCAAAGCCCGTCCAACGAACCGCTGCGACCGACCAGAATTTTCATGCGAAAGTTGGGGCTTCATTCCCCTCACAAAATCACCCCTATGCTACTCCCCTCAAATCACGAACTGAAATCCCCCCCCCCCCCCCGGGAAGAGCTCACGTATCAACACCACGAAAACATAAGGCTTTCCATGAGTGCAGTTTTACGTGCTAGACTCATCAACAACCCCAAATAAAGGATATAAGAGCACCGGCGCGAAGCACTATAAATGATTTAGTCACACAATGTGGGCCGTAAATGTTATTGGGGGCCTGGTTTTTTTTGTCGTTGTTGTTGTTGTTGTTCAGTGGGAGTGGGATGGCTTAAGCTAAAGTACCTTTCTTCGTCACAGGGAACACATACTTTGACTAGCAGCGATGCTTTGACTGCAAATTCTGTGAGCATTACGGCATCTTGCAACATCGCTTATGGATGCTGATAGGGCACTGTACCGTTACGAAGTGATATGCAGACTCGTACAAGCGAGCTCTTTCCGAATTGCTGCTCTTTGGGGTGTAATAGTTGCCTTGAGCTGCGCTGTAGTGTTCGGGGATGCTAAACGAGTGCGATTTTTCCTCCATATTCTATCATCTTCCAAAAACCCCATGCTCAGCTGCTTAGTCTAAAAGAATAAAAAGGGACTGCATCACTACCTTATACTTTTCATTTTTTCTCTATCTTCGAGATTATATCGGAGAAATGTTGGAAATATTATTGCGCAACTCACTCTTATTTAATTAGTTATGTAGCTACTTATTTGTTTGTTTTATTCAGTGAGTGAGTGAGTGAGTTGGACTTTTAAGTATATACACCTAATGTCGGCATGGAAAGCCTTCTTCAATGTTAACGTCACGTCGGTTGTTTCCAACTGTACAATAATCAGAATGCGGCAGTTTCACGAAAAAGATACATCATTTTGATCACTTACTGATTCCTTTAAAAACCAGCATACTTGATGTAATCATACGTGCAAAACTCCTTGTGCATCACTAATCTAGCAATGCAATCCTTCGCCCCTTCTCCTCGTCACTCTTTCTTTTCGCCGTACAAGGTCGCGGAGTCTTTGCTTGACTGCTAATGCCTGAAACTCCTTGTTAACTTATTGCTGCTCTTATCTCCGAAACACACAGAGAACAAACTAAAGCATTGCGCAGTGTTTCTGCTTACAATTATCTTCACTCTCTCAATGCGTCCGGGCTTACGCACGTATTCCGTTTTAGTTTCTCGAACTGCCACGTCTGCATGCGACAGCGAGAACGAACTACAGCGGTGCTTCCCTGGCGCGGCTGTTATGTGCTTGCACGAACGCTGATATCGCATATGGTGCTCGCAGCGAGGAGGGCGCGAGTGCGTGCCGCGGGTACGTGAGAAACGCAGTGTGTCGGCGTAGTAAGTGCCCAGCGTGATGACTCGCCGGCAGCCCGCCGCTGCTCTCAAAAGGGCTCGATTTCCCCTGTACTCGTCGCGATAACAGTGATTAAGCAGGCAACGAGAGGAAGTCTTCAAGGAGCTGTGACCGGGCCCTTTCGCCTTTAAGCGGATTTTCTGCTCCGGCGGTCAGCTTCGCTGTAATCGAGTCTCATAATGCGAACACACGCGCGCCTCCCGTACTGCGTGGGTTCACGAGAGCTAAAGAAAAACTTGTAACGTGTAAGAAGGTGCGCAGAAAAAAAAAAGACACACGAGCAGCACAAAGCAACGTCTGAGCATTGCAGCGTTTCCCTGGTGTCTTCGCTTTGACGCGCTCAGCTCTTGATAATTCGAGAGACGTACTACGCCTTAAAAAGAACGGCCCCCATGGACACGGCTACAGCATGTGCGCGAACCTGGCCGCGGGATGTGGGTAGGCGCGAACAGTGTCGCAAGGCAAGACCGATTTTTTTTTCTTTATTTTTGTTGTTTGTTTTCCGCAAGCGTTTTTGTCTTCGTAACAGATAACGGAGCAAAACTCAATGAAGCTGCCAGTAGTGAGTTCGGCTTAGCCTTACCTGTTTGTTGAGAAAACCATACTGGTGCCATTGTTAAGCGAACTCTGACACTTCCAGTCCTGTGAAGAGGACCGCCATCTTCAGCGTAGGAGTTTAATTTTTGTTGTTTTTTGGTGTGTGTGCGTGTGTGTGTGTGTGCGCGCGTGCGTGTGTGTGTGTGTGTGTGTGTGTGTGTGCGTGCGTGCGTGCGTGTGTGTGTGTGTGTGTGTGTGTGTGTGTGTGTGTGTGTGTGTGTGGTGTGTGTTTAAAAAAACGAGATATCCTATAAAACGATGCATTATTTGTATAGAACAAGGAAAAGAAATGCCTTTATAGGAAGGAGAAATTTCCTTAAGATGCAAAGAAGCATGTATGTCACAATAAAAAAATAGAGAATGTTCCGTAAAGCACTGGTGGGATCAGCAAATTAGCCTTAAAAATGATTCAGTATTGAACCGAAAAACAAATACCACCACCAACTGTTTTTGAAACTACTGAGCTCTAAAATTCTCGGAAAACTTGCTTCCTTCAAAGTACTACACGAACATTTTCTTGTAAGAGAAGCCTCAAAGGCCGACTCAATGCTGAAGTCCAGGTACGAACGAGCCAGCGCAAACACTGGCAGTGAAGCATGCACCTGCAACAGAATTAAACGAACCCATATATGCGCTGCTCTCTCGTCGGTCGGCCCACGAGGACTTGAAAGCCGTTGTAAGTGGCAGCACTTTGATGTCGTCACCGAGCTAATCCCAAGGTGCTAACCGTAAGACCACTTGCTTGTGAAAAGCTGTTCCCCTCGGCGTGCTCAGTGTACTCTTATGTACCACCAGCCTCGCTGCAGCTGCAGACCCCTTTGGGGAGCATTCGAGTGGCGTCACCTCATTCGGTGTGAGCAGAAAGTGCGATAGAAAGGAGTGCACCGGGTGCGCTACACGTGCGGGTCTATAGTGGTGCTCTTAGTACTTGCACTATGCATGTCGGCGGAGGTCAGCGGGGTGTCCGAAAGCTTCAAAGGCACCTCCCGCGCACTCGACAGGAGGCTGGAGGAACTTCGGTGGCAGTCCTTTACTGCCCCACGTCGAAATCTCGCATTTCGAGAGCGTCCTCCGGATGCGTGCAGCAGCCTTTCAAGCGAATCGTGAGAAAGACGACGCTCGGAATAGCTTCGTTTTACACTTTACGATACGTGCACAGCGATATGTGTTTTCCTTTTAACCTTCTGTTTTTTTGTTTTCAAAGTAAGTACCCGGGAGGTGACTACGCATGCACAGTGGCCGGCTGTATCCACGCGAAAAGGTGAGCGAAAAGTAGTTGACCAAATCACCTGGTTGCCTTGCTTGCAAGGTAACCAGGTGACTAGCTTAAAACTTGATGTTACAAAGTAGAAATACCATGGGTTTGTATTTACTGATGATCACTTACGTAAAAGGCAATACTCTCTCAGTCGCATGGCATTCGGGCACTTGCCACGAGTGCGACATGCGATAAGCGTGTAATGGGTTGATTACACTGAATGAGGCGAGCTACGATATGTACACTTACTAAGTTGCTTCGAAGACACGACTCACGAGCTCAGTTAATTATTTCAACATTTTTTTTTCATCAGGAACAATCTCGAAGCACACATGGGGGAGGTAGTCGTCGGCTTTCCAGGAAGACAACTACAAACAAGCGCAAACGAACGATGTCATCAGACACGTGTGGCTATACGATAGCAAAAGCTGATGTTGGTCGCGAGGTCACAGACTCATACATGACGCCAGGCTCTAAGATTTCTTTAATTCTTCAGATATGGGCTAGTAATAACATACGTCGATGACAATGCAGACTCGGTGAATAAAATTTTAACACGCCTACAACCCTCGCAGTAGAATAGCATATTCTAAAAGGCCCAATTTTCATACATTGCTGCGCAAGTAATAAAATTTTCGCTTTGTGCTCTAAAGTGTCAGGCTTTATCAAATATACATGTCGGTGCACCTTAAGTGCGCAAAGGTGCATCAGCGTATGAAACGCTCTTACCTCTGACTGTTTTTTTTTTGCTGGTTCCGCACGTAGCATGCATGCCATTGAGCGTTGTTGATCAGCTTGACAATTAACTCATGGCAGTAATACCTGCCGAGTTGTTTCCTTCATGCAAATTAGCCTTACTGCTGCACTAGGAAATTCCCCACACAAAAGCCATTTGCCATCTCTCCTTCTGTACATTGTGGCAACGAAGGTGACTTGCCAAATGACACTGCCATCATTTTATTGAACGAATAACGAGAAGTCGTTGGTACCGAGTGGATGCACCATATACCTACCACTTCTGATAAAACTTCGTTCTCTCAGAAAGCCAATGCTATTCACCGAGTGAATCAAAATCAGCGAGCAAATACATACCACACCAGAGCAAAGGCGACCGAACGTTACTCGAGAGAAAAAGCGTGTCAAACGTGAATTTGCATTGTTTGCTGTGCGCGGTCTGTAGCTCGGCCTTGCTAATTCCTACATGGTTTATATAGTCTTTGTATACCTATAGCGACAGATGGGCTGTTGCTATGCGCCGAGGTGTTTGTTCTCTCTTTTGCACCACTCTCGTATCTCTAAATAGACAGCCCCGTATTGACCCCGCCATCTCCGCACCATCAATATTCCGTCAAGCAGAGATTCGTAAGAGGATGGTGTCATTACTGAATAAAGCACGAAGCGATGTTTATTTAATGCCCCTCGGAGCCGGCGTTTGCGAAGCCGTGATGGCATTGGAAACAAGAATCGTTATACTCATCACGAAAACAATGCTTCGTATTCGAGTTTACGAGTTTGTTTTCGCTTTATTTTTATGACCCTTACTTAGCGCTTTCAGTAACAACACCGAGTGTATGCCTCTCCGATAGCGACACCAGCGCAATCGGTGAAAACGAAGTACCTCACGTCGATTTCATTTCCTCTGCGACTCCCATTTCCACCTCTCTTCCCACCCGATCCCTCGTATTTGTTTTCTTTCATGTCGCGCATATGCAAAGCGAAACTCCAAGAGATAAACGGTCAAGCAGTGTTTAAATAGGGGCTCCTCGTTCAAGTGGGTAAGCAGCTTTTAACCTCTTTTCGTTGGTGCTCTGTAGCTGGTGTTTAGTTAACGCTTTTCGCTGTGTGTTTTACTCGGGGGCGAGACGTCTGCGCACATGTACGAATTTGTATTTGCCCGCCTCTGCCCTCGAGAGGTGTTTGCCCTCTTTTCGTGTTGAAAGCACATTTGCCATCTGCATTGTAAATATTCTGCCGCATCATCAAACATTCGACTTTACTCGCTGCATAGACCTGCTTATCTCCTCTCTTTAGCGATTTTCTCAATGGTATTTTTATCTTATTTAATTTTTATCGCAAGAAGCGTTGCGGGGCTGAGGTAAGGGGGGTGGAGGGGTGGCTGAGGGAGCCTATGTGCGAAAAGGAGCTTAATACATAAAAAGTGAGGTATGCAACCTCGCTTGAGTTGTTCCTTTATTCACTTAAATCAAGAATTCCCGAAAAAGACGACGTGGTATAAATATATACGACGTGCAGTTACCTGTTTTCAAGATTCGGCTTCGAAAAGAATATCCGCTGCATGTCTCACCAACTCGCACCACAATAAGCTTTTAATATCATTGAACCATAGGATCATGCACTTGAAACGGCTGCTGAAAACATTTACTGCCCACACGCCAAACAACAAGCTTGGAAAAGTCCTTAAATATCTCTGCTTCACAATGCATTCCATAGTGTCACGGAGAAGTCATTCGGACTTTATTGACAGTCCAAATTGAAATACTTCCGATTGAATTATTAAGTTACCAGCAGATTGTGAGTTGTTTGCATAAAAACCCTAATCACTTATTTGTGAAACGAGCTGTACAGCAAGCATTCTTCAGGCAACCCTCCTTCGAAACTAAGTTTTGTGTATCAATAAAACTTGTAGCTGGGCGAGTTTGGTTCATAATTCAGGGTAAATTGGTGTGCGCAAAAACAGACAAACGACGGCAGAGAAGAGACAGGGACAAGCGCAGAGAGAAGAGACAGGGATTTCTGCGCTTGTCCCTGTCTCTTCTCTGCCGTCGTTTGTCTGTTTTTTGCGCACACCAATTTACCCTGAAGTTTTGTGTAAGTGCCAAATATAGGCCGGAAAACTGAGGGTGGGTGGTCATAACATTAGTTGACGCAGCCCGTTTGCGTCTTATTTTAATCTTTTTTTAAGCTGGCTATATTTAAACAAAATGTCTTAGTAGGAGTTAGATATCCTTTGCTTCATTAATTCTATTGACACCTAACGTGCAAGGGATACTTGTTTCCGTCGTGGTGATAAGCGTGCACAAGCTTCTCGAGTAGGGGTAGCCAAGTACCATCATAGCCACTTGCCCCCACCCCCCTTTTATGTTCTTCCCTCCCATTGGTCGAGCCCAAAAGAACGTAAGCTTTACAGTGGATCCAAACATGAACATTAAGCGATGATTTCCTGCCCACGACGGCCTGCCTTTGGTATCCAGCTTCCCGGGACTAAAAGAGGGGAACTGAAGAACTTGTGGAATGTAGCATCAGTGATCATCGGCAGCCATTTACATTGATAACCTGGCTGGTCATGCACAATGAGCAATGACGAGACAGGTCGGACTGAATAAAGGTGTCAGACAAACTCCCCCCCCCCCTGGTTTACTAGGGGAGGGGAGAAGGGGCATGCATATGTGGAACGCGCATGCATATGTGGCCACACACCATGATTTTCCTTTCAGTTGAGCGAAAATGGAGTCAGCTCTGGTTCAAATATTGCGAAGAAAACAACGATTGAAACAGGCTTGATCTGCTTCATATTCATTAGCGTAACGTATATCTATGTCGAGGAACATGCCATAAATCAATTTTGTATGACAACATTCCAGTTTTTAGAATTAAATAATAATAATAATAATAATAATTTTATTTCTCAGTACAGTTAGGCTTGATGGAAAGTTTTAAGCCTATAGGATTTGGTTACGATTGTAATGGCCGAGGAACCTTGGAAACGCCCTCACTTCCCCGTTATTCGATGTCGTTCCCGTATACGCGAGCTGCATTGAGAGCGACTCGTTAGCTAGATAGACCAAGTGTCCGTGGCATAGTGCCCGCTTGGTGCGAGGCTGCGGGCGCAGCCAGCCGATGCAAGGATCGCTAAGGCGTGCGCTCTCCCACAGGCGGCGCTCGGTCCGCGTGCCGCTGCCTGCAACGGGATGGAGGGAGCAAGGCGCGCTTTACGACTTTATCGACGGCACGAGAGGTTCTCGACGATTGAGATGGTCATCAGGAAATCGTTTCCTACATTTGCCTCCTCCGCCGTCCCGAGCCCTCCCCACGCCAACTCGTTTGAGCAGAACGCATTTGAATCGTGCGCCCGGGGCTTGGAAACAGGTGTGTATATGACCGGCGCTTGTTCATGTCTGCCGCCCAAGTCATCGGAGTTTTTGCTTTCATTACTTCGCCCGTCATGCGTTCGTATCGATGGATGGAGAGCAACCGGGCTACGAAAGCTCCATTCGTGGGTCAGCTCATTTTAAGAATGGTTTTCGCTTCGGCACTGTCGCAAAGAAGGAATGAAGAAACGAAAAGAGTGACAGGAGAGCAGGCATATATAAAGTTCCCATGATCTCAATTCTCTCCTTAACCACGGTGTAATCTTGCACTTTAATCGAAGCAAGATTCGACGAGACTACGGGCCTGATTGAGTTTCATTATACTGCTAAGCGACGTATCCTGACAATGACAGCCGTGCGTGGTCTATAAAGGAGACGTGATCGCGAGCTATGAGCTCCTGGGGAGGCGAATGAGTTCTGAAGCGTGCCTCAATAGACTAAAATGCCCATCGCTGCAAGTTACCGACCCCTGCACTGAAAACTGACATTTAACTGTGTGACCGCTATAGCTCCCCTTCCTTGAAAACAGGTCACTTGACGAGTTTCTGTTTTATTCATGTTTGTTTATACTTCTTTTGTTTCAAGGGATTGCCAGGAGACGATCTTTAAAATGTAGAAGAGCTGCATGAAGAAACTGCGCTGTAAGCTTCCAATAGCTTTCATAGAAGTCGGGGGAAAAGAGCGATTTTGCGTCCAATTAACGAAAGCTTGACTCAACCATCGTTCCAACGTGCGCTGGACGAAGTGAATGATCGGCAACACTAAATCACATGCCACGGTGCGCTTATAGCTTCATTTTGCTATGTGTAAGAGTAAGTGGAGGTTGACCCATAGTCCAAAACAAGGCTCCGGTGGCTTCACTGTTTGTTATAACAGAAGCATAAGGCAAGTTTTGCAGCGAAATACTGAATACGTCCCCCATTTTAGAATAGCTGGCCTGTCGGGAGAAGATATTGGAAGAATGGGCATCCTGCTACTACATTTTGCTTTAACCAGCCGTGGTAGCTTAGCAGGCAAAGTGTCGCGCTGCTAAGCATGAGGACGCGGGTTTGATTCCGGGCTCCAGCGGTCGCTTTTCGATGCGGGCTACAACTAGAAGCGTCGTCATGTACGCATACCCTAGACAGTCACCTACTGCGCATGTCACAGCTTGTGTGTCTGTCTTATACAAACAGCGGTTTACCAGACAATAAAGGCTTTTTCAGACACTGCTCACGCTCGTTCACAGGGGGCAATATGCAAAGGTGCCCGAGTAATCAAATTTAGGTGCACCTTCAGGAACCCCAGGTGGTAAAATTTAACTTGCAGCCCCTCACAACGGCGTGCCTCATATCAAGGATCTGGCTTGCGAAACCCCGTTAGCGAATTTGCTTCGCTTTACATGAATCGGTTGAATGATGTGACTGGCACGAAACAAGGACACACAAATGAATTGGGTGCTGAAGAAAATCAAGTGCACAGACAAACACGGATACGTGCCACGCGATACCTTAGTATACCGTGCCTTAATCTTGAGTGAACGAGTGACTATGGCTAACTATACTCCGCCACCGTGTACAGATCAATCGTTATAAAAAGCACACTCGCACGTTGTAGATTCAGCCTCCACCCGTGGCAAGTTGGTTTCATGAGCACTCCCACCTATACTATTCAAAAACGCCTCAACTTTCCAATGAAAACCACAAACATTTGCACCGTACACTTTCCCTGACTTCCCTATCTTTCATTGGCTTCATAAGGCTCTGAATAAAGAACATTGGGCCACTCGGTTCCCCTGTTCTCGCTCATACGGTAACACAAACGTTTTCAATCGTGATATCATCAAATTAGGAACTTCGCAATGGCACAGATGCAGTACACGATTTTCATGGATTTGGGTGGAGCGTTTTGTTAGTCTTTTTGTAAAAAGGGTTGCGCGGCAAAAAAAAAGAGCTTCGTTCAACACATACGCAACGGGATAAATTTACTGACGCTGCGTTGCAGATAATTCTAGTACGTATAAGCTTCGGCGTTCATTCAAGGATGACGTCGAAATGAGCGGCGCACTCACGCATGCGTTGGTCGTGATGTAAACATGGCGCCCCGGGGTATCCCACCAGGGCGTGACGACCCATGGTGGCGGCCACACGCATGCCACGGACGCGTTCTCACGTGGCGGGCCGAGTACTCGCTCCTACCGGCCGAACAATTGGTGCGCGGACATGCGGAACATGCGTAAAACCCGTTGTGAATGGAATTCGCCGCGCCGCATTCTTGTCACGAATCCTCGTCACGGGCGCTCCTCGGGAGGCTCCTTATGTAGTGCGCTGATCCGGCAGGAGGACACCTTTCGCGCCTTTCTCGCGCACAAACTTGGGTGGGGTAGCGCCGGGTCAGGTAGGGACCATTGTCTGTTCGGACCACCGCTGAATTTTGACGCCTCCATAAAGACTTCAGTGAGGCAGCGCACAGGCAGGCATCAGGCCGCGTTTAATGTACTGCGCGCGTTAAAACTTGGTGACCGTCTCAAAGGGCACCTCCTGCCGAGGATGGACGGCGTGCAAACACACGTGCGCGGGTGAAAGTCAAAATGGTGGAATGCGGGACTCGGCTCTCCCTCGGACCAGCAGCCATTGTGCGGGGCCAGTTTTGTCCGCCGGAGAGGTGATGGATAGGTACGGCCTTCTTGTACCGTGGTCGACACTTGATTGTGCGCCCGTCGCGCAGCCGGTCCCAATACGGGTTCCTGACTACACACGCACGCTACGTTGCGGTTCCGCCAAGTTTTTGTTTTAATTTATCATTGCGATAGCAATTATATGGACACTCTCGGCTGTATTTCATCCCAGCAGCACATCCTTCACCGTTCAAACGGCAAGCTACTTATATCTACCACTTACCGCTGCTCATGAGCATCTCGGGGGGAATTGTGTTTTCAGCGCGCCGACGCCCGTTCTAATCTCCTACGCGTAGTTTGCCCGGCTTAGAGAAGGGGAGCGACGCTCCCTCACGCGCCCTTTCTCGCGGCGGCGAGGACGGAAAAGTCGTACGCCTTGGCCGGCCTCGGGCTTTACCTGAAACAATTCTGCTGTAGTTACCGGGGGCACAAAGGTCAATGCAATCATTGCAGTCTCTATTTGCGAAAAGCACGCGCTTTCAAACACAGCAAAACAACAAATGAGACGCTTATTCGCGTGCATCCGTACTTGCGAGTACGTTTTGTGCGTCATTTGTGCGTGAAGAACGCGGGGCATGTTTCGATCTGCTTTCCATTTGCGCGTGACCTTTCAATTTGTTGTCATCGCGTTCATTGCTTCACCATTCCGCCAATGCTGTGACTTTTTTATTATTTAATCTACTCAGGCTGCTCGTTTAAAAAACCTTCAGGATAAAGTACGGCATATGATTTTTACACCTTCATTCGCCAGAGATCGGCATAAAAGCACCGGAGAGGCAACCAATTGCGTTATTTAGAGGCACAACTCTAGAAAAGCAAACTAATTCCTCTCGAACTTCCAAAGACCAGACCTCAACGAAATTAAACGTATGAAAGAGTAATCCTCTTTACGTGGAAATAATATGGCACGATGTTTTTTTTTTAATTTTTAATGTTTGTGTTATCGGATTCGCTATTTATTACTGCGAGATATTAAAAAGTCGAGGAAGTTTGAGCTTCACCTTCAGGAGTTGGACGCGATAGTGTGATTGGGTGCCCGCCTTTCGCATCATCTTTTGATTCGTTTGCCAGGCTTCGCTTCTCATTGGTCACCTCAAACGTGACGCGGGGAAAAAAGTACGCCTGTGCGCGAAGCATGGACCGTTTGATACTCTTGTTGAAGTCATGCATGCTGCAAGTGCTGTTGAGAAAGGCCGATTACGCCCATAATTAATAATACTGCGCGTCATCGACCTACACACTAAGCATACGTAAGGCACAGCTGCCGTTTGTCGATGCTCGTGCTGGTGATGATTAAGTCGGATCGCTTTTGTGATAGGAGGGCTTTTCAACCACCTCCTCTTTTTGCGCGATTCACATCGTATGTACGTCTGCTGTCTTTCTACAGCCCTCTGCCACGGAATAATATACGAATTTACGGAACTCCTCGCTCTCCATGACGCCTGTATACGGTTTATTTTCCGAAGTGGCTTCAAGTATACTGACATATAGCCTCGCGGAAGACCTGGGTTCGATTCCCATTCGAACGCAACATTTTTATTTATTTACATCGAGATTTATCTCACAGCCAGAGCACCCGACACCGCCATTTCTGCGTCGCGGTCTAGCGTGAAAAAAATGCGATATCGCGTTAAAAGCAACAGCGCATAAACATTCGCCTCGGTGCTCCTCAGTTTAAGGATGGCCGGCTCAGTAGAACAGGAAATAATGAAGAAAAGCCTCGCTAGAACCGTGGTTATGGAGCTCGGCTGCATGCTGACCAGAAGTAAGCGGGTGCTAACCGGGCAGCGGAAGTCCCATTCCGATGGAGGTGAAATGCGACAAGCCCATGTACTGTGCGATGCCAAGGCACGTTAATGTACACCGAATGGTCGAAATTTACGTAGTCCTAAACTACGGCTATCCTCATAATCCTATCGCAAAATCACAGACATTATTATTATTATTATTATTATTATTATTATTATTATTATTATTATTATTATTATTATTATCCACTTTAAGGGTATCTATCTATCTATCTATCTATCTATCTAGGTGTGTGTGTGTGTGTGTGTGTGTGTGTGTGTGTGTGTGTGTGTGTGTGTGTGTGTACTTGTTCAGGATTCCGCAATTGTGATAGTAGCAGCCACTGCCAGCAAGTGCTCCAGCTAAAAAAAAAAACTTCCAGTCGCTAAATTCATCCTCCTCTAACAGCGAAGCGTAAATCGTGTTTTGAAGTTGTTTGACAGCCAGGAAAGACTTTCAACGTTTTTGGGATAAAAGCAAAGTGCATAAAATTCAAGAGTAGCTCTAGAAATTTTGTGTACTGCTTAGAACTATATGTATTTCAAATGGTTGTCTAAACTCACAGAGAAAAATGTTGAAACTGTGCGGGATACCCGCCAAGGCTTTTCCTTCCTCACCAATTGTGGTATGCGACGACGGTAGAAAAAATCACAGCTTATGCACGACGTGAATGACGACGAGTGGGGCGAAGCGTCCATCCGCCCATGCGTCCGCTTCGCCCCACTCATCATTATTCACTTCGTGGATATGCTGTTACATCGTTTGACATGCAATGCAATCCTACTGGCTACTATGACGACTACGACGACACGGGACATAGGACCCACGACGTACAAAGCTTCTCCCCTAAAGAAAAAATAGAAACCACCCAGGTCGTGTTTGTAGGGGCCTCTAAAACCTAACAAAGGCTCTTCATCTAGTACAATCATACTGCTAGCTCTTGATGATTGAACTATGATTTTCGCCGAAAGAACTTGGAACATGTCACGGCTCACTGTTTTGACTGCGGTGTACGCGGGAGAATCGAAAGTCGAATTTGATGCACCAGTGAAATGACATATTTATTACGGCACTCTGTATACCACCAAACATACAGCAGTATAAACACAATATGTGTGGTGCTGCAGCTATCCTTCGTGTACCGTTGATTCACGCTGTGTTTTAGCGTTTTCTCACCTGGCTTGAAGCTCCTCTTCCTACATGTGTTGTCAACACATGCCGTTCTTCAGTAATAAGTTTCAAATGCGTATAACGTTTCCTTGGCTACCCCGTTATCATTTCTCTTTCTATCTCTCTTTGATATTATGGGGGCGCACTGGTGCGTGAAAGTGCAATTTCACAAGTACAGCTACAGCGCAAAGCGCAGTGAAGTTCAAATTTGGGCTGGTTTCGTGGATCGACACGTTGACCAAACAGCCGATGGACCGCCTGGCAAGATTGTTTTCTGAACCTGAAGGAACGTGATCATCGTTCAGTCGTCAAGAGCTAGCAGGCCCGGAATAAAATGTAGCGACATTGATGGAGTGGTTCAATAGTGTGTGAGACACGCAGCGCCATTCTTCACTGTCTCACTGTTATGATTCGACTTCACACGTCGCGCTTGCGCGTCGCACCCGAGGGACGTGATTGAACGCGCTGAAAGGCGGTCGAAAACGAAAGACTCGTGGTGACAATTTGTGATTTAGGCGAGCATGAAAAAAAAAGTGTCACAGTCATATTTAGGTTCATGGTACCAGCAAACGCTGACAAGAAATAGTAAAAAGGGGATAAAAGAGAACGGCATACAGAGAAAAAGATAGGAGCGCAATAAAATGTCTGGGAGCGTCCAGAGCGTCGTATTCGTGGGTTCTATTTTTTGAGGTCTTGCTAAAAAGGAGTTGCGGTTTCAGGGCAAAGCGTTTACAACAGCTTTTGTGAATATGCTGTACTTACTTTGATCTTACAGCGCTCTCAAGTGCAATGTGCATCCGATTTCCAGCCAGTTAGAGATTTCAATATGATGGAAACATCATGTGCGATGCAGAAAGCTTCAGTAAAGTAATACGCGTTTCGTACGTGTGTCGCCACGTCAGCCGACTCCAAGAGTTGCGCCATAGCATAAATACAGTGCTAACCTGTTATTGAAAATTAATTCAGCGCGTTCGTAGCGTCTGACTACGACGACTTGAGAAGTTGTCGAACAAGGCATGTCGCTGAAACCGAGAGCACTGCACTTCGTCTTCCTCAGGACTTCTTGTCTCTTCGAGTCTAAGTTGGGTAATTTTATTACGCAGTGATTTCTTTTCATGCCATAGTTGCAATTAATTTGTGGTGCTTTGAGTGCAACTTTATCGTTTACTTTCGTTGGGTGACGGAACCATAACTACACTTTAGTTTAGTCTACGTAGTTCTGATAAAAAAAAACATTTCATAACGAACACCCAATCTATCATCCTATCTTATCAAAATAATATCTCCTGAGAAAAGATACATTTATGCATATTTCATACCTCCTTTCTTCTTTTTCATGATTTGTGTATTTTGTGTGTACCCAGCTACCCCAAGCTTGGGTCCGATTGAGTACAAATAATTAAACAAACCATCAAAAAATGAATCGAAATATATTATGGAACTACTGAAGCCAGCCATAAGATGTGCCAGTGAAAGAGCATTACTTTTCGCAGAATTTATTGCTGAAGTAGGTTACTGAGTTGAATACTGCGGCTATATTTTGCTGAGCCCGTATTTTTATCTAGAGTCATGCAGATTATTTCGTATAAGTTCTTCGATTCCTTTTGTCTTGTACGCTCTTCATTGGTTTTGGGTCGGCGTAAGCAGGGTGAATCTGCAGCTATTTCACAACGATGCTCCGTTGCAGCTCCGCGTGTTCGTTCCGCAGCCGCTTTTTCTACCTTTGTCAGTGTTGGAAGTGAATTCAGTAGGTGGCGCTTATTTCGTTTTTTAACATTATATTTGCGGACGTTCAGCTTCCGAGCAACCACTTGCACACTTTCGACGTAACTGATGTGTCATTTGTTCTTTCTTTTTTTCTTCTGATGGCAGGTTTGGAATCACACATTAGGCCAAGCCATGCTTTCACGTTAATAAACAAACGGCTACAATGCATGAGTGTCATTGGCTTTACTTCTTCATAAGGTGTTTCAACAGCGCAGTATACATCTGTGAGTAGCGACGGCGTGTAACTCTAGCTTCATTTGATGAAATAGATAAGCTCTCAGTGTTCTCGTGCATCATATAGATCCATGCATGCACACATACACAAAAAATATTTCCTGGTGTTTTGCGGGGGCTCCTTCTCAGTTTCTATTCTCTGCCGCTTGCGTGATTGCTTTATCCACGCCTCGTTGTCAACTTTCGAATGAAAGTTGACAACACACATGATGCGCAGGGGCCGAGACAAACAACGAGTCACTCAGCGAGATGCAAGCTGTGTGAATATTCCTCGCGGCATGACATTTCAGCCTCCTGTGACCAGCCGGCTGTCCTCCCGTTTTGTACTGCCAGTCACGTTCTGCACCCGGCACACGCATAACAGCCTTATGCGAAAAAAGCTTTTTTTTTTCAGTGTCCTAGAGACGAGCAGGTATATCTAATGACTTGTATGCCGCTTACATCAGGAACAGAATATTCAGTAGCCACAGGTTGACTGAGAAGTAAGCGCAAAAACCACAAAAAACAACAACATTGTACCACTCTGCGTCAATTAGAAGTATATTTGCGAAGTTAAGCCAAGGATACTTATCAAAAAGCCCGCAGAGGTAGAAGCCCAAATAATAATAAAAATTGAATCTGTAATAACAAATAAAAAAAGCGTTCAGCGAGAGTTCCTTTGCAGATGGCAGAGTCCTTACACGAACATCACAGGCGGGGGTGGATGATCCGCTGCTGCATGCCCTGTAATTTTCGTAATGGACACCTTGAGAGACAAGCGATCTTCCGTGTTGCCACCGTCATCACCTCCGGGAGTGGATGTGTCGTCGGTCTATGTGTAGTGTATACATGAGCAAGGGCTTGAAGAAGAAGGGCAGAAGAAAAAAAGAAAGGTTGAGAAGTTTCGCTTTCTGTTGGCTTTTTCCGTAACGGCGCCTCTGTCCACTGTTTTCAGCTGCTTGTATGGTAGCTGCTGCTTAGGTCGACACATGGCAAACGACATGCATTTCCGCTCGTTTGACGCACCCAGGACTGCGCCTCGACGCTTTAGTAAGTACGTAGACGTATCAACTATAATGGGCAAACATATACCGAATGGCGGACCATGAAAAACTTTCACTTTCAGGCTTGGCTATTCGAACATTGCTCCTAAAGCTCGCTCTAAAACCATAGACGTTGATGACAAGTAAGAAACCACCATCCATTGACCTTGAAGATAAAAGCCCACTGAGGTCAGCAGCATGTACTGCTCACCTATTATGTCAGCAACACTGGCAGAGTAATCAAGAATTTAATTATATTTGGGGGCTGAAGAAATAAAACAAATCGTTTTTTTCTTTCACCGATCACTCTAAGGGACCACTGGCAGGCGTTCGCAATACGCCATAATCAAGTCTTACCAACATTTTATCTGCCCTTTTTGTCAAAGTACTGACCATCTGCTGCAGTGAAGGCACCCTGTGGAGTTTCGCAAAGTTTCGTTTTTAAGGGCTCCATGATTGAGATGCCTCCGAGGATGCCATTAGTGCACGTATTTCAAAATGCGCTATGTTTTTACGGTGCTCTCGCTTTGACATGCCGCGTGAAGTCTCTGACAGCTTGTATACTGAAGCGACGGATGCTGATCAATTTGAAACCATAGCCTGCCATTGCGGCCTCTCGTTTACCTTATAAGTTTCCTTGTAACGCATGTAAACAACAGGAAGAAATGAGAGCACATGCAGACAGAGAGAGCGCTAACTTCCAACATAGTTTTTTCTGAAAGCAGGCAAGAAACTTATGAACGAGAGAAAAAAAACGAACGGCAATGATTCTTTATATCCACCGGTTGTCGCACAACCTAAAGAAAATTGCATGATGTAGGGAAACTGATGTTGTTTTCTCGGCGCCTAATAAGCTGATCAGTCTTTGCAGCCAGTCAAAACCAGGGAAGAGTTATTGCCAACTGCCAAGTAAAGCACAGAAATAAGTTTGTTGAATGTGTGACATCAGCCATCTACGCCTCTCCCCTGACTTGCGGAAAATGGCAGGTAGGGCAATCAGGAAGACGCATCAATGATAGGTTGCGTGAGCACAGAAATAAAGTTGAAAAAATTGCTAGTGATGGTTTTTTTGCGCAACATTGTAAACAGCATCAATGTTTCCCTATCTTTGAAAACACCAGAATAAATGCTAGAAGCAAATGGGAAATGACTCGTCCTATAATAGAAGCTGAGCCGATTGCGGCACTTGGTGATATAAGTGTCAGCCAGCCGTCGATAGCACTGTCAGAAAAAGAGTTAGCATAACTGCGCAAGACATGAGATAATCAATGTATACATGTACGTATGGGCTTATATTTTTTATTTTTTATTTCTTATTTTTGTTTTTCATGTTCCTTTATTAACGTGCTCACATGACTATGACTCAACAGACAAGTGCATAAATGTTCTCTGGTTTCTGAGAATAAACTCTGTTGGAAGTTAGCGCTCTGTCTGTCTGCATGTGCCCTCATTTCTTCCTGTTGTTTACATGCGCTACAAGAAAACTTATTGAAGATGAACTACCAACAAGCCCGCATCGGAACTCTCGTTTACGTTCCTATTTATTTACTACGAATTAAACTTTAATTCAGCAATAAGCAAGAAAATACAATTTGCAAGGGGACTGGCGAAAATACATAAAAACCTCTCATCAAGGCGCTTGCCCCCTGTAAAACCCGAAATCCCGCCAAAAGTACACATGCCTCAATGGAAATTAAGAGTGAACGAAAAAATAAGCGTGAAGTAGAATCGCTACGTGCAAGTCACACGTGTATATATACTAAAGAAAAGGTCACCGTATCCCAGGTATTGACTTGATGTAGCGATTCTACTAGATCAGTTTGAAAGCCAGAAAAGAACACACGGGCTATTATACCACATGCTGCAATTCAAGGCTATACAATTATTTGACTGAGCCACCTTAAAGTACAGTGATAGCGTGGTGCATAAATTTAATTAGAATTTTCGAAATAGAGCCGATAGGAATATGCGCAGCACAGCCGATTCTCTTCTGGATGCAGAATCGACACAAAGAATACGTCGTAAGATCGCCGTGGGATATCATACAACACGCTATGTTGCAAAACAAACTGTAAACATTGTAGAGGAGAAAGCTTTATTATAACTAAACAGTAATTACATGTAGTGTGTTCGCAGTTTCACATGCGAGAATCTTTTGTAAGGGTATGCGTCGGCAAATCAGCGAGGGGGTACTGGCGAATATTGTCCGTTACAGGAAGGCCTTGTATACATACAGAATGTCTCGCGTGTTCTACTTCAGGCTTCCTATTTTTCAGTCGGCATCCTGAACACGTGCTGCGTCTGTTCAGAAAGTTTACCACGTATAGGAGACTTTAATGGGCTCGTTACGTGAATGTCTCCCTTGTCTGTGTTCGCGACAGCCGTTGGTCATCAAGACAGCGCGTCGACCCAAGCGATGCGAGACAAACGATGTTAACAATTTGTTGCACAGCCAGTGCAGACTGTCACGGTACGGGATTTCAATATTCGCGAACACAAGGGCGCGCCGGCGCCCGCGAACATCGGAGGGAGCTCCAGCAACGTCCAGCGGCAGCCGTGTAATGGCGCACTTCTTTTGCCTCTTGTGTGCTACGTTGTTCCGTCGCGCATCACTTGCCAGGCGTCTGGGCGGCACACGGTCATCGCGGACGGGGCTCATTGGCCGCATCCTGCTGCTGACGGTGATGCTGCCATTGCTGCCAGGAGGCGGGTCGTGTTAGCCTTGCTGATGATAGTGCCCGTCCACGAGGAAGTCGCTGGACGACGACGATGCTGGCCCTCGTCGCGCGCTTCTTTGTTGGCCCCGGCTCGGCGCGCCAGACAAAGCTTGACACACCAGAATTGGCAAATCGTGAGCGCATTCAACACGAGTGCCTGTCATTAAAGACGTGCGGGGGCGTCCGCCGGGCGCTTCGTCCCGGCGTCCTATCAACGAGCGCACCAAATGGCAGACACACGTAAGAACGCGCCTCCCGAATTGTGAGTCCCGAGAGAGGGGCATGCACTGAGCGGCACCTTGTGGTTTCCCGGATCTCGAGGAGCGAGCGATGCCGCCCAAGGGCTCCACAGCTGCCGTCGGCAGCCGGAGGCGGAGCGCTGGCCGCGTTTAACCCCGGTCCGCCATGGCGCCCTGCCGTCGGGCGCGCTTTCCGTTGTTGCGTCACCAAGCGGCGCAAGTCGGAACGCATGACGACGATTCCACGCTCCGCAAATATACACCTGTATGAAGTACCTGGGCCGGATGCGCGGATTACGGCCGGTGAAGGTGTATTCTTTCTTGCTCGCTTCTTGGAAGGACTCTGGCATTCCTGTGTATAGTGCCAGATAATGCGACCAATCGTTTTTATGACTCGAATAATTCAAGGTCTGTTAGAATTGCTCGCAAACTTCGTGTTAAGATACTCATGTCAAGCTCGAAGGACAATAAGGGTATTCGTTGAGCCTAGTAGTTAATCGTTGCCGAGGAAGCCTCGCTCTATTGTAGGTCTTGTGGCACATGAACCTTGCTGCTTCTCATGCCTGTGCAGGCAAGCCATCGCGAGTGATGTCAAGGCGAATTTTCTAATGTTGAGGGAGAGCTCCAATATCACTTTTGCAGTATGCTGTGCGTGTACGTTTTCTTGGGATGGCTTTTTGAGAAAACGCGAATGAATACTGTCTAATATTGTACATGCTATAGCGTGCTTTGTTGCCTTTTAATAATAAGGATGGTGCTAACGTTCTATAGTTCCACAATTTACACAATTTAGCATTATTGCTTGAAATTGTTTGACTTGTGATAATTTGGTACGTGCTATATATTTGCCGATTTGCTTGTTTGCGGAGTGTTTGTTGTGACTATTCATAAAAATTATGCATTGTAAGTCATGTCGTTACACAAACTTATAAAATATATTTATAATCACATTGACTTCTCGAAAGGATGGATGTGCTACTAGGTGCCGTGCTACGGAAACTCCCTGTCCATGTTTCAACGTGTAGTGTGTGCACTGCACCCACGTTGAGTCACGCCTCACGTGACACGCAAAAATCACGCGTTGTTACACGCTGACATATTGGCCAATGAGACCGGTCTATGTATCAAGCGCCCCGGTCGTTTTCACATATTTTCACATTTCCGCCTCACTCCACGTTGAGGCGGAAATACTTTGCCACTGTTTACATAAAATTGTTGCGTATAATTACAAAAACTGGTCAATTAGGCTTTTGATTCTTAACTTGGTGGCAGGTGATTATATTGTTATATGCACTCAGGAAAGGTTTAAAAGGGAAGGTTAATGTGAACGGAGGCACGAATGACCATGGTGATCGATGAAGCAGCGTCGTCCTATTCTTCTACAGCTTCCCTCGGTGTCCACTTGCAGGTACACTTCTTGGTAACAATCCTCCTTTCTCAGAAGAAGCCCTCCGGGCGAGTCATTCCTGAATCCTTCGTCTAAATGGCTTCAAGCGGGAAACTCGCGTTCCCTCAGTTATGGGTGAACGACGGCGACTTGAAGTGAGGCGCGCTATCTCGTAATTGACCTCGCTTAGGCGGTGGAAAATAACAAATGACCCCGTGTAGTCTTCGAGAAGTTTTTTGATTTAAGCCACGTCGCCGTGCGGGTGTCCAGAGCCATACCAAATCACCGGGAACATAGGTGACGTGTCGTCGTTGACTGTGGTAACATGTTTCAGAAAAGTCTTGCGCGCCCAATGTACGTAAGCGTGCAAGTCGCCGAGCCTCTTATGCGTGACACGACGTCTACAGACGATAGGCAAATAGTTCTGGGTAACAAAAGGAAAGATAGTGTCCAGCGTGTGGCGGGGTGAACAAGCGTAGATGAGTAAGAAAAGGCTACAACCTGTTGATTCGTGTTTCGCAGAGTTTTAAGCGCATGTCACGAATGGTAACACTTCGTCCCAGTTCTTGTGGTCCGGAGCGACGTACATCGAAAACACGTTGATTAATGTTTGGTGTGTGCGCTTGATCAGTCCATTAGTTTGTGGGTGGTATAGGCTGTCGAGTGTCTGAACTCGAAGGCACACGAGCGCTGTAATTTGTCAAAAACATTGGCAGTAAGTGGCGCCCATGGTCACTTATTATCACTTGAGGAGGCCCGTGCATGGTGAACGATGGAGTGGAGTATGAATTAGGAAACCTATATATGCTGCCGTGGCGGAGGATAAGGCCGCCGTCTCGCAATGCTATGTTATGTAGTCAGCTCAAACCATTATCCACTTGTTGCCTCTCGACGAACGTGGGAACGGGCTGATCAGGTTTATGCCGACCTTTTCAAAAAGAGTGCTAGGTGGCGTTATTGGTTGCAAGTAACCGACCGGAGCTTAGGTAGCTCACTTGTGGCTCTGACATTGTGTACAACTAGCCACATATAGGTCTCCACCAGTTTTGCGCATTTGGGGCCAGGGGAATCGGTCTTTGATGCGACTTAGTGTTCGCCGGTCCCTATAGGTGACCAGGTGTCGGGTCATCGTGCGTAATACGCAGAACAAACGTGTGTAGAGAATCGGGAACCACCAGTAAGAAATGAGCACTCGTCGTTGACAAGTTCCTCTTGTAAAGAAGACCATCTCTGGTGCAAAACAGTCCTTCGGTTACCGAGCCCTGCGTTGGAGGGAAAAGACTTTTAAATGTGAAGTCTTTACGCTGCTCAGCGGCGAAAGTCAATGTGTCGGGGAAGTCAGCTGACAGGGACGCGACAAGATGGTCAAAGTTGTCAGCTTCGTAATCTGTCATATATGGGCATCCTGGAAAGGCCATCCGCGTCAGCATGTAGGCGGCCACTTTTGTAAGAAACAGTGAACACATATTCTTGTACACAAGGGGCCCATAGATCGAGGCGTCCAGACGGGTCACAAAGGTTGACCAGCCAGCACAGGGAATGGTGGTCTGTCACTATGGTAAACGGGTGACCGTAAACGTACGAGTGAAACTGTTTCACAGAAAATACTACTGCGAGGCATTCCTGCTCGGTTACAGTATAGGCGCGTTCGCTCTTGCTAAGAAAACGGCTTGCACTATACGACATGTTCTTTGTTTCCAGAACGTTGACCGAGAACGAACTCGATGCCGACACCACTTGCGTGTGTGTGTGAATCTCTGTTGAAGACGAAGGGTCGAGGTGCAGAAGTATTGGTTGTGAAGTTAGGAGAAACTTCAGCTGGCAAAAAGGGGCATCACACTCGGAGTCCACTGAAAGGGAGTGGTCTTGTGTAGAAGATTCGTCAGGGTGTAGCAGATATCCGCAAGCCGGATATAAACCGCCGGAAATATGAGCAGAGCCCTACGAAGTGAAGCTGTTTCAGATTTAGGTGGTTCAAATGATGCAATGGCTGCTGTCCTCTGTGGGTCGGGTGTTATGTCATCTTTATCCACGAGATGCCCTCACACTAAAATGCGGCGCTCTGCAAAATGGCACTTTTAATTTAACACAAGCCCCGCCTTTTCCATACAGTCCAGCACAATATCCAAACGAGTATTGTGCTCCTGAACTGTGCGTGCAAAAATCACAACATCATCAAGGCAGCACATACAAATACGCCATTTCGAACCCCGCAGTCTTGTGTCAATGAATCTTTCGAATGTCACAGGCAAATTACACAATTCGAATGGCAACACGTTGAATTAGTAAAGGCCGTCTGGGGTAACGAATGTTGTTTTTTTTTTCTTGTCAGCTGCGTGCATGCAAATTTGGCAATAACCGGATCTTAGATCAGCGAAGGAAAAATAGGAAGCCAAACGTAAGCAGTCTATGGCGTCATCATACGTGGTAGCGGATAGACGTCCTTCTTGGTAACGGAATTCAGTCGGTGATATATAGTGTACAAGAATCTCCACGTACCATCGTTCTTCTTCACAAGAGTGACCGGTGTGGCCCTGGGGCTTGCCGATTCTTGATCCATCCTCTTCTTTAGCATCTCTTGGACTGACTCGTTGGTAATCTTGCGCTCTGATGGTGCCACTCTGTGAGGTTTTTGCCGTATAGAATTCGCCGACGAGGTGTTGATCTGATGACGTATTCGAGAAGCTTGAATGGAAGAGGTTTGGATGCTTTTGGTTAAGTCGAACAGCTTACCGTGCTTGAAGAGGACGACGAGAAGGGCGCGACGTTCGCTTTGGCTTATAGTGACTGGCTGACAATTTGCAGGAGTTAAGAATCTTCTGAACGTTGAGAGGCTACACGTCCGTTTCCGCGTGCATCATCAACAAGCGCTATGAACGTCGTAGAGAACTCGGGTTTGTATATAGCGGGTTTCATTCCACCAGGCAACACTGCAGGCTCCATTGAGCTGTTGATTGCCCAAACACATCTGCTTCCATTACCTATCGACGTTGTTTTTCACACAGGCTAAATGAATCGCTCCGAGTATGGCGTCGAACAGAAGCAAGGTAGTTACAAGACAGTGGAACGCACAGGGCAGATAAGGCAGGAACGACCGTGTCCATGGAGACAGCAGACGTGCAGTCATCACAGGATGAATCGGACAATAGTGCAGCAGAAAAACTACCACGCACGGTAAGTTACCCACTTCTACAGTCGACTGTTGCTCGACACTCCCGCAGAAAGTCTATTCCCAAAACAAGAGCATGCGTGAATCGCGCAATAACAGCAAATTCTGCGGGAAACACATTGCTGCACAAGGGCACATTAACACTACAAACTCCCACAGGACACAACGCGTAACTACTCATACCCCGCAATGTCACACCACATTTCAAACAAAACTTCACCTTTGACCCAAGAATGTTCGTGAATTTAGGCTCATCACACAAATAGTCACACCAGTATCTACAAGGGTCATGGTAAGTACGTCATCAATAAGCACGTGGACTTTGTTTTTTTAACATACACACTGACGGAGGAATATCTGTTGATAGTGTCCGGGATCCTGCGGCCTCACCCCTATTGGCCGCACCGACTAGTTCCCCGACGGTGCTGATTGCGTGCGACGCCGCGGCGATGGGGATCGTGGAGCACATGGAGCTGCTGGCGGAGTTAAGCTTCGATCGGAGGCCGGCTACGAGTGTAGCGTAAACCGGCAGGGTTGTGTGAGGGTCCTGGCATAGAGTACCTGTGGTAAAAAGGCTGGGTAGCATGGACAGCGGATCTCGCTCGTATATGAAGGACGATAGTTGCAAACACCACAGCTCTAACGCACGGGCAGAGGACGAGACGCTCGTGGCTGCCAAGAGTAACCAGTCCTCTGAGTTCTGTGAGTAGGCCTAGCATGGTAGTATAGTGCTCTTCACGACAGCGTAGCCAGCCCGACATACGCTGAGGGAAATGTGGTGGACGCAAGCGTCGTTCGTCGTTGGATGGCGGCTGGTACGAAAAAGCAGATTGCCGTGTGCCTCTGCAGAATACGTCTAGATCAGACGGTAAGTTGGGCCAGTTGGTTAGGATCCATCGTGAACTTACTTACAGCGCAACACCAGAAAAAATACAGGACAGGGAAAGAGTAGACAGCGCCGTCTTTTCTTTCTGTTCTACTCCTTCCCTGTCCTATATTTTTTTCTGGTGTTGCGCTGTAAGTAAGTTCACGATACGTCTAGATATGCTGAATTAACCAATGGGTGCCATGGAGCTAGAGAAGCCGCAGTTCATGCTGGTTGGGCGCCTCGTACATAGCCACCTTGAAAGTCGCTGGGGCCTCTAGAGACGTGGGAGATTTGCTGACATCGGAGCAATTCTTCTCCTAGAATCTGCCGGATTGCCGACGCGAGGTCATCTGGCGCCATGGTGTCGACAATAGCCACCGTAGGGAGGTTAGAGAGGCGGCCGAATTTCGGCGCTATCCGCCGCATCTTCAGCGCTTCAAATGTGCCACAATGCTTCACCACATCGGATGCCGCGGTTAAGCTCTCTTTTACAAGTGGGAAATTATAAACATCTCCCGCTATACTTTTCAAAATGTTTCCAACCTTATCCTCTTCAAGCATCCCGACATTCACTGTATTGCAGAGCTTCAATACTTCTTCAATGCATACACGCTACATGCCTCTACTAGTAGCTGTGCCCTCTGAGCCCATGTCTGCTCCGCCCACTCGAGTTGGAATCTCCGAAGCACTTCTTTACTTCTTCAACAAAGTTATCCAAAGATGTGAACATATCCTCATGGTTCTCATACCACACGAGAGCTGTGTCACATAGTAAAAACACAACATGGTTGAGCTGTTCTGTCGTGTCCCAGCCATTGCTTCTGCTTATCCTCTTATAATCATTCAGCCAGTCATCTATGTCTTCTACAGACGTCCCGCCAAAGTTCGGCGAAACCCAGTAGTATATGGCAAGCAACCCAACGGTATCGCCCTGGTCCTGAACCCATCGGCTGGAGCTCTGGTCCTGTACCACTGATCTAGACCTCTATCACTGACATGTTTGGTTGGGATACAGCAAAAAAAGCAGCGGTATAAGTTTCCGAAGAGCCAAAAATGGCACGAAATAAGAGATGATCATGTATTCAAGATCTTTAACATAAATTGCCGTAGTGTTGTTAATAAAGCTTGAAGGCATGCTGTTGTCACATGACGCGGACGTTGACATGCTCAGAGAGACGTGGTTGCATAGCGAAATATTTGATAGTGAAGGAATGAAAAAGGAATGAAAACAGGGGGAAAAGAATGGCAGGGAGGTTAACCAGCCTATAGGCAGCCGGTTTGCTACCCTGCGCATGGGAGAGGGATGGGGGAGATCAAAGATAGAGAGCAGAGAGGGAGGAGAGAAACACAGCACATTCTGCAGCACACGCGCACACACTCAGTCATAGTCCAGTCTTGTCTTTCGCGGTGTGTGACGTTGCTGTTACAGTCGCTTGTTCAAGTCCGTGTCGCGTAGGAATTTCAACAGAGCTTTCGTCGCTTTCTGTTGCAGTGTCTTCTCTCGGGCACTTGACAGAATAGTGTCCACAGACATTTGGCTGTTGTCGATGCGCGCAAAAGCGGACGCCAGTGACTGTCTCTGGATTTCATACAACGCACAGTCACACAGGATGTGGTGTAGCGTCTCTTCGCAATGACAGGCACCGCAGAGAGCGTTGTCGGCCATTCCTATGACAAAGGAATAAGATTTTGTAAATGCCACTCCTAGCCAATTTGCCCCTCATAGCTATAAGGTCTTTTGTGGCGACCGTGACAAAAGAGGTGGAGGTGTGGCTATTTTGTTTAAACCGTCAATACAGCTTTTTAGAATACCTGATGCACAATACATTGAAGCTGTCTTCCGTAAAGCATATATAAACAAAGTCCGCTTTGTACTTGCGAGTTTTTTACGGGCCTCTTAGCTCTTCTGCAGTGGTACCATACTTGAAAACTTAAGGGAATACTTACAATTTCATGTAAGAACAAATGATCGCTTAATACTGGCAGGAGAGTTGGATTTACCTAACGTTGCTTTGCAGAACTTCTCATCGCATTCATCGAATGTTGATGACAACGCAGTGTTGGATGTCGTAATAACAATCGACTTGTTGCAAATGGTAGATAAACTGACGAGAATAGGAGGATCAATTTTTGACTTACTTTTTGTAAGTGGTGCCATTAAAAATCAGAGAACCTGTAAGGTCATCAAGGGCATTTCTGACGATAAATCTGTCCTGGTGCGTTTGTCGAACGTTTATTTTTACCGCCAAAACACTATACTATAATTTCCTAACTTTTCCAGTGCTGATGACGAATGTATTATAGATATGCTCAATTTCTACTTCGATTATTTTGAAAGCAGTACTTGTACTGTGAATTACTTATGGCTTCCCTTTAAAGACAATGTCTTTGCATGTACACAGCGTTTTGTGCCCGAAATTGTGAAAAAACCTGTGCGACCGTAGCCTACGAATTTCCAGGGAGGCATTATGATTGCAACAAAGACTAAAAAGGTGAAAATCAAAATGGAGAACAAATATCGCGTTGCAATCTCGCGCCGGAGAAACTTCCAAATAACTAAAGAAGAAAATAATTACTGACAAAGAAAAGTACTATGGTACTCTCTTGCCTACATTCACTCAAACGTCTCCAGAAAGGTTCTGGTGCCAAATGACGCCTAAATCTTCTGTCACTACTGAATTCATGATAGATGGCGATTGTGTAAAAAATGAGAGCGCAATCTCTTCCGCTTTCAACAAAATTTTTCAGTCGGTATTCACAAAAGGTAATGGTTGCATTCCCAAATTTTTCGTACCACTCTCTTTTATAACTTATGTTGTTATTTCGGAGAGTGGGGCGTGTAAATTGCTCTTAACCCTTGATATTAAAAAGCCACCGGGACGGCGCGGCATACCGAATGCGTTTTTAAAGCGCTAAGTAGAATGGTGTGCTAAATACTTGCATGTTGTATCCTTAAAGGGTCAGTCATTAGACTCCGAAACGCGAAGGAAAAGCTCGCGCATTTTTCCTGCGCGTGACCAACCTCCTTCCACGCGCGATGACACCAACTCGGCGATCGGCGATGTGACGCAGCACGCAGCTCTTCGATTGGTCTGAACCAGGTCTCAACAAACAGTAATGAAGTCAGCGTTCCTGCGCCTTTCGGAGCCTGTTGACTGGGCCTTTAAGCGACGGATCGTTACCGGATGGCTGGAGTACAGCTGAAATCAAACCTTTGCGCAAATCAGGAAAAAAGTCACACGTCGAGAACTGCCAACCCGTATCACTAACTTATACGCCATGCAAATTTTAGAACATATAGCTCATGAACACATAGTAGGTTTCTTGGAAGAGC
Source organism: Rhipicephalus annulatus (assembly GCA_013436015.1). Lineage (NCBI taxonomy): Eukaryota > Metazoa > Arthropoda > Arachnida > Ixodida > Ixodidae > Rhipicephalus > Rhipicephalus annulatus. Next base: position 60,723 of record WOVY01005177.1, on the reverse strand, counting down.
ACAAAGTACTCGTGGATTTAGAAAATATTTTGAGGCGTAGATTTCCTACGTGTACTCAATTAGTTGAAACCATGCATGACTTTCGCGCAGTCGAATAATGAAGGAAAACAAAGAGACGCTGAATTTTGGTGATTTGACCAGGTGTCGCATAATAAATTACTTCGTATAAGTTATTGCATAAAAACGATCAGATACTTGCTTGGATTACAGCCTACATATGTTACAGACGCCCAATCGTCACCTTAAACAATGCTTCTTCTATAAACGCGTTGAGATTGTTTCTGGTGTCCCCCAGGGGTCAGTTTTAGGACCACTTTTATTTTTAATATTTATTAATGATATTGTGGCAGAGCTTTCTGTTTTCGTGAAAATTTATGCAAATGACTGTATTTTATATCTTAAAGGGTCACTCACCAGGCTCTCAAAATACAAAAAAAGAGCGCAGTATTCTTTCCTGATATTTCTCGTCCTTCCTAATTGGTGCACTACTGTGACGTAGACAGAAGTTCCCATGACGTCTACAGCATGCATGCTCTCGATTTGTTAATATACGGGAAATACCACATGTGATTTGCCTCATGCACTGATTTGCCTTGCAGCCACCCATGCTCTCTTCTTTGTCTCGGATGAATATCGTGCACAATCAACCGATCAAACTCACTTTTTGGTGTGTTTACAACTGCGTAAGTGGTGATAACAGCGTGCAGCTGAGAAGCACGAAATCCTGATAGCGCTTAGTGCTGATATTGTTCAGGTGCATTCAAGAACTAAGGGGCGAGGAGGATGCATCTTGTGTATGAAGGAGAGGAGAAAATCACCCCCCTCGTTTTTAAACGCGGTGTGGTGAGAGGCCTTTTAAGGTATGTTCAGTTGATGATCAGGTGCGCCTAAATAAGGACCTGGCAAAGGTCATTACATGGTGCAAAAGATGGCAAATGGTAATTAATTTTGATGAAACTGTTTATATGAGAATTGCCAACAAAAAGACCTCTTAATATAAATATGGTGTGAACGGTGTATCGCTATTAGAAGTAACACATTACAAATATTTGGGCCGGTGGATCACTAATATAACTGGAGTAAGCACATTTATAGTGTTGTTTTCGACTGTTTTTTATGAGACGCACATTGAAGTCATCCACGCCTATTGTTCGTTTCTTAACCTACAATTCATACACTCGACCGTTGTGTGAATATGCAGTGATTATCTGGGACCCTTCAATTTTAACTAATGTTAAAAAACTTCAACGTGTACAGCATAAGGTAGTTCAATGCATTTTTAATTCCTATGGGCGCACATCTATGAGTTAGCTAATTATACGCAGTGGACTACCCGGTGACGGACTACCCGGTTTATTTTTTGTATCAGCTCGTAAATGGTCATTATAACGTCAACACTTCGAATTATTTTTCTTACTCAACAAGTTATGAAACAAGGCAAAGCCATGCTTCAACAATAATCCTCTTTACCACAAGGAATAACTGTTTTAAATATCCTTTTCGATCTCGGACTATAACGAACTGGAATAATCTTAAACCAATATAGTTTCTCAAAAGCCTTTAACCATGTTTGAAAACATCTGAAAATGTTATCAATTTTTTGTGTTATTTCATTCGTTTGTTACCAGGGTTTTTTTTTTCTTACAAATATTTGAAGAAAGTCTGCAATTCGTGTGTACTATACTGCTGGCATTTTTTATGTATAACCACCCTGCTAAGATCTGAGAACAGATCGCAGTATCTATAAATTAAAAAGTATCTCAATAGGCGATGGCGGGAGTCCGGTAAGGCGGTGGCTGCGGCGAAGTCCGGGTAGTATAGTGCTTCCGTCGTTGGGTTCGTCGTACCCCACACCTCCACCACTCTGTTACGCACTCAGGAAAGCTTTAAAGAAGAAGTTTAATCAGAGAGGAGGCACGAAAGACAGTGGTGATCACCGAAGCAGCGTCGCTGTTCTCCTCCTCTTCCCCAGCTTCTCTCGGTTTCCACTTGCACGTACACTTCTTCGTAACAATACCATGAAGTTTAGTGCATGCCAAATTATGGCACACTTTTTCTTGAGTGGGGGGGGGGGGGCAAGAAGGTAGCACGTAGTTCTCGGTGGTCATCATCGAACTTTACTGGCGGAAAAGAAACTGATCTCGCCTAACAAATTTTTCCAGGAATGTTCTCGTTCGTGTTAGTCGCGTATTTCATAAAAAAATGTCCTTATTAGATTAACACCGCTGATATCTCTTATTCGAAGGTACCAGATCAAAATACGTATTGTAGAGCACATTGTGTGAGACATTGGCGTTAAAAAGCTTATTTTACGCTAACGGACTTATGAGTATACGTTAATCAGGCTAATACATACTGGGGTCAAATTGTGATGCTGAATAAGTTCGGATGAGTAATATGTTGAAGAGATTCAGTTCGATTGAGTCTGGTTAAACTGGATATTAGTGGCTCTGAGCCCGTATGAGCCTGGTTGCAAAAAAAAAAAATCTGCATTTGGGTGGGTCTCAATGTAACCTCTCGGAGTAGGATATATTTTTTCAGTGATTCTGAGTCAGAACCAATTTTTTTCGCCGACGTATGCTTGGCCCATACCCGCCATACCCTCTCCCTCCTTCCTTTACTCCTCCTCCTGGTTTCTCTATTCCACCCCCTTGCTACATAATATTATCTATGGCTATGCTAGGCTAGGAACTGCCTGGCACATACCCACTTTACCCTCCTCCTCCTTCCTTTCTTCCTCTCCCTGACTGCCTTCCCTATGCCAACCGCTTACATAGTATCTAAGGCTATCCTTTAACCTAGAGGTCTTAAAGGATGTCCTGCAGAATACCACGCATTCGTTTTTGACTAGTTATAAGCGCACCAATGTTGACATCGAGCTTGAGAAACTTCGCGCAATACGTCGTCGCGCGGACCGTAGGTACAGACGGACAGATTGCATGGATGGCTTGAGGCTGCCTAGGCACACTCAAAAGAAAATATAACGGCACATGGATAAACTGGCTTGGTGACGTTGGGCATCCTTGTGCGAGTCGTTGGATTTGCGAAAGCCCCTATCACTGATATGGAGAACTTTCCCGTGTCTTAGCACAACCTTTGGTAAGCGACATCCGTTTACATCTCTGGCACTTCACCTACAATGTAGAGAGACTGATGTCGCAGAATCCGTCTGTAGGAGAATTGCCGGCGAATCCAACTTCACAGAAACAAGAATGGCAACACTTGACCACCCACCGCTCTCACGTGATCCCCGCCTGTAGTGCCCGTTTTCTATGGATGAGCTAGAAGTGTCCCTGGCACTGTGCAGACGTTCTTCAGCACCCGGACCTGATGGCATTACGTATCGTGCGCTTTGTAACCTTGGAGACAGAGCTCGGCAGGCACTTTTACGCCTATACAACGACTCCTGGCAGACGGCTATGGTTTCCCAAGCACGGAAGTCAAGTCGCCTCATTCTGCGTCACAGAGCTGGTAAATCTCATATGGATATTGCCCCATACCGTCCTATCGCGCTTGCCAGTTGTGTGGGAATAACAATGGAATGAATGGTGCTAACACAAATGGAGTGGTATTTAGAACACTAAGAAATTTATCCAGTATCTATGACCGGATTCAGGCACGGCCATTCGTCAATCGGCAATGTTTTTGATCTGGTTACATATGTTGAACAGCAGAAATCCTGTAAAAACTTGTGTGCTGCCCTGTTTTTAGACGTTAAAGGGCCCTGCAACACTTTTTGAGCGTGGTTTAAAAACGCTGCTGAACGGTAGCACGTAGAGGCTTCCGAGAACACGTGAGCCAAATGTTATAGCACAGCACATCGCCTAGAGTTCACAATGAATTATCAAAATGCGCTTAATAGTGATTTTTCTTTTTTTAACGAATGACGGAGAGAAAACTGAAAAATCACTCGTAGAACGCCATCTATCAGCCATTGCCTGATTTGAACAAGGCGTGCTCGTTCGTGACAGGGATCGCCACGGGAGGCCGCGACTTGGCCAAGCGTGCACGCGCGATCACCATGAAAAGACCGTGTATTCGAAGGGAAAACAAGAAAAAGTGCTTAAGGTCACGAAGTGGGCGTGACGTATTTTCTTTGCCCATGCCATCCCTCCATGCTCAGCTTCCAGCGCTTTCGTCGGTACGAGAGAAAAAAGAATTTTATTCCAGAGTGTGACAAATCATTGTAACTCCGCTCGTACTCACCGATTCTTAAACTTTTTGCGGCGTTGAGCTAGTGAGGCAGTAAGCTCTTTTTAGTAAATCTGTTCCAGGTTACTTAAAAAGTGTTTCAGGGTACCTTTAGGAAGGCTTACGACAAAGTCACCCATGAAGCCATCCCTGGTGCTTTGAAAACAGTAGGTCTTGGTGGCAAGATATATATGTGGGTTTACAACTACTTACAGCTGAGATCATTTTGCGTGACGATAGCGAATGGTCCAACCCCTGAGCATTACAGTAGCCGAGGAGTCCCTCAAGAAAGAGTGCTAAGCCCTATACGCTTTTCAATCTGACCCTCATTGAACTAGTCGAGCATTTACCTTGCACTGTAGAACTTTCTATGCTGACGACATCTGCATTTGCACATCAGGTGTCACAAGGCTTCAGCTTCACGCTGGCCTTCAGAAGGCTGCCACAACGACAACATGCTACCTTTGTAAACAAGGTTTCGAGGTGTCCTGCGGAAAATGCGCAGTGGTAATTCACGCGGAAACCAATGTCTGCTTACAGCATATCGATTAACGAAGAACACATATCGTTCTGCAGAAGCCACGGGTTCTCAGGAGTCATAATACACAGAAACCTGTCGTGAACTCCACACGTGAACTATGTGAAGAAGTGGCTGATGACAACATGTCACATGCTCAAATTCCTTGCAGGCTAGAAATGGGGAGTGCCCATACCATCCATGCCACAACTGAGCATGGTGCTATTTATCGGATTCTTGCGGTACAGCTTACCTGCCATATATAACACCAGGAAGGATAACCTGCGAACAATTCAGAGCATTCAAGATCGCGAACTGGGGTGAGCACTGGGGCGAGCACTGGGGTGATATATGACGTTGCCAAAACTATTGCCAACTCGGACCTACCAGTCTTGATTAGGCTGGCTTTGAAAGATGCCATTATTACAAGTATATGTCGTATCGGGACATTACGATGCGTAACAATTACATTTAAGGACGAATCACTTCCATGGCACGCAAAAGTGGGCCACTTCCGACACGCATGTTCGCCTTGTATACCGAAACCACTTTGGTGCTGGAAGTGCATGACGTTAGGTCACGTAAGTGGTGCGTGCACGAACTCCACTGTTTGTTCCCGATGCACTGGGCACCACAACAAGGACACACACCAGGCCACGATACTGAAGGGCTCAAATAGCAATGGGCATCATGATGGCTCTTCGAAGGACTGTCTTTTTATTCGAAGGGAGCTAACACTACTGAAGAAAAGGGATAGAGATGACATCTCACACCGAGAAGCAGCTGCATCCATTACGTGACAACGGTCCCGTCGCCGGCGCTGCAACAAAGCCTTCAAAACCTCGTCGCATCGCGAAGCATGTCCAAAACCACCTCCACCTCTCCCACTCGGGCCAAACGCTGTCGGTTCCAAGAAAAGGGCGCTTCTGCTAGCAGTGGAGCTGACACGTCATTCTTACTACCCAGTCCGAATGCAGCTGTCTCAAAGGACAGTGACGCCTCTACGAACAATGCAGGTGACGCTTGGCCCAAACTCCCAAATATACATGCGCCTGATGAGAGGCATCAAACTTCGACAGTGAGGGACACTTCATCGATACCTCATAACTTAACGTATGAAGCATTCTGGTCAGGGCTATGCGCGTGCTGCTGAGCAAGATGCAGACCCCGACAGCCCAAAGCGTGTTGCAACTGCTTGACACCATCACTCCAGTTCCCGCAAGCCTTCAGAAGTCTGCTGCTTGAGAACGCAAGCGGCACCATCATTGCTTCACCATCGGCCAGATTTTGGGTGCATGGAAGCGCGCATACAAGTTAATGTAACGAATGCGCTCAATTGATTAAGACAGGGACGTGACTCCCCGTCTGTGATGTCAAGCACATAACTGCCATTTTGTCGATGGCATGAGTGACATTTCTCTTCTTTTCTCTCTCTCTAACTAAAATTCCCCTTACCCCCTCCCTTGTGCAAGGTAGCCTATCAGGCTCGGTCATGGTTAACCTCTCTGCCTTTCTTTCATCCTTATTCTCTCTTTCTGTCTCTCTCTATGGCTATGCTAGGCTACGAACTGCCGGCACATACCCCCTCTACCCTCCCCTCCTTTATTTCTTCCTCTCCCTGACGTGCCTATTCCGCCTCCTCTACAAATTATCTATGGCTACACTATGGTGGTGGTGGTAGTGGTTACAATGAAGAGGAAAAAGGCACCTAATTTCTGTCTGCCTTCAGGCGACACGGCGCAGTGCCTTATAGGGGTGGGGGGAAGGAGGGATAAAAATAATAGAAGGAAAATAGAAGGAGAAGAAGACAGCCAACGAGAGAAAAAAGAAGGAGATAGGAAAGTGGGGATCCGGTCGAAGCAGTCCAAGGGCGGGGCACCACAATGCGAGAGCTGCACGGTTTCAGGAGACCGCGGAGGGCGAACCGTCGGCGGGAGCTACGCTGAAGTCGGAGATCGCGAGGGCACAACCGTCCAGCTTGAAATCCTGCGAGCGAAAGCTACACTATGCTAGGAACTGCATGGCACATACGCGCTTTACCCTCCTCCTCCTTTCTTTATTCCTCTCCCTGATTTCTCTATTCCACCCCCTTACTACTCTACAAATTATTTATGGCGTATAATGACAGAGAGAGAAAAGAGAAGAGAAAGAGACAAAAACACTGTCAATCATTCCCTTCCTATTCCCCCGGCGTTGGGTAGCAAACCGGGCCTGTGCCTGGTTAACCTCTGAGCCTTCTCTGTTGTAGTTCTTGTCCTCCTACTCCTCATCTATGGCTATGCTATGCTAGGAAAAGCCTGGCACATACCCGCTTTACCCTCCCCTTCCTTTGTTCCTGTCATGGCTTCCCTATTCGCTCCCTTCACTATAGACTATACATCATCTTTAGCTATGCTAGGTGCCACCTGGCACATACCCGCTTTACCTCTCCTCTCTGTTCTTCCTCTCCCTGACTTTCCTCTTCACTCCTTTGTATTATATATTACTTATGACTATGCTATGCTAGAAGCTGCCTGGCATATACCCGCTTTACCTTCTCCATTCTTTCATTCCTTCCTCCTCATGCACGCTTCTCTTTCACAACCGCTTGCTATAATATATGCATGGCTATACTATGCTATAAGACCTGCTTGGCAAATACCTTTTTATGTGACCCTTGTCCGACGAACGGGTGGAACGCAAGACTTAAACAGCCCCGCTATTAAAAAAAAGATATTCACATTTATTTCGAATAAAGGTTTGGTGTACATTGCCACTGCCGTGTATGCAGGTTACAGCGGCTAAGATTACTAACAGAAGATCCACGACTCCTGCCCGTGTATAGTGTCGGGATGCTTCTTTCTATAGAGTTTGCGTTGGCAGCTCCAGTCGACTGAGCTGTTCTTTCCGTGTCGGTAAAATGAATCGGCACTTTGCTTGCTTCCCCAGCTGAGCAGGCGCTCTCGATCGGGTTTTCGATCGCTTACACAGCGGTCGATAAATGCAAAGCGCCGACGAACTGCTTTAACGTCAGTCTGCTTCTGCATGAACGCGCATTTTTTGATGGCCGCCTCCAGTGCGCTCTTATTGCCAGACTTGTGCTCGATCCGTTTTTCGTATAATGCAAACATATATAGAGTAGGGCCGCCTCTCTCGTCACTCGATACTTTATATATATATATATATATATATATATATATATATATATATATATATATATATATATATATATATATATATACAAATCTCCGGTATCCAGAGCAGAGGGAAAGTGCTACATTTAACGAAGTTGCTTCGTGCAAAGAGGATTGACATTAACGAGCTTATGCAGGAAACCCCCGCTCAAGTTGGATGTCCCGATATATAGGTTGTCCGTGTTGTACTGTAGCCCTTGATTTCGTACAATATTGGATTTTTTTTCTGCCTGGGAGGCTATTATGTAAAAGATGTAAGTTCACGCACTATACGCCAAGGGTCGCCAGAAAGGCGGTGCTTACTCTGTATATATATATATATATATATATATATATATATATATATATATATATATATATATATATATATATATATATATATATATATATATATATATATATATTCTGTGTGTGTGTGTTTGTCCAGCGGAGTTTGGCTCGAAGGTCGCGGGTTCGATCCCGGCTGCTCTGATCGCATTTCGCTCGAGGCGAAATGCTGCAGCTACATGCATTGTGCACGATGTCAGTGCACGTTAAAGAACACGAGATGACCAAAATTTCGGTGCCACTATGGTGCATCTCATAATCATATCGTGGTTTCGGGACATAAAGCCCGAGATATATCAATATTAACCTCGACCTGGTGGTTATATATTGAAAGGATCACGCGTAGCGGGGATGATGGTTCCTTGCGTTGTCTGCTAGCCACGACATCTTTACATGTGCGTGTGCGGCGTGCACATCCTCATGGAGTTGCTTGCTGTGTTGTGTTTACGCATAAATCCATGGAGGCTGTTGCACTTGTGGATCTGGCTTTGGGACATAAGGAAGGATTTCTTGCAGCCATGTGGGTGAAAGCTCGAGACGCAACAGTTACACTAAATTGGCGTTACTGGCTCCAGTTCATTTTTTTTGAGACATCAATCATTTCCTCGATGGTGATAAGGAGGGAATTAGTGGCTAAAAATAAAAGTATATTGCTACGACTGTCACTTATTTGCTGTATTCAATACAGTTGAAATATTATCACTTAAAAAAAAACAGTGCTACAACATTGTAGTGGTTTCTGTCAATCTTCGAATGAAGGTTTTTTTTTTTTGGTAGTGCGAAGTCACTAACTTTTATACTTTGACATTGTTTGGTAAGCCTTGGGCTCAACTACACCTTTTCTCCTATCAGCAGAAACTTGGTAACGTAGCTCTCACATAGTAATGTCAAAAAGAACGTGTGGTCACTGAAGCAGCCGCAGGGTAGCATTACTTGTGCTCTTAGTGAAATGGGACAAACCTGCTCCGTAAAGCACAGGAAATTTTTGTGAATTCCACATTCAGGAGCTATATCGTAGAGTTTTAACTTCTCTGTAACATGCTCCTTATGCACACTAGATTTTTTTCCAGAGTGCTAAGAGAACTTCTGCGAAGCCACCCACTTTATATTGAAAGGAATAATTCATTCTTGTATCAGACTCACACTCGGGCGTCTGTTGTGTAGTTCAAACTCTTTAGCACCTTCCTTTTCAAGGCATCACAATTGTAGTTGTCGCAGTTATTTTTTAACTACTGCATGTTTAGCCTGCCAAGCTCAAGAACTGAACCTCGGGATATTAATTTTCTATATATAGTTATTTGTTTTTTTTGTTTGTTTACTTACATATTTGTTTAGTGCAGTTGCAACAAATCTCAAGCATCAACATTTCATCTAAGTACACTTTTGGAGGCCTTAATAATGCCATGCTGCAGTGCCATAAAAAAAAAGAAAGTTGGATTGTGGAATGACAGAATGCAGAGAAATATTATATTTGTTTTGCGCGCTTCTCGGCACCGTAATTACCGATTTAGATTTGACTAACTTTCGAAAGCACAGTTTGAGCACCGATTCTGTACCCAGCTCCATCGGGGTGCCATGCAGCCTGCACATCGGTTGGTTGGCTACGTATCTACGTGTACGTCTGACAGTGACATGCAAATATAATAAGGGAACAACCCGTAAGAGATGCGATACAGAAACGCGCTGCTGGGTACGTCAGCGCTACCATGTTTCAGGCACGTTTACTAACAGATGATGCCACCAAACATTTCATTCGTGAACCTTAGCCGCCTCATGGTTGTTCGTCGATGCTGCACCCTGCTATGGCTCAAGGCGTATATGATTCCATTCCGATGCGGCTTCACGAACAGCGCAACGAGAGTGCGACGAATTAAAGAGAGACAAACCAGGGTGAAAGGAGGACCGGAACACTGACTGTGGACGTGCGTCTCAGCCCCCAAATCAGTTCACGCGGCTGCTCCTATCTATACCCAGCTACGTCTTTTCGGTGTCCACCGCCGTCGTGTGTGTGTTGTTTTCACTGGTCCATGCAACTCGGCCTAATTATATCTTTGTAAAGCCTTTTTCTGCTCGCGACGAGAGCCCGTACATTATTAAAGAGCTCGCATGTGGCAGGCCGGGTCGGGCTCACGCAAAGGAAGATGTCAGACGCTTCCTCCTCCTCCTCAGCGTTCCCGCTCTTTGCTCAGTTCCCCTTTTGCTTCGAGCGGCCCCTTCTTTTTTACGTTGCGCCTCGTTTCGCGCAAGGCACTCTGCTTGAGACCCATTTAGGGGGAAATCATTTAATTATCCCGTTTGGCAGCAGCGCGGTGGCGGCACAGAGGCGCGCGGGAGGTGGGGACCGACGGCCGGGCTCAATCCCCCTCCCTAACCTAGGGCTGCGGCGGCTCGTCGCTCCGACCTCGACTCCGCGAGAACGCGCCAGCAATGGCCTGTATGGATATGTATAGGCTGCCCCCGGCCGGGATTAGACATATGTACCCTTTAATAAACAGCACGCGAACGCGAAATGTCCTGGGGACTTACGCAGTACGCGCCGCCATCGGCTTGTCACTCTTCGTTTGGCGCATTAAGAGGCGCTCTCGCTTTCTCAAGGCGCTACCGCTGCGCGGCAGCAGCTGCGGCCAGGCGCGCACAGATTTCGCAACAAGCACACTGTGAAGGCGGCTATGGGTGCCAGAAATAGCAAGGAGCCTCGTTGTTCATTCTGTACATGCGGTGTCGCAGCAGGGATAAAAAAGATGCGTCGTCGCTGTTGCAGGAAGGTGGAACCCCGGAAGTGCGCTCGTAAAATTGTAAGCACGGGATAGACGTATACAAGCTGTTTGATCGTCACTTTTCTCTCGCAAGGTTTAGCACGGTAATGGACCTTTTACAATTGTATCTATAGGAGGGGACGCTGGTCAGGGTACTGGTAGGTATCAAGAGATGCCACGGGGTGCTGGGCCAACGTTATGTATAGGTGAATGTGACCTGGTGATTGACTCTTGCCGTGGCTGGTTGGCACACAACACTTGCATCCCACATTCATGCAATGGTATATTATTCAAGGAACATTTTTCAGCCATTTTTTAATATATTTATGACGAAGGTGGATATAGCTTTTGGTATATTGCGCAAGTTTTTAATCTACGTTTAAAATTGCTTTTCTGAAAGTTTGCCTCATTACGCGCAAGCGCGATCACCACATCTGTGAAATCGTTTTCATAAAGTGTGTCCCCGCAAGGAGTGCCACCAGAGGTTAAGCGGGAGAAGCAGAAAGACGTAGTGACCAAAGAGGCCTTGTCAGCAAGGAACAACAAGACGAGTGCGTGAAAAAAAAAAACTGACGTTCTAACTACATCAACCACCATGGCATATGGTTGCCCAAAGAAATTGGAAACACATCTCACTCGATGGCACTGAGCATCATGATTTCCCAATGTTGGAGTCAAGGGGTGGCAGGTCAACAAGTATTGTGAGGCTCAAACGTGAATTCCCCATTAACATAAAATCGTTGTCGTGAAGTGCGTCAAAGTAATTTCGGTTAACGTAAGGAAGCGCTCTAGTGGCAATGAAGAAGGGAGTGCCAATGTGCCTTCGCGTCGCCGGCGTTCACGGAGTCCTGAAGCTGCGATACTTGTCTGCTACATTAGGTTCCACATTTTCTGCACATTTTCTCCGTGGACCTATTCTCACCCTGCCAGGTGTTATTATTTGTTCAAATGCTGAGTATCTGCCACCTTCAACTTAGCAGCCCATGACTTACATCCTTGATCAAAATATTGAAGCTATGTAGAACTAGTAGAACTATATAGAACTATATAGAAAAGAGAGAGTTTTTAACCAGAATCAATCAGAGTTCGAGTTTTGTCTATGCGTACAAGTCTTTTGGGCACAATTACGTGCTAATTAACAATAACGCGTTAAGGTCAGAAAAAGATGGGATATAATCCCTACAAAAGGAATGCAGTAATTTTCACACGCAGCCCACGCTGCGACATCTGAGGACCTGCACTGAGCACTACTTCAAACGCAGGAGTCGTCAATACCAGCCCTGGAAAGATACTTGAAAGGACTTATAGTAATAATTAAACAATTTCCAGGATATTACGTGCCCAAACAATAACTTGATTATGGGAGACGCCGTAGAGGAACTGCGCCTTACCGTCGACCACCAGGTGTTCTTTAATCTGAACCCAATCTACGCACGCGGGTGTTCATTGTATGTCTTCTGCATCAAATTGCGGCCGCCGTGGCTGGAAGAAATCTTAGGGGCTTAGCTACGGCGCAGGTAAAGGTAGGATCGGCGCTCAATGATGGTAACTCCTCAATCTTTAGAGAGAGGGATGTCAAATCCGCCTTTCGTTCGGGAAAGAATGCTGGCACAATCAAGTTAAATGAGATAGATAGATAGATAGATAGATAGATAGATAGATAGATAGATAGATAGATAGATAGATAGATAGATAGATAGATAGATAGATAGATAGATAGATAGATAGATAGATAGATAGATAGATAGATAGATAGATAGATAGATAGATAGATAGATAGATAGATAGATCACATGTACAGAATTACTGCCTTCCACTATTTCTGACTGCCGCTTGCTGAACGCTGACATGCATGAGCCGCTTATACGGCGGACGTCACCCAAATTCGCTGGGCGCTTTATAGCTTGCTTTCTTTCCAGGTGGCGCTCTATGCGGTGAACTGCACATCTGCAGTATGATGTCTAATTCTGCAGTATTTTTGTGAATTGTGCCTATACGGAGATTCCTGCACATAGAGTCTGCACCCGGAGAGCATATCTGTTGCCATTGCTATCCATCGATTTGATACTTTCCCACAAAGACCAATAGGTAGTTTTTGGCAAAGATATCTCTCATTCGCCGTTTTTTTTTTACACTCCATTCAACGTTTGTACCTGGATTTCCTAGCAAACAAATAATTCGATGACTCTGGCAGAGACAAATCCTGATGAACGGATTCTATAGCTAGACGCTTCGACAGTCCTAATTAATGCTTGAAATTCACAGAAAAAAATCTTCTCCGCACATAACAAAATGCTGTGAGAGTCCTTCAATTGAAAATAATGATGTTTAAGGATGGCCAGAGGCGCTCTTTACTGGGCGCGAACTATTTGTGTGTGTCTATGGGCATTTTAATGGCAGTGCCTCAATTATTCCATCTTGACTTTCGAGTACTGTGCTGTCGTGCAGCCACAGAATGCACGACAGCACAGAATGAGAAGCAAAAAAAAAGCAAACAAAGGAAAGACGTACCACGCGACTGGCAGGGGTCACATGCTGGCTGCACATTAGGACTCGTTGGAGCACTGAACTCCCGTTTTAGTCGGATGCGGCTTCACCCTGCTGTCACTCGCACTTAGGCAGGAGGCACACGCTGGCAGCCCGCGCACAAGCGGCTTGCCTCCGCCCGTTTTATAATTCAGCCGGTGCTTTTCGGTGTCCCGGGCTTACACAGATGCAATTAGAGGTTGATCTAAAGGGACCCAAAGTTTCCTCGGTCTGAAAAGAGCATTCGCCTCGACAACTGACATGGTTCTTTGCAGGTGCGGTGCTCTCCGCGTGAGCCTTTGTGAGTGTTCGTGCGTCCTACATGCGCTGGTGTCAAGTCAGAGTTAATTTCTGGCCCCTCTGGTTCATCCATTCTGCATGTGTAACGTTGTACGTTCACTGGAAACCGTAGTACCGCAAATGGGATACTTCTTTTGTCATTTAAAAAAACAAAAAAATGCACACTGGTGTTAGCACCGCAGTCGAAGAGGGGGCAGGTTGCTTTATGCCGCGTGAAGGCGTTGAAAGTTGAAACACAAAAATTCCCAAAAGGTGAGATGTAAAAAGCTGAAATCTTCTCTTGATGACCATCAAAAATTAACGTTACAAGCATACTAGCTCAACCTCAACTGAGCCTCTGCAACACTTAAGTAGCAGTCATACCTGCATGATGGAAGTATAGTGCACCGGCGTATAGCCAGGAGGGTCGGAGTGAAAACACCTCTCCGAATTTTCGGAAATTTTTCATGCGTATATATACAAGCCCACATACCAAAACAGACACTAGCATACATAAGGACCTGGGCCCGGATTCACAAAACTCACTTACGAAAACATTTTTGCGCAAGAGAAATTTTGTAGCGTAAGTCGATTCACGAAACGAGAAAACGTCGTAAGAGGCCATAGTTGTCACATCGGCCGCTGCAAATAAAGCGCGCTGTGACTGCCCGGGAACATGTCAGCGATGGTGATGCAGTTGCTATATTTGCTTACGTCACCGAAAAGTGCTCGTAAGTGGATTCACGAAGCGAAATTGTGCGTAAAAACAGCATGGCTGAGAGAAAATCCTAAGAGTGGTCCGGACCACTCTTAGGAACAATGTGGCTACTTAGAACCTGCTGCCGCAGCGGTATACTTTGGTGCCCTGGCTGGTTTTGAGTTAATTCACGCCCATTAAGGGCTGCCTGATGACTGCTGGAGCGTTTTTATTTCTTTCGGCGCTTTGAGCTTCGCGTGTTCTTTCCCTTGTACGCAGTGGATGGTGTTGACAACCACCATCGTCCAATAAGTTCGAAGTCGCAGTAATTGAAGAATTCTATTGGGCGTCAATGGCATAAAACTACGCAGGTAAAGATTTGTGGTTGGATGAAAACCAATGTGATACGTGAATGGTCGGTGCATTCGAACGCGACATGGCATAGGATCAACCTTATTTGTTATGTTGTTGTGTTGCGCCCCATCTCATCCAATTAAAAGTGCGACTCGAGATCCTTACCTCATTGGTGGAAATTACCACCAAAGAGGTTAATGGGAGCACATTCTTTGCACACTATGGGAAATAAAAATGAGAGGAAGTTTTCAGTGAGTGGTTCCTAAAGTTTGTGCTCTAGTGTACTTTCATTGGCTCTAACTGTCCAATGGTTGCGATCTCTGAAATACAGCTGTCGATACACTTTGCGACGATCTGGAACAAAGCGTACTTTGTAAACCAAAGCGTATTAGGGGTGCGCGTGATTACGCATGGAACTACAAACAAATCATGCATCTTCACCTTCACTGTTCAGACACCGATATGGACCGTGATATTATGGCAAGCAATCGGAATGAAATGACCCTAGTAACTTTGTATGACACCGAAAATATGCAAACCCTCACGATTCTGGAGCAAACCTTGGCTGAGTTCATCCCTGCGTCAATTACCAGCCATTTAACTTGGCGCACGAACATCATTCAAACGTAGAGCGAGCCACTGACATGTATTTTGTGCAACGTAGCGACCAGTTGACCTGAGAATAATAGCGTTGCGAAGGCGAATCCCCTGTCGCATGCTCTGATCGAAGCAGACGACAAACGCCAGCAGACGACTGCTTGGCCGACAGGCACAGCTTGTGATTGGTTGTGAAGCAATACCCTCTACATCAGCTCACTCCGTGACGTTGCCAAACCACTTCTTTCATCTGGCACGCCTGTCCTGTTCGTCATATCACCCCCCTCGCACATAAGAGAAAATTTTGTCACGCCGTGAAAATAGTGCAAGTACTTTCTAAGAGCTCTCTTATCATCTTATGTGCTGCGCAGTTGTCGAAAACAACATGGCGTCGTAAACAGCATATCGGTCGGTGCGACTTTCAGCAAACGCTTCTCGCACGAGTTACTTCAGCGTTTGACCGGATGTGTTGTGATTACAGCAGCTCTTTCGGTGCGTGTAAGCAGTGCGGGAAGCTGTGGCAGTGCAATGGTGTACGGTGAAGCGCAGCGAAGCCTGTGCGTCGGTGTGGTTATCAAGCGGGGATCGGCGTCGATGTATCGATGGCAACTAGCACTCGAGAAGCCTGCAATGTGCGTTTGTGTGCCGGTAACAGTTCGTTCGCTTGACTTTCCAGTCTCTCAGTTTAGTGCTGTGCGACATTTCGGATTGGCAGTGTTTTGACACGTTACTTGAGTGACCCCAAGTACGTACGGAAACGTATGAACTACGCGCTCGGTTCTTGCTTCGCCACTAGTTAGCCCGTACGCTTCTATTTACTTGAGAGCAATGTACTGTTCGGGAGTGAAACGATGTTCGTTGTGAACAGTGGTGCTGTGTTGACGTTCCAAGACTTGTGAACAATCTGTGCTCGTGTGACCGAAACTTGAAAGACAGCGTTGATAACTGTTTTGCCCTGCGAAGTCGTGGTGGGGCAGCTTGGCGCTTTTGTTTGTTAAGTCGTCACTTCTCCTTTTTGTGATAACCATAGTCCTAGCGCTGTGATGTGATCAACCAAAACTGCGAGATGCTACTTTCTGTTGTGGATCGTGTTACTTTGGAAGTGCGCCTAGACTGTTCTTCGGTAACAAATTGAGAGTTCTATGTGGCAGCGAGAGCCCGTGAACGTCAAGCTTCCCTCCAGCCCCCCCCCCCCCAAAAAGCAAAGATTTCACCGGTGCCTTGCTTTGGATGAAGTTGTAGGCCAATATCGCCTAACTACAGGTTTCCGAGTTCGTCTGGCCATCGTTTTGCACGGCACTAGAGCCTTGACAACAGCCGGTCATGGCCAGTTCTTACACTTTATCAATAGACGTGCACACCTGGCCAGCCCTTCATTGCTGTCATTGGCAGCTTCCAGTCTGCAGATGCCCTTTGCCTGTTGGCCGTACTTAGTTCCTTATGACACCGACGGCTACTAAATGCTGCCATCGGTGAGTTCACCTTGCAGAACTAAATTTCACCGGTACTATAATTCACGCAGTTCTATAACGTGTGCAAGTTTTTAGGCCCATCAGATGTAATGATTCTCTATGGTAAGTTGAAACATGAAAAATTTACTACTACTGTTATATACATACATATATTATGAAGCAAATACATAAAAAGTTTTTTGTGATTTGATACAAGTGAGCTCTTTTTTGATTATGAGGTTGGGCCTGTCGATTGACCACGTTTGATAGTTAGAAAGTTAATGTGAATTTATTTTTCAGGAGCCAGGTTGCACTTGAAAAATTTATGTTATTTTGGAAAATTAGTTCTATAGATGATTACCACTGTGGTAGTACTAACTTCAGTAGGACATATATATTGCGGTACGTAAATTTTACATGAGGCTTCAGTTTATTTCAAAGTGATTATAGCAGATTTTGGTCACTTTAAGGAAGTGATAGCTTCCTCAAATAAGTATTAGAAGTGAGTGCTTTTATTGATTGTTTTTGAATATCTCGTTTTTGGCTCTTCACAGATCGCAGAGATTGGTTTGTTAAGGTCCTGTGATGCATCGGTTGCACATTCTGGCACATCAATCCTCATCATTACTTGGAGCACCTGTACAAAATTAGGAAGGACACGTTCTCCCTAACTGTGCAAGCCTATGTCACTGCTGGGACTGTTATCATTCAGCGGATGTGGCGTGGAAGCATGCATGGCAGCCTCATCTGGAAGGACTGCAATCTGCTTGGGAGCTTCGAGAGCACAAAACTGCCTAACGGCTGGCTGCAAGGTTAGTTTTTCTTTAATACATACGATTACGTAAACACCACTTACTGTGCACAAATTGAAAACCCAGGCATGGTTGCTTTCAGTGGATACCTGTAATATTCTTACACATAATTCTTATTCAACATTTATAGAACTAAATTGCAAGATAATTGAGAATGTTGAAAGCTGAAAGCCTGCAGCTTATGAATGAAACTCCAATATTCTGAGACTCAAAAGCTTGTGCTTTGAAACGAGCACAAATACTTTGTTTCCTTATTGAGCTCTCGAGCTTGTGACTCCCTCTGTAGATCAAGTGCTCTGGAAGGAAATAGCAAGTGGGTGAAAATCGCCTGGCTGTTCACAACTTGCAAGGAGAAAGACCTATTGAAGAAGCCTCAGATGACATAGGGCCAGTAACTGTGTCTTTTACCTAATGTAGCTTTTTCTCTCTCAGTGCTGTTGCTTGTGTTTCAGCCGAACATGTTCACCACGATTGCATAGTGATATATATTTTTCTACAAATTGTACCTGACCTGAGTATGCATTGTTGATCTCTAAAGGTGACGTTCAGTGTGTTTCAAAGCCATGGCTTCTCATTTCTCTGTCTGTGGTTAGCCTATTTCAGCAGCAGAGCGATGCAGCTAGCACACATGCAATCCAAGTCATGGAGCGCTCCTTTGGTGTTCTGTGCAGGACACAGCATATCCATCCGGCAAGACACTGGTATCAACAATAATGGTGAGTGTTGGTGGCACCTGTAGGAGCCCGTTGTGTTTGTTACGTATGATTATTTCCCCTGATCAAGTGCATCTTGAAAGGTTTTCTTCATTTAGAATAATAGATGTCAGTAACAAGCACACTCATAATCCACAAGTTCTTTGTGTCTTCTAGACTGCCCATTAGCTCCTATATGCGGTATGGTGAGCTGGCTATGTTAGACAGCCTTAAAGTTATCAACATTGGCTGTTGTGTTGTAATGCAGTCTAACTTGTGTTTCTTAGTGAACTTATTTGTGGTCTACTTCTCGCACCTAGTGTAAAGTCGAAATAAAAGAAACTCTATTGGCTTTTTATGCCTGTCAGAAATTTTATGCCTTCATCTATAACATTGTGGTTTTGCTCTTGTATCATATTAAATATACTTTCAGCCTTCACTGTTTGTGTGTGCGTGTGTTGAGGCTTGTCATTGGCTTCTGAAAATACAGTATCTGTAAATATGAGCACATAAGTGAGAATTATACACTCTTGCATGTAGCATGGTTGTAACAATGATCTGTATTTTTCTAAGTTCCAGTAGTAACAAGGGGTTCGGTGCTCCACAGTCATGTACAGTGTATCAAGAACAGAGCACAGAAGACCAACAAGTATAAAGGGACTGCCAGTGACTGTTCTCGTGCTCAAAGTTTACAACAGCTGAAAGAGCACATTGTGATGTCAGGAGCAGCTGCTGCTTAACTTCTTAGCAGTGCATTATTCAGCAGTTCCTTTGCTTGCATTCGAAATTATTTGAATTTTGCATGGAAGATACCAAACTATGACACTAATTTAAAGGCTGCTGTAGTGTTAGTGGGCAAATATTTTTGAGCTGAAGTTTTTAAAATGTGTGTGAAGTGCCTGCGCGCTTCTACATTTACATGCCAGAAATCACAACATCCATGGTCGCCAATGGTAACTGTGTTTGCATTCTTTGTAGTACAAGAAGTAAAGCCATGGATGCAGTAATCATGTACTTAGTCGATGGAATCCTTCAGTGTACACTCATCTGTATAGCACCAATGATGCCAGGAGTGTATAAGCTCTGGGAAGTGAATCTATGTGGATTATTTTATTTGAAAGGAAGAGGATCATCACTACTCCTAGTATATCTTAACAGTAGATTTTAGTGCTTAGGTATTATCCCACTGCCTGTCCGTCCTTCAACAGTCTACTTATCTACTGTGTAAGTGTAACTTTTTAACTGTATACTTTGCTCGGATAGGTTTGTTCATAATGTAATGCAAGTGACTTATCATCTATGCAGCTGTACTCAGACTAGAAATAAAAGTATTTATTTTTATATGTAGCTATAACATGCATTCACTTGTGTTTTCTAGGTGCCTGTACAATTGTTTAGCAATACAAAAGTGCTGATATACTCTAATATTGAACCTGGCATTTTAAAATAGTTTGTTAGTGGAAGTAAGAATAAGTTTACAACCAATATTACTATCCTCAGATGAACTGTGAAATCTGTGGAAATTTATTTACATTTTTCGAACTTTGTGAAGGCAAATGTTGTTATGTTCTTTTATTGTGGTCCCTGTTTCATGCAAATGACACATAATTACTTTGCAGTGGCATAGTATTAGTTGTTATTTTACACATATGTGCCGAGCAACATCGCAGTTGAGGCCAGCAGCAAGACATGCATGCAGTGCACTGGAGCATCACCTCACATAGTGTACAGTCTTTGCCCACCAGTAAACTCAATATTTTTCAAGCAGACTAATAGACAGCTGTATGGGAACTGTGTTGATGTGCAAACTTTGAAGTCTTCTTGAGGAGTGTTTTTCATCATTTTTGTCCAAGTGAAGTAGCTACCTAAGGTCACAACTGGTGGGAATGTGGTGGTTTCCTCTCTCCAAAAGCACTCTTACCAGCTGCCTCAATGTTAGCATGGGGTGAATTCACGAACTGGAAAAATAATTGGTCTTTGTTTTCTTGGCCCAAAGAGTCACTTCCACCGTTGAGCCAGCACGACGCAATAGAATAGAAACTTTTAGCTAAATAAAGTTGATTCTACTTTTGAGAAGTGTTTTGGGGAAACGAAATGGCACCTATAGCTGTCAGTATAAACACTGTTTGCACGAAGGAGCTTAGTAGCTTATAATTGTATTATTCATATATTGTCTAGAATTTACTCGCGTGGTGCCAACTTTCAGCCCAAGTGCCCTAACATGCTTTGTTAGTGGGTTGTGAATGAGCCAAGCTATGTAAATAAACAGAGTGATATTGCAGACATGTACAAAATATTGATGCACAGCCCTTTTCTTTAGCATGACATTGTCAGGGGCTTTATTCTTGTGTTTTTTTATAAAAACTGCTTGTCACTGGGCAGCAGCGGAAAACTATGCATCAAGCTTTTGCGAGATGGTTCGAGAAACACCGTGTTCAGACATAACAGTGCCGGTGTATTTCTCTCGTAAGTTACTTTCTGTAGTATATTCAAAATGAGTGTATTAGAATTGTTGTTTTATAGCCATTCATTTTAATATTTACACCTGAGTGTATGTATGTATGTATGTATGTATGTATGTATGTATGTATGTATGTATGTATGTATGTATGTATGTATGTATGTATGTATGTATGTATGTATGTATGTATGTATGTATGTATGTATGTATGTATTTATCTTTTAAATGAGAATCCGTTTATCATTGGTGAGTAAGTTTGGTAATGATTTGGCTGAATTTGTTTCTAGTTATTTCTCTTTTGAGCCATTATACAATTCAATTTGTTTTGTACTGCATAAAAATAAATGTAACCTTACACAGAATATGTGTGTTCAAAAAGTTGTTTCATTTACCAACCTACAGTCATGGGCAAGAAATTGGGTAAAATGGAACGAACCTGCGAAGATTAGTTTACAGCATAGCTACTCTACATGGCATATCTCGTACACATTGCGTTGGTTGAATATGTCGATTTCAACCTTTCAATTTTAATCAGAATAAGCAAGCTATCACCCGTGGTTATATATGTGTGAGAAAATTATGGATACTGTGATACCGGTTTGCAATGACAATTAAGGTCACAAACCTAGTCAAGCTGAATACACGATTTTTTTCCATGCACCTTTCATCTGCACTGGAACTGTTGTTAATAAAAATTAAACTTCAGCATTTAGAAATTTATTCTAGTAACCAAAAGCAGGGTATTTCTTTATCACACAAATCAAATTGCCATTGTTCTGTTCCATTCTG
Organism: Rhipicephalus annulatus; assembly: GCA_013436015.1. NCBI lineage: Eukaryota > Metazoa > Arthropoda > Arachnida > Ixodida > Ixodidae > Rhipicephalus > Rhipicephalus annulatus. The sequence continues at coordinate 39,101 of WOVY01005177.1, read as the reverse complement.
GACAATGGGGGACCCTCTCAGCAGAACTCGATTAACTGCTATAGTTCATTTTAACCATTGACAGCGACATTACACTGAAGCGTGCAGCATGACAAATAGCGGGAGAGAAGACACAAACTAATCACTCTGTTTGCGTCAGCTCTAACTGTCCGTGCTCTTTGGTCTTGCTGCATGTGATGACGCCCACCAAATTAGCACGAAAGCGTGTCCCTACAAAGGCAGTCAGCTTGGCTGCAAGCAGTTAGCTCACTGCATGTGTAGATTTTCTTCAAAACACCGTGAAGACTGATTGCTGGTCGAATATCCAAACACGTGAAAAGTGATATACCAGGTATGTTATTGGTATTTCAGTACTGGATACTTTTGCGATAAGAGAGGATGGAGGAGAAAATTATGAACCCTGAATTGTTTAATTTTTGAAGGAGCACAGTACAGCGCTTTTGAAACAAAAGGGGAGTGAAAGAAGCAAGTGCGAAAGCCTACTTCTCAAAAAATTAGTACCCGCCACCACGCATAATGTCAGGCCGGGCAACCTCTTGAAAAAAAAAGTGCTCAGTGATTCTGCGAATCGAACCAAGTACCTCGTAGATTGTAGTTGAGCGCTGTAACCGCTCGTCCACTGCAGCAGTGCTTGCATTCACCCTATTGCTGATATATCGTCATTCCTTCGAATGACGCCAAAGGCAAAAACGTCCAGTGAAACTTTGTCAAAAATAAAAAAATAGGTAGAATGCGTTTGCCCAAGGTTACTAGAACATAGAAACCATCACGTGTGACTGTATGACGGTGCGCTATTTACCTTGCACATTACTGTCATGACGTTGGGTTAGCCGGCTCTAACGTAGGCTGCCTTCTCATAGTGTGCCAAATATAAATAAGAAAATAAAAATATATATCGGCCTGTGACAACGCTAATCAACTATTATGAGTTCACTGTCACTAGTGTCACTTTCACTAGATGAATACTCAGTTTTTTCCTTATCGTTATTTAAGAAAGATTTGGCTCATTAACTCACAACTCTCCTAATTATCATTTATTCTTACATCTAAAGACAGTCGCACTTCATCTCGCTTTCTGTGTGGCTGTCACTCCCTTAAAACGCGTACTTCACTTTTTTATGCTCTCCAAGCATTTGACTCTGCTTTGCGGAAACTTTCCCTGACGTCTGCTGGGCCAGAAAATTGTCTTTGTTATCTATCAGTTTCAAGCTTTCGCGAAGCCGAAACGAGAGTCTCTCTCTCTCTCTCTTTTCATCCTTTTCGCACGTGTGATAACGTCTCTCGACCTCAAGACTCGTATACACGTCCCTTGCTTTGTTTGCGCACTCAAACAACGCTGGACGAAATATTTGCACCGTGTTTTGTGAAAAGCATCAGCACTGAGACACCTCCCGACGAGTCTCCCTCATTTTACGTAGACATATACCTAAGCGTTAGCGTATGCACGTTCTCGCATTCCGACTTTATAAACATGCTGCGGTGCATGGAACCAGCGAAATCGCGCTCACAATTTCATTTGATTACTGCTGCTATCTATTTCCGCACAATTCGTCTGCAGGCACCAAAGTCGCTCACGTGTCTTGTAATAAGAATATTGTAACAAAGGCTACCTTTGACTATAGGTACAAAACACCCTTACGTTCACCACTATACCGTGCTAGATTGCACCGAATTAGTTAAGTAGCAGCGCAGCTTCAATGAAACGTAAGGTAACTGGTCGCGTTAAATAGAGGAAAGCATTCGAGGCACATTTTAAAACATTGCATGCATCGATTTATGTGTGGTTTCATTTATGTGATGCACCTGGAGTGTTGTTTACTTGTACTTGGCGAGATAGTGCATGGATTGCTCGGTGGCTTAAGGCCATCGAGCAATTATTTTTTTTAGCTACAGTCGTTGATTAAAGGCGAGTGCTTGGCTTTGCACAGCCCACCAAAACGTCTATTACAACGTACGTGGCATCCCGTAAGCGCTGTAGCAGACGCTCGCGGAACTGAAACTTCGATGCAGCAAATCATTGGCTATCATCGTATACTCTCGATGCTAGACGCTTTGCGTGCAACCTCGATATTATCGGCACACACTTCTTTCTTTCCTTGTCGTTTCATCGGCTATCGTGTGTCCTCCTTGCCCTCTTAAGTGCCGAATAAGTTAAATTCATACCCGCGCTATAGCAATCCCTCCAGATAAGAGATTTTTTGGCTAAGAAAATGCGTAGCCAAAGAGAAAGCTTTGTGAATTCGCCCCTGATGAAACCCCCTTTCTTATCGATCCCCTCTCCTCGAAAAATTTCAGACTACGACATTGGCGTGGTGGATACGATACAGCGTTTGCCTAAACATTAAACTTCCGACCAGAATTATGAACCAAATTATACCAAGCATTTTTGTGTGCGCACGCATTTTTATTTGTCTATGTGTGGTTTCCCGGCTGCTTCATGCTAACATGTTTCCCACTTTGTCACCTTGCTATTATGAATAGTTCTGATGTCAGAGGTGTTTTTCTCTCTGTGTGTATGAATGCGGTACTTGGTATACTAGTAAGCATAATTAAAACCATTGTGGCCCCTCTCTGAGGCTGCCAAGATAACTGACTTGAGCTGTAAACATTGTTTGCTGTTGACTTGCACTTGTACTAATCCATGCATATTGTGTCTAGTCCTTTGGACCATGCGCACGTGCACTCGATGACGAAGTGGTACATGTCTCCGCTCACGCTGTAACTGCTGTTGCCAATATAACTTCTACATAGTCTACAGTGCAACTGCCTTGTCATACGCGTAACAATATGATATTTATACAACTAAATAGTCACCAGTAGAAGAAAGAGAGAGAGAGAATAAGGATGAAAGAAAGGCAGGGAGGTTAACCATGGCTGTGCCTGGTAGGCTACCTTGCACTGGGAAGGGGGTAAAGGGAATAAAAGTTAGAGAACAAGAAGTAGGGAAATGTCACTCATGCCGTCGACAAAACGGCAGTTATGTGCCATCACAGACGGTGGGTTACACCCGTGTCTTAATAAAATGAGCTCATTCGTTGCATTAAATTGTATGCGCGCTTCCGTGCACCCAAAATTTTGCCGATGGTGACGCCATAACGGTGCGCCCCGCTGTGGTGGTCTAGTGGCTAAGGTATACTCGGCTGCTGACCCGCAGGTCGCGGGATCGAATCCCGGCTGCGGCGGCTGCATTTACGGAGGCGAAAATGTAGGCCCGTGTGCTCAGATTTGGGTGCACGTGAAAGAACCCCATGTGGTCAAAATTTCCGGAGCTCTCCTACGGCGTCTCTCATAATCATATAGGGGTTTTGGGATGTTAAACTCCACATATCAATCAATCATAACGGTGCCGCTTGTGCCCTCAAGCAGTGGACTTCTGAAGGTTTGCGAGAACTGGAGTGATGCTGTCAAGCAGTTGGAACACACTTCAAGATGTCGGTATCGGCATCTTGCTCAGCAGCACGTCCATAGCACTGACCAGGGTGCTGACCATGCCGATAACTTGTCCTTCGTCCGTCAAGTTATGAAGTACCAATGAAGTGTCCCTCACTGTCGAAGTCTGATGCCTCTCCTCAGGCGCATGTCTCTTCGGGAGTTCAGGCCAAGCGTCACCTGCATTGTTCGTAGAGGCGTCACTGTCCTTTGAGACGGCTGCATTCGGACTGGGTAGTAAGATTGACGCATCAGCTCCACTGCTAGCAGAAGCGCCCTTTTCTTGGAACCGACAGCGTTTGGCCCGAGTGGGAGAGGTGGAGGTGGTTTTGGACATGCTTCGCGATGCGACGAGGTTTTGAAGGCTTTGTTGCAGCGCCGGCGACGGGACCGTTGTCACGTAATGGATGCAGCTGCTTCTCGGTGTGAGATGTCATCTCTATCCCTTTTCTTCAGTAGTGTTAGCTCCCTTCGAATAAAAAGACAGTCCTTCGAAGAGCCATCATGATGCCCATTGCTATTTGAGCCCTTCAGTATCGTGGCCTGGTGTGTGTCCTTGTTGTGGTGCCCAGTGCATCGGGAACAAACAGTGGAGTTCGTGCACGCACCACTTACGTGACCTAACGTCATGCACTTCCAGCACCGAAGTGGTTTCGGTATACAAGGCGAACATGCGTGTCGGAAGTGGCCCACTTTTGCGTGCCATGGAAGTGATTCGTCCTTAAATGTAATTGTTACGCATCGTAATGTCCCGATACGACATATACTTGTAATAATGGCATCTTTCAAAGCCAGCCTAATCAAGACTGGTAGGTCCGAGTTGGCAATAGTTTTGGCAACGTCATATATCACCCCAGTGCTCGCCCCAGTGCTCACCCCAGTTCACGATCTTGAATGCTCTGAATTGTTCGCAGGTTAGTCTTCCTGGTGTTATATATGGCAGGTAAGCTGTACCGCAAGAATCCGATAAATAGCACCATGCTCAGTTGTGGCATGGATGGTATGGGCACTCCCCATTTCTAGCCTGCAAGGAATTTGAGCATGTGACATGTTGTCATCAGCCACTTCTTCACATAGTTCACGTGTGGAGTTCACGACAGGTTTCTGTGTATTATGACTCCTGAGAACCCGTGGCAATGATGGCATCTTTCGAAACAAACTTAATTGAGACTGGTAGGTTCAAGTTGGCAATAGATTCGGCAACAACATATATCACTCCAGTGCTCACGTCTTTGCCCAGCGGTCTATGAGAGCGGACTTTAATCTCAATAAGTTCCGTAACTTAATTCACGCAATCTGTCAAGCGCAGTCGCATGATTGACGTCAATTGCTAGGATGCTTTTGCGGCTATTGACTCTGACTTCTTTTACTTCATTCGGCACCAGTGCCTCTAGCTGTACAGACAAGGCTTGCTGGTTAAGGCATCTCATGTTGTTACTATACAACTACCATGAAGAGACTGGTTAATACCTTGGTATTCCATAAAGATCTCATGGTGGGCTCGTTCGAATCGGGTGGTGTTCTCAGAAATCATGTTTTTTCTCTTGTGGTTCTTAACAAGCTTGAAGGCGTCTTCCGGTGATTCTTCAGTGGTGATGTAGCCGGATGGATGGATGGATTGATATGGCTGTATCCTTTAGATGGGGTGGTGGCTAGCGCCACCAAGCCGTAATACTTAGTGAACCAAAAGCTGGATTTATTTTTCCCCTTTAAATAGTGAGGTTGAGGACTCGTATTTTGCAGTGAAGGTTTTAATTTTCACTCGTGCCTTGACTTTAGACGTCAATCAGATAACCTCCTTCTAAAAGTCTATTTTGCCCTCCCTGTCTCTAAACCCCAGTGCTTTGAAAAACGCTGCGCCATCATTCTGAACTGTAGGGTGAAGCCCTTTACAGAACATTATCAAGTGTTCGGCAGTTTCTTCTTCCTCTCCACATGCACTCCGTACCGTGTCTACCCCTTCGTATTTGGCCCGATACGTCCTGGTTCGCAATACTCCCGTCCTGGCCTCAAAAAGTAAAGAACTACCCCGAGGATTATCATAGATCCTTTCTTTGGCAGTTTCCTGCTTGAAAGTTCGATAGATCTCTAGTGCGGACTTCTTGATCATGCCAATTCTCCACATATCGGTCTCAGCTTCCTTCACCTTCTTCTTAACCGATAATTCTTATTGCTTTGTCCCCCTGCTGTTTTCTAAGTATTTACCAGTCAATTTTCTGGTTCGCTTCCTCCATTTTGTATCGACATTCTTCATGTACAAGTATCTTAATACCTTCCTAGTCCAACGCTTCTCCCCCATTTCTCTCAATCGCTTCTCAAATTTTATCTTGCTGCTAGCTTCCCTGCCCTCAAATAATGTCCATCCCATATCACGTTGTACTCCCTGATTTTGTGTATTCCTGTGAGCTCCTAAGGGAAGCCTACCTATTCCACGTTGCTTAATTTCTAATCTTGCTTGAACTTCTGATCTCATGCACAAGACCGTATTGCCGAACGTCAGACCAGGAACCAAGACCCCTTTCCATATTCCTCTCACAACATCATACTTATTGTAATTCCACAGTGCCCCATTTTTCATCACCGCTGCATTCCTGTTACCTTCAGTCGTCACGTATATTTCGTGTTCCCTTGGGTACTCGGCCCCATTGCTTATCAATACGCACAGATATTTGTATTTATCTGTTATCTCTAGCGTGACCTTCTGTATTCTAAGCTCACTACCTTCATTGTCATTAAAAATCATGACTGCTGATTTTCCCTTACTGAATCTGAAATCTAGCCTATTTCCCTCATTACCGCAGATGTCTACCAATCTCTGCAAATCTTCCTTGTCGTCGGCCATTATCAATATATTATCTGAGTACATCAATGCTGGTAGTGCCTGTTCAATGGGTTTTCCTTGTTTAACGAAAGAGAGGTTGAAGCCCAGTCCACTTCCCTCTAATATGACCTCTAATCCTTGTAGGTACATCATGAATAACAATGGTGACAGAGGACACCCCTGGCTAAGCCCCCGTTTTACGTCTGCATGCTTGGATACCTGTTTTTCCCACTTTATAACGGCCTTGTTACCTTTATATACATCTTTTAAAAGATTGCCATCACTGTCAGCGCCGCTCTCGGAGCTGTAGCGCTTCCTGGAAGCAACACCCGTGGTCATTCCCGTATCCGGTAGTCTTGCGTCATCATCACACACCAGCAGGAGACCACGCTTTACAGGTGAAATGAGAATTATTCACAGAAAACCACGGAACTCAAACACTCGGCATTCTGCCACACTCGTCAATAATATAAGTTATGTATATTATTACTTATGATAGAAATAAGGCATGCAAAAAAAAGAGTACGCGTATACGTTATTTTGGTTTGACTAACAATAATCTACGACAGCGTTGTAATAGCACGTAATAACGTGTACAGTCGAGCCCATATGAAAGTTATCGCGCGAGCATTGACCGGCCTAGCCTTCCAGAGCCCTGGCGGCTCGTTTTGAAGCAACGAAAATAAAGATTTGGTGTTTCCCCCTTCTTCGTAGTCACCTTCACGACGGGCTCACCATTTTTCTTTTGTGTTTTATATTCGTGGTGGTCCAGCATAGGTCATTATTAAACTACAAAAGCCACAAAACGTTGAAATCGAAAAAAAACATCAGGGTGGTAGAAACAGAGACAGAGAGAAGAAACGTGTAGTTTACTATGTATGTACCAACTTGCCCAGCAAGCCAATCTCCTAAACAAATGGGCCCTTATCTTCGCGGACGATAACAAATACACCTTTTCCCAGTGTACAATCCAAAGTAATAGCGAAGAATACTCTGTGCGTAGTATTATTACTCTCTGTTCCTGAAAGCAAAAAAAATAACAACATAAGAGCCTTCGTCGGAAGGGAGCGCATCGCAGCTTATAGGGAACAGCACTAAAGAGTGTTGGAAGCTTGCCTGATACTTCACTTTCCTGAGAAGGGAATTTTGGGCTACGATGCAAGTATTGTTCTTGAACGACACTCGCACGATAACCTTCACATTTTGCTCGACCGTACAACGTGATAGACAGGCACAATTAACAGTATGTATCTTGAATTTACCGCACACGTTTGTTTTCATGATTGAAAAAAAAAGCTCGCTTGTGACATTTTTCTGGGGCGAAGCACCCTAGGACCACACAATGTCCGTAAGCAGCCATCCGGCGTCTATACAGGTTCACGGGAACAAGTCGAAACATCTGTGAACTACAAAAAATTTGGGAGGTCCCACGCACCTTAGAAAGCGATGTTATGTGAAGGTTAAGAAAAGGCTGTTAACCAGAACAAACAAAATAACAGGCCATAACAACGTAAAAGCAACATTTAATCACCCATATCAATCAAAGTATATGACAGAACAATAGGTTAACAAGAACAAAATCAGAGGCAGTGAGCCAGAAGAAAATATACGACCATGATTCATGAACTGCATACGGCTTCGCCACATCAACAACATTCACTTCGTGGATACTCGTTGATTTTTTTTATGGACAATGTGATATAAATATATTTGCGAGGTCTTCCCGAAGCGTTGCCTCACCTCCCTTCTTTTGTTCGCAAACGTTGATTATCCCGGCACATACATGTGTACTTCATAAAACAAGAAGAAATTATGACGTAAATTTTGATATCAACACTTTAGCGGCAGCTTGCAACATTAACTGCTCATTTATAAAGCAAATACCGCCCTCCTCCGGCATTACCACTCTGAAGAAAAGACAGAAGTTCATAACGTACCTTACTGGCTGGATAGATTAGAATGTGACGCGCATACGACACAATAATTTCAGCCCGGCTTGACCACAGGAACCAACTGTTCCTGTACCCACCTGCGGCTGGCGTCAAGAGTTCAGACACCCCTTGTTCTGAGAAAACGGTGAACTTCGCAGCACTTTGTGACTGTCGAACTACACAGTAGAAGCTGTTAGCGTGTTTTAGAGTGGACAAAATCAAGATGCAAAACTGCTTACTTAATCAGCGGGAATATTTTACTTTTACTTGTGTCTCGGGGTCTAAAAGCTTTTGACGCTGCACACTCATGTATGATAGTGATTCAAAACACAAAGTTTGCATAGTCATCTGCATATACGCAAAAAAAATGTAACACATTATAAGTAGTCCGACGTATCATCAGCAAGCTGTAAACTATCGCCGTTGATTAAGGAGTGTTTAGTTGAACGTCCACCACGACATCACTTTCAAGGATTCGTCGACTGAAATCTCTGATAGAATGAATGTCGTCCCGTAAATGATATGACAAGGAAAGATTCGAAAGCGTAATACTCGTACCACTTCCTTCTTATATTATTTGCTGGAGGCGCCGCTATTGGAAGCCTCCAGTCCTGCAAAGACTGAACTGACAGAAGAAGAAATATATAGAGTAGAAATAAGTGCAGCCACCGCGAACAGGGCGTCAGAGGTCGGCGTCGAACGGCCACCGGCGAACCAACAGAAAATTACAAGGCGCGACATCCGTGTTTACAGATCATATATTGGGCTCGCCTCTTGCAAGAAACCGAGGAAGAAGACAAAGAAGAAACAAAAAATTGCAGGAAAGGCACAACCTCAAGGGCTTTACCGCCCCCGCAAAGAGCAGACTTAGTGGCCGGAAGGCAAAAGAAAACGATGAAGCTGGTCAGAGTTTGTCCCCCGCAGATGGCCGGCAGAAAAAAGAAGAAAGTCAGAGGTGAGCTGGACGAGAAAAGAAATAGCGGCAAGCCAAGAGAATATGAGGGCCGCAACAAGTAAGGAAAGAATGGGAAATTGTTATCTGCTTCTTTATTGTATTTTCAGCATGACAATTGCGAGCGTATGCCGCCGCCGCGACGTGTACGACGCTTGCTTTGACCGCCAGCCGGGTGAAGTAAGCAACCGTGGAAAAGAAGTCAAGCAACGAATGGAGCGCGTAGTTTACATGGCTCGAAAATGCGGGAGAGACGCGCGGCAAACGGAAAGAGGCCCGCCAAGAGAAGCGCACATGCAGCCCGAAGGGAACGAGACGCGAATGTGGTTGGAACAGGTGTAATTTGGTCGTTCGCCGGCATGGCAGGCATGCAAACGGGGGAGGCGGTGGGGGGAGCAGCGTGCGGCACTGCTGGTGTGGCCCCATATGAGACGCCGTCGTTGGCTACGTGGTCCAGCGGCGGCAGCCGTATGTATGCACATGCAGAGAGAGACAGAAAGGGAAGGAGAGCGCTAGCCTGGCCGCTGTTATTAAATGCGACTTTGGCGAGACCCTGCGGAATGTCGTTGGCCTCCATTGTTAGTCGACGCTGGCGTCGTCACACACGGGCTCTGCGGCTGCCGCGAAGCGACCCGGCAGATGTCCGGCACGACCATTTCGGCGAAATAGTCTCCGCGCTTCGTGTTTTCCCTGGCGAGGCTGCGACCTCTTCTTCTTCGGCTCCCGTCGCGGACGCTACTGGTCGTTAGGGGCGTCCTACAATCTCCAGCTCACTCCGGTGCGCAGCACTGAAAGCTTGTTGGGCGTTCGGTCGTCGTGTCCGCTCACTGTTTTTCTACACGTCATCAAAAACGTATACCGTCCTCGGAGTTCGCTTCTATCTTTATAGCCTTCTTTTTCTCTCTGCCTGCGCGTCGCCCTGCCTGTCTCACTCTGAAAGAATTTGCTCCACGAGGTAAGAACACGACTTGCACGCGGACACGCCCGAAATTTTCGAAGAAAAAAGAAATGACTGCGACAGGGCGGCAGTCCCGGAGACAACATTGTTTGGAAGCTATTACGCGCACTTGTCCTGAATACTGAGAACTACATTCACAGAGAGAGAGAGAGAGCTGGAATACTTTTGTAAAGGTTCGGTAAACTAAACGATAAAAGGTAAAATAAAGAAAATATTACCCCAAACGAAGTAGGATAACGGCTGGACAAAATGATGAAGGTCAATTATACACTATTCCTGTCTTATCGGTTAGGACACCTGAAGCAGAAGCTCTGTGCATTAGATGAATGGCTTCTAGCTCATTTTGCAACTTTGCAGTAATAAGTGCAACCCTGTTCTTGCTAGGTTCGTCAACGTGAACTTCAAGTGATGTTGAGTTAGCAGTCAGGCTGATATGCCCAGGTGACCGCGCTTGCGCTACCCCCTTTACTTAAGGTCTTCCATCGCCGCTTATCGTGCATTGAAACACAGTAAGGGGACGTAGCTTTGCGTTAAAAAGAAAGGCGTGTTGGTTAATGTTCGTCGCTAACCGTACTCGATGGTTCGCAACCAACCGCCGACTCAATCTGGCCCAGCACTATACCCAGCCTTGTTTAAAATAACTTTGCCAAGCACATCAGGCGGAGTCTTAGCTATACTAATGTCCTACACTCGGGTAACTTAACACACTACATCAGTTGGACACACGTTTCATCCCCACAAGACGATCCCTCCCGCTTTGCTGCTGTTCTGCGTCACGTGCACCTCCTTGTTTTCGCCAACTATACAGCCAGGCGCTGTCAAAAAAACTCCAACAATTGCATCAGAATTATCGATAATGCTTCTATAACGTTGATGCATCACAACCGAAGGTCACCGGATTGAATGCCGGCCGCAGTGGCCTCGTTTCAATGGTGGCAAAGCGCAAAAGGTTCACCTGCTTAGATTAGGCGCACGTTCACAAAGCCCAGCGCACTTGCGTGCAAAACGTCCACAGCCAGTATATTCTTTCTGGCGTTCACTCTTATGTCCGTGATCTCATTTGGCACGAGCGTTTCCAGAGACCTCGACACAGACTGTCTGTTAAGGCGTTCTGCGCAGTGTAACTGACTTGGACGGCAACCAGGTGCGCTCTCATGTTCCCTTGGGATGTGATGTAGTAACCGGCGTGATCTACGACATTGATGTCGCTATTTCCAATAAGGACTTACAACTTCTTGTCAAGTCAACAACTGATACTCCAATTGTTGATGTCACCCGGCTAGGCAAGTCTCGCTGTGTGAAGATTGCGTTTAAGAGCACATCACTCCCCTCTCATGTGAAGGTGGGGTACTTCAGACATGCTGTGCGGCCTTTCATTCCAAAGCCTCTCCAGTGCCGTAAATGCATGAAACTTGGACATGTGAGCAGCGTCTGCGAGAATTCGGTGGTATGCCACCGCTGCGCCGAGCACCATGAAGCGGATAAGTGCGTCGCAACTGTCAAGAAATGCTCTAATTGCAATGGATCCCATGAAGCCACATCAAAGGACTGCCCGCGGATTCAGAAGGAAATTGCCATCTTGAAGGAGATGGTGCGCGATCACTCATCTCATCGAGAAGCCGCAGCTAAAGTCAGAAGGCGTCGTTCACGTCGACGTCGGTCTTCGAGGACGCCCGCTACCTCCTCGACACGTTTGCGTGATCCCTCATCAGTACCACCTCCTTTGCCTCCCAGACCACATGCCGCGGGAAAGGCTGTAAAGGACAAAGCCAGTGAGCATACCCTAACTGCGACAGAGTGGCCTGCACTTCAAAGGGAAGCAGCATCAAGCGAACCGAAGGAGCTTCATGACGGCCAGTCCGCGCTACCGGTTCGAGATCTTTCCAACCAAGACAGGCAAGTGACTGCAATCGTCCCGGTTCGAGATCTTTCCAATCAAGACAGGCAAGTGGCTGCAATCGTGCAATCATTAATTGCCACGATTCGCACGCTACTGAGCAGCATACAATCTCCGTCTGCTAAGAGTGCACTGCAAATACTGGATGCACTGAATCCAGTTCTTGCTAACTTCGTATAAGCACAATGGCTCAACAAAATCTCCACTTCCGCACTGAAGTTAAAAGTGCGTCGATATTTCAGTGGAATGCCAGAGGCATGAAGTCCCGTATCTCGGACTTGCGCCAATTTGTTCGGGCCAATCAATTCCCTATACTTGTCATATGTGAACCAAACGTGTCAACGCCTTATAGATTGTCCGGTTATGAAGCTTTTTGTTCAGCCGCTTGCGAAGAACGAAGCAAAGTAATTGTTTACATTCGCACAGACTTGACTTATCTTTCGCACCCAATAAGTTCAAATGACGACAATCAGTACGTGTGTCTTCGTGTGAAAAAGAATGCAGTTTCGTTCACGCTTATTGGTGGATATATATCTCCGTCATCGCGATTTGACTGCGACAGATTAAAAGACATCCTAATGAGAACCGATGGGCCTTGGATCATCACCGGTGACTTCAACGCCCATCACATGCTTTGGGGAAGCACTAGGATGAATGCCAGGGGCCGGAACATTGTTACATTCGCTTCCGATTACGACCTTTCCATCATGAACGATGGTACCCCAACATATCTGCGGGGTCTCACGTATGGCAGTTGCCTTGACCTGACATTGGTGTCTCGGTGCTTCTCTCACAAAGTTAAGTGGTTTTGCGATATTCAGACTCATGGGAGTGATCACATACCCACCTACGTGACGATCGATGGTATCATAAAAAATTTCTCATCCGGTGTTGCAATTGGCACTGACTGGTCGATGTTTGCATCGCGTGTTGAGAACGCTTGCCAAGAAGGCCTCGGCTGCAGCCTGGAAAATACCATAGTGGAAGCTATGCAAGCGTCCAAATGTAAATTACCATTTTCGTCTAAAGTAACACAGTTTGACATCGAACTGGAAAAATTACGAGCTATACGAAGGCGTGCAGAACGACGATACAGACGCACAAGATCAATTTACGATCTGAGGGAAGCAAGGCGGCTCCAGAAAAAGATTCAACGACGCATTTACAAACTGGAGAGCGAACGCTGGAAAGCATTCTGCGAATCTCTAGACCCTCATAAACCGCTGTCATACATCTGGAGAACAGTTCGTGGTCTTCGCTCCTCTCCACAACAACGGCACCCTTTTAAAGCTTTGGCACTCCATCAGGGAAAAACAGAACTCGAGGTGGCTGAAGAATTTTGCACGAGAGTTGCCGGGAATATTGTGAACGAGAGCATCGACGCCGTGATCGTTCCTGAGACGCGATTACCAGAAATGGACATTCCGTTCACCATGGAAGAACTGGAAGGTGCGTTAGTCGCTTCTAAGCGCATGTCATCGCCAGGTCCTGATGGTATTACTTATAGTGCGTTGGGACACCTTGGACAAAAAGCTAGAAAAGAACTTTTAACATGCTTCAACAACTCCTGGCTCAGCGGCAGTGTGCCCCGAGAATGGAAAATTAGTCGATTAATACCACTTTTGAAATCGGGAAAATCACCATTGGACTTGACAGCGTATCGCCCTATTGCCCTCGCAAGCTGCCTCGGAAAAGTGATGGAAAGAATGGTTCTATTTCGTCTCGAGTGGTACTTGGAACGATACACCAAATACCCTTCTTGCATGGCAGGCTTTCGTCGGGGCCGCTCCTCCATTGACTGTGTCCTTGATTTATCGACATTTGTTCAACAAGAAAAAAGTCGCAAGCGCATATCAGTGGCACTCTTTGTTGACGTGAAGGGTGCATATGATAATGTAGCTCACGATGCCATCCTCACTTCTCTCGCAGCAATGGGCATTGGTGGACGAATGTTTCAATGGATAAAAGATTATATAACTGGCAGAGTTTTCTTTGTACAAACATATGAGGGTACAACTGCCCAACATTACACCTACTGCGGAGTACCTCAGGGAGGTGTTTTAAGCCCCACATTGTTCAATGTGGCCCTCATTGGTCTGGTGAAGGTTCTGCCAAAGTCGGTGTGCCTATCCATATACGCCGATGATATTTGCCTCTGGAGTGCTGCAGTTACTCGCCCTCAGGTGCGTGCACGAATACAGCGGGCAGCAACCCTCACAACAGCCTACCTTCAGAAACAAGGCCTAAATATATCAACTGTGAAGTGCGCGTTGATGGCGTTTACACGCAAACCAATGACGCCATACCCTGTTTACATCAATGGGCAGAGTGTCAAATATGCACGGACGCATCGTTTCCTGGGCATAATAATCGACAGAAGTCTTTCGTGGAGCCCACATTGTGCGTACTTGAAGAAGAGACTGCTATCTATTGTGCATATCATGAAATTCTTGTGCGGTAAAGCATGGGGAACTTCTGTGGCCTCCATGCTACAGCTGTACAGGGCCCTATTTCTGGGTCTATTGCGCTACAGCTTGCCGGTACTGACAAACACTTGCAAATCGAATACTCATTCATTGGAGAGTTTGCAGGGTCAGGCACTGCGTATCTGCCTAGGACTGCCCCGATGCGCTTCTACTTATGCCACAATCATGCTTGCCAAAGACCATCCGGTCAAGACATATATAGTTGTGGATTGCCTCAGAGTGCACATTCGACATGCTAGCCGTGTCCCCGACCACCACTTGGCCCTTCTACCTTCCGGAAGACCACGTGCTACGTTTTCAGACGTCATAGTCAGGCACCTAAACAGCATTCCATCAGGATATACGCCAGCTGCGAGAACGGCACGCCCTTTGTGGTGCCTCGACCAGCCGCAAGTACGTCTAGAAATTCCGGGAATCAAAAAGAAAAGCAGTCACTCCAGAGTAGCATTGAAGCAAGCAACGCTGCTATTATTACATGAGTTGTACTTAGACCGAACGCAGATATACACTGATGGGTCCGTCTCATCCAGCAGCTCATCAGGTGCCGCTGTAATTCCGGCTGCAGAAATGACAATCAAGTTTAAGTTGTCGCATATGACTACATCTACGGCATCAGAGCTTGCTTCTATAAGGGCTGCTTTACAATATCTCGTTCAAGAACGTCCAGGAAAATGGGTCATATTCTGTGATTCGAAGGCAGCGCTTCAGAGTTTGCAGTCTGCCATGCGTAGGAGTAGTCATGACCAACTGGTACAAGAAATAAGACATTGCCATCATGAAGCTCTAGCACGAGGGCATGATATTATATATCAATGGCTGCCTGGACATATCGGTATTACCGGAAATGAACTAGCCGATGATGCAGCCCGCTCAGCCCATGAAGAAACCCGTGTAGTCCCGATTCCTCTATCAAGGAATGATGCAGCAAGACAACTTTACCTGCTGGCTCGAGATCTCACACACACGTTCTGGTCGTCTACCAGCTTCCAAAGGTGTCAATTTTATGAACTGGATCCTTCGCTCAAGCTGAAGCTACCATCACAACTTTCCCGCTCCGATGCGACACTGTTATGCCGCCTTTGGTTAGGTGTTGCATTCACAAAGGTGTACTCTTTTCGCATTGGTATGGCAGACACTCCTACATGCGACTACTGCGGAGATGAAGAAACCATCGAACACGTCCTCTGCAGCTGCGCTTGCTACGACACACAGCGATGCCAGCTACGGATGGTTTTGAATCGACTTGACCCCGGACCATTTTGTGTGCAGAAGATACTAGGACCTTGGGCATCTGCCTCAGTTGCGCAGAAAGCAACTAAAGCACTGCTTGTTTACCTTAAGTCAACAAACCTGAGCGACCGCCTGTGAACTGTGTGTGCTTCCCGAGTGTTCTCGTGATTTTGTGTACCTTCTCATCTTTGTGCAACCTTTTTTCTCCCCTTTATCCCTTCCCCAGTGCAGGGTAGCAAACCGGATGTGCGTCTGGTTAACCTCCCTGCCTTTCCTTGTATCTTTATCTCTCTCTCTCTCTCTCTCTCTCTCACAAAGCCCAGGGGGTCGAATTTTTCGGAGCCATCCGCTACGGCGTCTTTCATAATCATACCATAATTTCGGGACGTAAACCCACGAAAATCACGTTAGTAAATATCATATTTGGTACACTGACCCACGGCTTCAAGATACTTAGTTTTCGTGCAAACAGAATTTGAAACCCGCGTTCCCGAACCATGTCGTCGATCGTGCCCTTCCCGCGCCACCATGCACTTGTGATTTGGACAGTGTTGACGCCTACATTGTCTAGCACGGCTATCTTGCATCATTGTTATTGTCGCAGAAATCGCCGTTGTCAAGCTCAGAAGCGCTGACGCAGCTCACCGTGTTGTCAGATGACATCACCCGTTTCTTTTTTCTGGTACAATCACGCAATGTACTTTGTTCATATTACGACAGGGCGAGTTGTTACACCATCGCAGATTTCATGTGAAGCTGCGACTCGGCTTGGTTTCGGTTCCTATTCTCATGATCTTCTGATTACTTAAGCCCCGCCGCGGTAGTCTAGTGGCTAAGGTACTCGGCTGCTGACCCGCAGGTCGTGGGATTGAATCCCGGCTGCGGCGGCTGCATTTCCGGTGGAGGCAGAAATGTTGTAGGCCCGTGTGATCAGATTTGGGTGCACGTTAAAGAACCCCGTTAAAGGTCATGGGATTGAATCAGTACTGCGGCGGCTGGATTTTCAATGGAGGCGGCAATACTGTAGGCCCCTGTGCTCAGATTTGGGTGCACGTTAAAGAACCCCAGGTTGTCGAAATTTCCGGAGCCCTCCACTACGGCATCTCTCATAATAAATGGTGCTTTTTCGACGTTAAACCCCACACATCAATCAAAATTCATATTTCTTAAGGTCGATAACAACTCCTAAGCAAATTAAACCATCCTATCAGCTAATGCCATTCGAAATCGCAAGTATACTAACATGGTTCTAAAACCACTAGAGTTGCTTTTTAGGCACACTTGATTAAAACAGCATAGGAGCCACGGATATAAGGACAAAGGCGCAAAATATTACGGTGGAAGCTAAATCTCCTTACGTGCACCTATTGCGAAAGCAGCACGCTGCACACAAGAGAGACGCTGTAGAAAGAGACTAACGTGTCTGCGCATGTCAGCCATAACGACGTTCATGTCACGTGTAATTGCCACATGACGTCATGATTTCGTTGTGTGACCTTGTAACTTTGGGTTCTCAGCAGCATATCTATGTCACATTAAGTCATGCCTTGTTCATGGGCTCGAATTTGCAAAGTCAATTCTGAGAGCGGGCCAACCAAATTTAACGGTGGGCCAAATCGAGTTCGGGAGGGGGACAGGTCAGTTTTGAACGTATGCAAGTTAGTTTTCGAATGGGGCAGACTCAGCATTTAGGTGCTGACCAGTGACCAGGTCTACTTTCATTCACATAGAAACGTGACGTAGGCATGTGTTCTCTCTCTCTCTCTCTCTCTCTCTCTCTCTATATATATATATATATATATATATATATATATATATATATATATATATATATATATTAGAGAAAGAAGTGTATACCTATGGGCTCGTTTTTCCGTGTTTGGACACAATATTAATGAGATCTAAGAGACAGTAATGCCAAGGAATGTCAATAAGAAGAAAGAAAAGTGGGTGAAAAAATAACCAGCCGTGAGCAGGGTTCGAACCTACGACCTTCGAATAACGCGTTCGATGCTCTAACCACTGAGCTATCACAGGCCGCTGTGATAGCTCAGTGGTTAGAGGATCGAATATATATATATATATATATATATATATATATTGTGTGTGTGTGTCTGTTTGTGTGTTTGTGTGACGTTATTAGAAGAAAGAGAGTGGTTCAGATGTCATCCATTTATTCGAATGCACGTGCACCTCTTCTGCGTCGCCTTCTCCTACCATCGCCGCTTGTTGATACGTTACACTCTTGTTACCCTTCCCCTCGGTAAAGTCTCAGTTCAGATTATACAAGATAACGACGCAGTTCGCTAACATGAACAATGTCCGAGTTTCTACCTAAGGGCAACACCAAGCGGTTGATGTCATAGTTCACTGGTGAGATTTCGCGTAGAATCTTATAGGGACCTTTCATGACGGAACTCAGTTTGCTGTTGTTAGGATGCCATGGTGTCTCGTAAAGGACGAAGTCACCGATTTGAAACTATATCGGAAGAAATTTCGTACCATAGAAAACTTTTTTATTATTATGGTAGGCGATATAATTATTAAGAGCCGCTTTCCGCGCTTCTTCCACCGTTTGTTTTCGCTCTTTCAGTATAGCTGAATAAGATGGAATTCCGTACATCAGGAAGGACAGTGTGTAGACGGCAACTCCACGAGGCGTTCTGACGTATTCGTCTATTACCTCCGACAGCAGCTTAGTCCAACACTTCTGTGGCTCATTATTGATATTGCATTTAAGTCTGGTTACGATGGTCTGGTTTGTGCGCTCATTGATACCTTGCGAATGATGAGATGAGGTGAAGAGTTGATATATTCGGTTATGCTTTAGAAACTGATTAAATTTTTCTGCAGTGAACCCTGTTCCAGGATCTGAAAGGAACTTTTGAGGTTTTCTGGCAGCGAAAATTGTTTTTAAGCATGAGATATTGGCCTCAATGTTCCCACTTTTATGGGCGAATGCCCATATGTAGCGGGGAGCATGATCAATAACCAAGTTGATAAACGTTTTTGATGAGCCCTATACTCAAATGCCCCAATGGTGTGTCAAAAATGTCAAAAAGCTCTTCAGCAGGAGGCAGGGATCCAAGTGTGCCATACTTTTCGTTTTCTTCTTCTTGCATCTCTGGCATGTATCACAACGCCGAATGTAGGTGGCAACATCGGTTACCATATCCGGCCAATAATCTTGAGGCGACAAGAGTGATAGCGTCTTCTTCACTCCGACATTCCCAAAATGCGTTATTAAGAATGTTTGGGCGTATGGGGCACATAGATCTTCTTTTGTTCTTTTCTTTTGACGATGACTGCGTTGTTTTCCAACGAATACGTTCCTTGTGGGAGCTCATTTCTCCATCGTTGAACTTCATCGTGGGACAGTAGTTGAACTTTTGGGGCTCTGGAGAGTGCATCTGTTTCGACGTTGCTTATGCCCTTTTGATGTTTGATGTTTACTTCATAAATCGAGGTGCCGTACGTGATTGTCAATTATCTTTGAGTATACGACCACATCGTCAATGTAATTGCTGACATTAGGGAACTGATGATTGGCTACTATTGATTTCATGACTCCTTCAAATGTAGCAGAAGCGTTCTTTAACCCGAACGGCATTACAGACCTCTCATAATGACCACTAATCATGACAAAGGCAGTTATTTCGTCGTCTGGATGCATTCAGGCATGCCAGTGCCCCGACATTATATACTTCTAGCGCAGTGAAACAATCAGCCTTTCCGAAATGGCCCAGATTGTAATCTATACATGGAATTGGTTGATAGTCGGGTACCGTTATGGCGTGGAGCTTCATAAAATTTAGTAACATATAAAAGGCAAAGAGTAATATGAGCACCAATAAAGACTGTTTTCTGAGCCTTCGCAAAAATGATACGTACAAAGCATTTTGTGAGCTCGTGCGTGTCATGACATCCACACACATCATTGTTTATCATATTTTGCGCAAACCACGCACACACGCTACATGCCATATATTTTTATAGAGAGAAAAGTTAATGTACGTGGTCTTTTTGAAATATATTCGAATAAACGTATGTGTGCATGCTGCATACAAACACAGATTTACGTGTACAAACAGATGAAAATCCAAAAAATTTTCAAGTGCACCCGTCAGCACTTTCCAACAGTGACTGTCCTCCGATATTCGAGGGACAGAGAGCAGTCAGTCCAATATTTTCCCTTCAAGAACTCTTCTTTTGTAACGGTAATCGAAAAGAAGCAATAAACAGAATGTTTGGTAAACAAGTGTTTGCAGCCATGCGCTCAGCTGCAGGTTCGGTTAAGTGGACCAGCTCTGGGCACGCCCTGGTCGAACAAGGCGCGTCGTGCGGTGGGCAGGTGCATTCCATGGGCGCTAATCCAGGCGGGGAGGAGGAGGGCTGGACGTCCGCGGCCGGTCACAGGTTCAGGCCGGGGCCCAAGCAGAGAAAGCGCACAGCTGACAGCTCTTCCACGGTCGCGCCCTCGGGCCAGGGAGGCACGGGGGCCCCGAAGGGCATTATAAGCCGGCCGATTATGCGTCCTAAAGTAGAGGATGTTTAGGTGGATGAGCCGCAGTGAAAGGAGATTATATCGGCGCCGTCCGTATTCGCGCCAGGCAAATTGGATTTCGTCGCTAGCCGAGCAACAAGATGTCTGCAGAGCTTCTCTTTGCGCGCTGTGTAGAAGAAGCGGAGAGCTCGCCAAGCTGTCGTCGTCTCGCCAGCAGAAAACAGCCATAGCAGCAGGGTGTGCACAGGCGGGAAAAGTGGCGCGCAAATGGAAGCCAATTCGAGCGTGTTGCCGCTGCCGAAACAAAATCGACGTTCTCGTGAAAGGGATGTAACAGCCTTGCCGCGCTTCTCCGCTGAAGCGAGCGCCCCCCGCCCTCCTCAGAGCTGCGCTTTTCGACGGCGTGTTGTGAGCGTCCAAGTTTTGCAAGAACCTCCTGTGTACGGCCGTGCGCGTTGCAATAGATCGACTTTGGCCATCGAAAAGGTGCTGTTGGGGATTGCCGGCGGATTAAGTTGCTCCGGCGGTGCTGGCTGCGCGCTGCTGAATTCGCGTGCCACTCGTCGATGGGGGCTCGTGCGCTCGACTAAGCCGTGGGCTCCGGCTGCTGCGGCGGGTACCTCTTCCTATTTTCTTTGCAAGATGCTGCCGTTAATTGGGTTCCCGGTGGAACCCCCTGCCTCCGACCGGGCTTTTCCACGTACTCTACGCGAGATTCGACCAGACCTGCAAGAGCGGCGTCTCTTTTGCTCGCGTTCGCCTCCTCAGCAAACAGGTCTGCGCGCTATCGACTAGCGTCCTTCCAGAATGAGCAATGACTGTGCCGCCTCCCTTCGATTAGCGTCGAATGATCTAACATCATATTTTCAGCACTTGGCTGGTTTGCTTGACTTAGTGCCAATGGACATTCTGTTGAGAGGGCTCAACATCTGTGCTGCCTCACACACACACACACACACACACACACACACACACACACACACATGCACACACACGCGCGCACGCACACGCACGCACGCACGCACACAAACGCACACACACGCACGCGCGCGCGCGCGCGTTCATGAGGTTGCGAAGCTTGTCTGTATTATATTTTAAAATGAAATATATTCGTACCAAATGTCATCTGGCATAAGCTGTTACGCAAAAGCGTGCGTTATGGTATATTAAACCTGTTAGATTGGGTCACAAACTAAAGCAATGTGGGGCTCTGCCTCTGAACTTGCTCTCACCATTGCCGCAACTGGTTCTTGTGAATCGATAAAAGCGTATTAAACAAGAGAACGTTTGATCGTTGTGCAACGTTTTGATAATAAATGCAGATGTGATAGTTTACAGAGTTGTAGTGTGTATACTCCCAAGTTTTTCATATTTTAACGCGATAGCGTTAAAGAGCTTGTTTTGTAGAAATTCTGGCGTCGGTTGCAGCATCGCTAGTTGTCAGCGAAAAATTCATCTACTTGTGGGTGACCGAGAAATCAAGAAATATGCAAAAATAATAAATATTAAAGACTTACAGATGTGGACACACATTTACACGAACAAGTCGATGAAGTACACACACACTTACAAAAATGCGTCAATCTACCTCAAAGGTGACATGGCTCAAAGCCAACGAATGCAGCATATAGAATACCTGACTGACTGCGTCGTATGAAATCGATTCTCATAAAGTGTGGGATCAGCCGTATTTTTTATCATTTCACTGATATTCATGTGCAATATAGATAATAGTATACTAAAACTGGTTTTCGTTTAAAGAGCTGTGCGCAATGTGTGTCTATTTGGGCGTGCATCTGAAAATGGTGCTATATGCTTGTAAATGAGCTATGTAAATAATGTTTAAACATTTTCTTCACCGGTAGAACTTCGTGTAAGTTTTATAGTGGTCTGAACGTGGAAATAAAATATTGAATATTTCATTCAATATACTCGCAAATTAACTCGTTGTATACCACTGCATAATAATGGTTTTTTCTTTCGGGAAAATCAGATGTCCTGTGATTTATACGAATCAGTTAGCTTGTTAAATGCTATATTGCACGATTCATTGAAAGAAAGGGCCGTTGACGTCCTTACAGCGTTGAATCGTGAGTTTTGCCGCTTATTTTGCCTTTTGAATTTGTACGACTATACTCACCGACTGCGCCACAGTTCTCGCGAGATTTCAATTCTGTACAAAAATAAAAAAAGCAATGTGTACAAAGCGAACACAATGAATAACTTAAGAAATCGATTCCGCCAGTGTTTTGTGGGTGTTAACCGTCTCTTGACGTTCCCCAGAGCTATAATGTGGGTAATTCTTTTGTTTGTACAGAGCTCAGCTTTAGACTCCGTGTAAGATTTTGGACCTTGAATTTCCATTATCTAGAGCGTTCATTGTCTATACCGCAGTTTTTCATCATTTAATATCAAATTAAAACAAGTTAAAATGCAATACGAAAGCCCATTACAAAAGCGAGGTTCTTTGCAACACGCATGTCGCATCTGGTATACCTCTGGGGACTACAAAACTGCACGCAAGGAGCGCCATGTACCGCGACTGCGGCTGGACGCCATTCCCATCATCACTGCGCCAATTAGAGAGACCACACTCCCCCACTATTCGCAGGTCCCCATGCCTCGCGCGATAGCGGCTCTCGTGTTTTTCTTGGCCGACACTGCGCAGCAGAACCTGGCTCCTTCAGCGGGCTCGGAAACAAAAGTTTCAATTTCGATGACTGCCGCGGCTCGTTGTAAACACAGCAACACGCCGCGGCGCCCACGAGCCAAGCAAGCGCGGTGAAATGAGGCGCGTGCTTCGTATTGTGTGTCGGATTGTTGGGGCGGCCTCCCGCGGGGGCCTCGCGTGCGGCGGGCGGTTCCCGTGGTTGAAATCAAAATTCCGTAAGTCGCCCGGGGTCGGGCCCCCTTGTCTGCTGGCGCGCCTTTCACTCGGCCTCCTTCGTAAGCAGATCATGCTGTCTGGCAGAGCGAAACAGGCCGCGCTCACTGGTGCCGCGTATAAAGGGTTGATATACAGGCGCTCACAGATGAAATGGAAAGCTATAGGGGTCCCATGCATATGTTTTCCCGCGAAGATTTCCCCAGTGGTTTAGGGAAATTGTGTTCTTTCACGGTGTCGCACCTTTTATTTTTGTCTCTCGCGCGCTCCGCGGGTGCACGCTTTGCTGCAGGGAAGGGGGGCGCCTCCTCGGCGGACAGCGCGCGCCAAGCGGCCGAGATAATGTTTTCGTTGTGGTAACCCGGTGCTCTATGCAAATCAGAGATTCCTGGCCCTGGGTGGCGGCTTTTGCGCACTTTCCGTTGCACTCCCCTGGAAATAAGTTTTCCAGCCTCATAGGTGGAAAGGCAGCCGCCGCGATCAATTGCGGAGCTCGGCATCCGCAGCGACAGCGAGCGATTCGTCTGCGAGAACCTCCACTGAGCCGCCACCGCTGGCGATCGTTTGACGCGCTGCGTACCGTTCTTCCCTTTCTCCTCCCTGCAGTTTCCTCAGTCCGTTGTTGTCTTTAAGGCGAATGCGATAAGACACTATTTTTCAGTCATACCGGTCTCAGCCGCGATCTCGCAAATAACGATAGTTCTTAATAAAAGGTGCTTGTTAACTGAGTATTGTCCATCTTCTAAATCAAGCGATCAATCAATCATTCAATCAATCAATTCTTTGTGTGGCTGAAAACCTCGTAATAACAAAAGAAAAGGCTATACGTCAGAACAGCGACAGGAGGCGGTCATGTGTTACAGAAATGGTGCTCATACATCCCTTAATGCCCAAACGACTCTATGTGCATGACTTCCTTACCACTAAAACAATAGCATTAAGTTAGCCGCACCATATAGGCGCAAGAAGACACGACGATTTTGCGTGCGAACTCAAATCCAGCAATCTCGCTGCAATGAGATACGTTAATGCCGTAAATGTGCGCATTGCACCTTAAAAAAAGTGCACGTTACGACACTCGAGAAATGGCATGGTTTATATTACATTGTGACCATCATATGTATTTCTCGTGTGTGTTTTCCGCACTAAAACAACTGATAACGAATGAAAGACATTTTCTTGACAAAGTCGCTTCAGTGCAGCCACACTACCTCCTTGACGCATTTCGTTTCAAGGATACGAGTACATGCGCAAGTTTCTGCCTGGTCATGGAGACGCGTGTTTAAAAACGCGTAGCTTTTATTAATTCCACGACAGTGACTCACATATCCATTTATGTCACATTCATTCAAACCTTGCATGCGAGGAGTAGATTTGAAACTGTCTTGTTGAAGCCGTTTGTACTCGAATCGATTTCGCCCTTAGACGATGCCTTTATGTGCAAATGTATTCAGATAGACAGCTTTGTTTATAGGGATGCAAATTGCAAACAACGGAGCAGTTGAGGTTAATAAATTATTAGAAAAATCAACTGCCACTGTAACATCGCTATCATAGGTTTATCAATAGAAAATAAAGTGGTCAGAGCTTCCTTGTTAAAAATCGCACTGAAATCTCCGTACATGAAGGTCTGTACATGTACCGCGGTTGCGTGAATGTGTGGGAGTGTGCGTGCGTGAATGTACCCTCTTTGCACCCCAATATTCTTATACCAAAATGAATATCAACGTAACGTCACAGGTTCCCATTTCTTGCTTTTTTTACGAATCTGGTTACATGGGCGCGATATAGTTTTCTGAAGGTTAATACGTCAAGTCTCTGACCCTCTCAGAAGAAAACGTACTATGGTTTTACGGAATAATTAGTAGGTAAGCCCTAGTGAGCTCCAAATTCTAAGACATCACAGTATACGTTTCTGCGGGAAGATGTAGGAAGCGCTGCCACCCGCATTTCGTTCGTGCGCTTTCTCTCGCTCACCAACCAAGCATGTTCTTGCGGCACAAGTTACGCGTTTAGTATTGCAAAAAGGTAATTTACGAATATGACAAAAACCGTTCTTTTTCCTCTATAGTGTCCTCTGAAGCACTTATGTAAATAGTGACTGCAGTTATTTCGATTACATTTAAAGGGTCGCAATTCAAAG
This sequence comes from Rhipicephalus annulatus, assembly GCA_013436015.1. Taxonomy (NCBI): domain Eukaryota; kingdom Metazoa; phylum Arthropoda; class Arachnida; order Ixodida; family Ixodidae; genus Rhipicephalus; species Rhipicephalus annulatus. The sequence continues at coordinate 13,866 of WOVY01005177.1, read as the reverse complement.
CGAATCAGAATGGTGTCATAGCGCGCAGACCTGAGAGCTCGTTTCAAAACTCCCAGGTTCCGTTTGAAGGCCATCGGAGCTGTAAATTTGAATAATATTAAGCCGGCACGGTGATAAGCAGGTAGTATATATATATATATATATATATATATATATATATATATATATATATATATATATATATATATATAGATATATATATATATATATAGGCACCCAACATGCGCTGCACGCCGCAGACAGATCATCTTTTTCTCGGCTTACAGGGTTCACATTGAGCCAAATTCAAAAGCGGGACAGAGAGTTCATACCTCCGAGCCCGTGTATATGACCCACCGGTTAGCAACCGACACGCACGTCCACGTGTAGTCGACTGAACAAAACGCGATAGGCGAGGTTGTCGGATCAGCATGTGGTTCACGCGAGCGGGAACGACGAGAGCCTGCGCGGTATCGCAAAACAGCTTGTAAGCAACTCTTGAAGACCTGTTTTACTCGCAAAAAGGCTCCGTGCAAAGGCACTCTCGAGGAAGATACGCGGACGAGAACCGGCTTGTTTTTCTATCCACGTTTCCTGAGGGCGCACTGTGCGCGAAACACTCTTATCGAGATCGCCATAAGGTTGCACCGCATGCAAGATACGGGGCGATTTGGTTCGCAAAGGCGCGTTCACAAACGCAACTCGACGACAGCGCGCGCGGTGCGTCCTCCGACTGTACGGATCACGAAACGGCGGTGTATCTCGCCGTAATAAGGATCGCGTTAGGCGAGCAGAAACAGCGGGACCAGGGTGTGCGGTGCGAAAAGAAGCAAACAGGCCGAGCACGCGGGGAAGGGAGGTTATAGCGCCAGGAACGCCAGTACGACGCGAACGTTTTATATGACGAGCGCATCGTGTACACGTATCCGCATTCGGGCAGCTCGCCCGACGCGCGGGGACCTCTACAATAACAGCGGTATCGTGCTCGAGGAATATTGAAATGGCACGCGGACTGTGCTTGTCTCCCGCCAAGGGGAACTTGCAAATGCATATATCAAGTGCACGTGTGCACTCCACGAGCTGTCCGTGGCGCTTGGATGGCTCTTCCCCAATTTCTTCCCGTTTCTTTTTTTCGCCGCGTCCCTCTTTTCGGCGTCTTTTTCTTTTCTTTCCTGCTCTGCTAAACTGCGGACGTCCGCCGCCAGTGTTTGTTTGCATCCGCGGTTGTTCTGCTTATCGCAGCCCTCTGCACCCACCTCGCGTGGCATCTCCACCCCCCAACCCCAGACTGTTGCGCGAGCGTTGGCCGAATGCAACGAAATGCGCATGGCGCCACCCCTCCATCTTTCGAGCGAAACACAGGATTCTTTTTATTAAAGCGGAATAGAAAAGATGTGCTGCCCCTACCTCTCTTTCCTAAAAGGGTGCACAAACATCTGGCATTAATATTTTACACTGGTGCATTTCATCTCGCTCTGTCCGAGCTGATATGCCCAGTTTTCGCTCGTCCCTTCGTGCGAACGTAGGCGGAGAAGTACAGCGAAGAAAAAAAGAATGCGAGCAATAAGGCGGAGCAAAGGAAACGTGAAAATTGTCCTCCGGGCGTTCGCAAATACCATTGTTATTCCTACTTGGCGCAGGAGACGTCTTGGCGCGATGTGCGTATACGTTTCGAAAAAGACGAGTGATGCGCGAGTATTCCTGGCCTGAGAATTGCCATAGACGCCTGCTTATTTTTCTCTCTGAATTTTTTTATTTTGTCCTGTGCGATACTAATTTCTTCTTTTTTTCTTTCGGTGTTTTACCTTACTTTTTATTTTTTGCGAAAACGTTGACGTGCCAAAGACGTAGCTGGCGATGGGAGCGATGTGGCGGTGTAGTGACACGGGCGACGGTTCGGTACTTCTTTCAGCCGTTTCATTTCTTCATTTCTTGTTCTTTCTCCAGCGTCGCCTACGTGGCGAGATCCAAGTACCAGTGCCGAGTGTGTACTCTTTCCGTTGGCGGACGAGAAAATGTGTCCTTCACCGATGAACATTTCTTTGCGCAAATGCAAGGAAAAAGTAATAACAAAAAATAATAATCGGACATAACCACGTTTTCAGCCATGCCCCCACCGTCAAAGCTGTTTTCTGGCGGGTACTGCAAAGCGTTTCGATTCACTCGTAAGGAGAGAGAAAAAGAGGAAGTACCCGCAAGAACGGAGTGACAAAAAGAATCTGGATATGCCCGACAGAAATACTTTCTCCGCCTGGTCCATCTCCTATGGCAAGATAATTCTTACGGGGAGAAAAAAAATATTGCTTTGACAATGTCAAGAACTTGAGAGTTGTGGTACACTCTTGAGTAAACTGCTGCTGAGTGATGGCAGCACTGTTTTTTTTTTTTTGCAAAAGGTATGTAGATTTTTCGTTCGTCTCACCCTTCCAATTGGACAACACCACCCGCCACCTATCATTGAGATCAATGACTCACCGAAATGGCTGATAAGAAATGAATGGACTCACTGGAAAAGAATCCTTACGAAGTACGAGCAGAGCGTTATGCTTTTTCTCTTGCGTAGAATGGGTCATTTTATACCGATGCATGAATAATGGGTGCACGAAATACTTTTTCCATGCCAGCATTTAGTACAAATTTTGTTGGCCACTCCTCTCCCTCTGATACATTTTAAAGGAATTAGGTAAAGAGCTGACGGCATCCACTCTACGCACACTTCGTTCGCATTCCGAGTGTTACTCATACTTCAAGGACACTTAAAACAGCGTTTCTTGTCTTTTTTTTTTTGTGCAAGGCCTGTACTTAAGGTTGCGTGCACTCCATCGCGCAGCCGCTTTTGTTGTTACACAGAAGCTGTAGGCAGCCCCGCTCGCCGCATTGACATTACTCTTCGCAGCGTCTTCTTCGAATTGAGAAGTGGCACTACGCAACGGTGTAGCCGCAGGTACCGCCCGGCGTTCCTCCGCGTCAATCGAGCGACGCGTTTCATTAGAGCGAGCCAAGTGCATCCTGGCCAGCAGCTGCGAGCAAACGGCAACCCGTTGAATGATGATGGCCTTGCTGAACTTCCGTTTCGTCTTCGTCGCTCCCGGCGGACAGAAAAGAATGCCGTTGACATTCGTAACCATTAGCGAGAACATCTCGACGAACAGCTTCCATCCTGCACTGCCGGCGGCGGCGTCGAAGGTCCGCCGTATACGCGCGCGTTGTACATGCGCGTTAGCTCGCATCCGGGTACTGGGGTGTGTCTCGCGTCGGCTACCCTTTGAGCGACCAGCGCTTCGGAGAAGGAGCGGGAACGCGATTTCGTGACCCCAGAACGACGTCGCTGACAATGCCCGGAGAAAAGATTTCTTGCGCCGCCTACCTTCCCCACGGCGGCGACAAGATATCGACGCTGTCACGACACCGTGGCCGCTCCCAGACTCCGCTGCAACTCACAGGACGGGCTTTATTTGTCCTGAGAGACCTTTGTTCCGGAGTCGTCCTGATGATAGGCTCACACTGTAGCAGGACCGTAGTGGTCGGGACACTTTGCTGCGACGCATCGGGGGGGACCAACAAAGCCGCTGTTGTCATCGGCTGGCGTAAACTCTGTGACCTTTCGACCGTCCTCCTTGTGAGTGTCATCCGCGCATGTTTGCCTCGTGGGCGGGCTGCGAGGCTCGCTCTGGCAGCACCACTCGGACGACAGCGCACTCGAGCGTGCCGATACGCTTGACCACGGTCCGACGGGCCTTTGGCTCGCGGCTCGCAAGAGCCAAATGCAAGAGCCATACGCGCTCCCCGAAGAACATTCAGTTTTCCCCAGGGGACCATGACGTAGAGAGTGGCTCCTCTGCACCTCTCGGGCTAAGTCTTATCCTGAATGACGGGCTGCCATTACTCTACGTATCAGATTGAGCACTGCGGTGAAGGAAACAGGGGGAACCTAAGGCGTTAGTGTTGGACAAGGGGCTCTTTCATGTCGTGGTGGTGGTTAGGCCAAGTTAAACCTCGATGTGGCGAAGTCGGTAAAATTGGCCATTTACTGCGCTACATTGAAAATTTGTAAAATTGAGATTCGATAATTTGTGCATCTTATGCTCGCAGAAGTCTTCTTACTTGCACTGTAAGTACCATAAGAATGCTTGAATTATGTTACAGTACAAAAATATTTATTTCAGTAACTAGCAAAAACAAAAGACCAATTTTTTTACAACGTCAGATCTGAAGGCCACGGCTTGATGCTGCGCCATCGAAAAAATTCTCCTAGCAGTGACCGAACAGTGCACGTGAGCACAAAATAAATGCAAATTCAACTCACTGCTGTCAGTTAAAACAACATTTTTTTCAAAAAAATCCTCGCTAAGAAAAACAGCATGACCACTGGCCACGCGGAAGTTTTCATTTATTGGCTCGGTCTTCCTTCCACGTAGCACTAAGTTCGTGATATTGAAATTACGATAGATATGTGGGGTTTGGCGTCCCAAAACCACCATATGATTATGAAAGACGCCGTAGTGGAGAGCTCCGGAAATTTCGACCACCTGGGGTTCTTTAACGTGCACCCAAACCTGAGTACACGGGCCTACAACATTTCCGCCTCCACCGGAAATGCAGCCGCCGCCGCCGGGATTCGATCCCGCGACCTGTGGGTTAGCAGCCGAGTATCTTAGCCACTATAGACCACCACGGCGGGGCCTGAGCACGATATTGAAATCATAGATAACAATCTTCGTTATATCGAGATTTATAACACATGTTGTTATATGGACATTGAGTTTTCTAAAATGAGTACTTTGCTATATTGATAATTGCGTTATGCCGAAGTTTGTTACATCGAAGGATAACTGTACCTAAGTTTTATGGCTTCAAAACAGCCAGACTAGCATGCTATAGCTTTCATGAAGGCGTTCTCATTGCCAGTCTGTTGCATGCAACATGGTAATGACAGTTGCTACATGGGATGAACAAACTCACTTTTTCTTTCGGTTTATTTGTGCTATAGTGTACTGAGAAAATAAGATTACAAGCTGGGAGTATGCAACCGTAGAGAAACAACAAAAACCAAACAAAAACTAAGTGTGTTTCGTATATATTGTACGTAAATACACGTCTATACTTAGTCATCAATAACTATTAATTTAATACCACTATAGTTGTTACATCAGTGGTGAGACCTGGTTCCCCGCATTAGTTTGAAGAATATAGGAGGACGAATTCGAAACACATTTAACTTTTTTTACATAGCTCTACACTATATTGTGTAACACAATGAATCCACTTCCAAGTGAACGCATAATTCTGAGGATTGTGCCGAATTCGTATCATGACTTTTATAAATGCAATTTCTTGCAAGAATACTCTGTTAGCTGTGCTACCATTCATTTATATACAGAAAATAGGCCCCACTGAGTGTGCGACCACGTCTGTCTCACGGCCAGGATTTTGTCATTCCATGACAACCAGGGCCGTATCAACAGTGTGGAAGGCCCGGTTCAAAAAAAAAAATAAGGGAAGTCCTTCATCCCTCGCCCGCCCATTTCTCTTCCGCTTTGTCATTTGGTCATGCATAAGACTTGACGTTTTTTAGATTTAGTTGCAAAGAACACAAGCCACATTCATTCTAAGCCTCTCCGGAGTGTTTAATATCACCTGGGCGTTCTCTTTCTTTTGAAGCACGTGGAGAGATTGTCATCGTAATAATTACCTATATCATGAGACGAAGACACATGGGCAGCATTAAAATTTGTGTGGTTTGTGGGATGATACTGAAAAGTGACTAAACTGTGCGAGAAGTTGAGACGAAAAGAAGGAATGCATACTACACTTAGAAGAGCAGTGCAAACACTGTGTTTCTTCCATTCGTCTTAACCTATATATAGCGTTGTTTACCCTTATTTCAAGAGAGGACATCTTCCCTCGAAAATCAGGGAGCGCCTTCGTGAAAAATAGCTTCCTCTATCTGCTTCAGCTTCACTGATTCGGTAGCGCACGCTTTAGTTTCTTGCGTGCGAGCACTGCCAAAGTCGACAGGTGGACCGTTTTGAGAAACTGTTCACACGTACTTACAGTAAATACGCTACCAATGGACTAGCTACTTTCGATATGATACAAGAAGTTTTTGAGAAGCATTTCGATAAATTGCTTTCATGCATATTGTATGCATACCTACTGATCACGTCATACAGATGGTTTAAAATTGAAATATTTTCAATTTGGGAAGGGGGTAAACAAAATCTCTCGGAAAGGGGGTGCCTATAAAAAATGAGATCCATGTTGACGTTCCACAAAATCGTTTTTGAGAACGCTCAAGAAACGACCACAGATATTTTCATTTATGCACAAATCGTTCACCTTTATGTAATATGGCTACATTTTTGCAGGCGATATTTACTCTCATAGGGCGATTGGAGAAGAAAGTACGTTCATTGCACACATGTTTTCTCTGGTTCCAGAAGGAGAGTTAAACTTTTTCGAACAAAACAAGGAAGTCAACCATTTTTCTGGCCCTTGGAGGGACCCCTAAAACCGGAGGTACCAGTTCATTTGAACGCTTTGAACCCTGGATAATCCACCCCAGATGACATCGAGGGCCTGTAGCGCGTCGTACAGCCAAATCACACGGAATGCACTGGTTAGCGTTAGATGTGAAATAAGCAACGCATTTACCAACGTCAACTGAGGCTCACTGACGCTAGCACCGTTGGTCAGCAATGGCTGGTGATATGTGTGGAGATGGTTTACCTGGAATTTATGATGCCGGACTAGGGCCTGGAGATGTGTTTGAAATATCTTATGAAAATATCTAGAAAACAATAATTTTGAATTCCTCTCACGCTTTAGTCTTCTTATATTTATCAATGTTATAAAAATAGATATGACGTGGATAAAGCGATGCCTTCGAAATCCGTAGCTTTAGGATCGGCGTCCCTACAATCTTCTCGTCTTTGAGCAAACAGAGAGACTGCAGGGCGAGATGACAATTCCGACTCGCTCGTGCGAACCGGACGCAGAAAATCTAGCAAGTTCAGTGATGTCTAGCGGGTGCAGCCACCCCCAAGGACGACGCAGGCTCTAAAAATTGTCTCACGGCTGCTTAATTTGTGCGGACATCTGAGCTCGTAGCCACACTCCAAACTTAGGCGCGGCTGTTTGTTTTTCTTCGGGGCCACGAACGCGAGTGGAGAAATCCGGCGGCAGCTCTGTAACTTCAGGCGACATGGAGCCGTGAAACTCTCTACCAGCTGCAACAAAAGCGCCGCTGCTTCGTTCGGTGGCTCTATTTAAAGCGGCGCTGTTGCTCACGCAGATGACAGCCGCGTTTCCAGATCAGTTTATGCGTGATGATTCCGGCAAAGCCCCCCCCCTTAATCCCGAGAGTCTTGAGTTATGTCTCGTGTCTCACTGTGAATCGTCGCCGTCGCTGAGCCAGGCCACCTCTCTCTCTCTCTTTATTTGTTTCCTTCTTTTTTTCTCCTTCCACGTAGAATTGCAGCTATGATGATGTGGGAAAATCAAAGAAAAATACATAAAATCGAAATTCGCTGCGCAGTGAGGTTGAAAACGGCAAGCAGAGCTTTGGAGCCGCAAATTTTCTTTCGCAGCCGTGTTTGTTCCGGCCTCGCATGGCATGGCCCTGGCTGCAGCGTTTTGCTCTTTTTGTCCGGCGTACTTTGCGAGCGTTTCCTCTTCAAGGAGCTGGGAATATGAGCGACTGTGCACTCGAGAAGCGCGCGCATTCTGTCTAAATAAATACGGAAATCCCTCTTATTTATAATAAGAGGATGGACGGGTGGTCAACAAGATCCTCTATACCCCGGCCGGAAGTTTCGGCTACCCCTGTTTGACGTCCTCAACTATTTTGAAGGCGTAAGCCTATTTGTTTGTGCTCGGCCCACTGCTGTTACATTTCTAGTCGGTGTCACGTCCTCTAACATCTCCCTGGCTCGCGCTTCCTTTTCGGGACCTCGGATGACGCACGCTTTCCTCGGGCCACGTTCTTGTGGTCACACTGACGAAGAAAAGGACGAAAGATAGGACTGAATATATTAAAGTTGTCGGCGTGAATTATTTCTGGCCGTACTGGCGCTCTTTCATCTCTTCGTCTGGTGCAGGCAATCGTGCCTTGCTTTTGAACTACATAGGATGCGTCGTTCGCACTGTGCGCTTCACCACTTTAGAGCGTCAGTTTTAATGTGCATAGCTATAAATAACGTGTCCTATATTTTTTCTGGCTTTATGTTTCCTGAATGACATCCTTAGCGGGATTCTGAGATACAGCCTCCATAAAGCTACTTTACCCTTTTTTTCTTTCATTAAATATCGATGTTGCTAGAGAGTAACCGACGAAGATGACAGCAGGCAGTTATGACAACAGAAAAACTGTAGTTTGGGAGCTAATATACATATTCTTAATGCAATTTTCGCGTATTATTCGTAACTTTGATTTGAATCATTATTACTGTCTCGTCGCTGTCGACTTCTCTGGAGATGAAGCGAAATATCTCGGGCTGGTTTATCCATGGGGCTAAGTTGTGTCTTAGACATGTACTTCTTATTTTTTTTTCTCCGTTTTTTTTCGCACCGCCACATGTCGCTGGGCTCTTCTATTGCTGACTATAACTTTTCTTTTTCCCTTTTCTCCAATTCTGGGTAACGTTCAATAAGCAGCAGCTATAGCATCGCAAAAAATTGCAACATATTATACTTTCGCAGCCTCTCTAAACTACATTACATACGGGCTTTGATATTGTAACCTAGGCTTATCGTTTTATCCTCGTCGCGAAGTTCGAATCATATGTCTCTGTACGTTAATATTTTTTTGTGTGATTTATTGTGCTCCCGGCGCATCGACGTCTCCTTAACGGGATCGTGTCGTAACTTTTGGGCAAAATGATTACCTGCCATATACGCCCGCGGCACGGGTTGGTCGGGAATGGAGCTTCATATTTGTGTGTACGCCCGAATTTTCGGCAGGGCCTCACATTAGCCGCCTTCGATCGCCACCCGAAACGGGACGCCGCGCGCACCAGTGGCTCCCGCCATTGCACAGTCGTGCGATTCAACCTGCTATACAATAAAGGAAAACCGGGCCATCGGAGAAGGCGAGCGCAGACTAAGATTTTAAGCACCGCCCGAGCATTTATTATGGAAAGGCTCGCAGCGCCGGGCGCTTTTCCGCCCCCGCACGAATATACGCAGCCGCCGGCCGGCTGCGGCAGAGCAATATCGAATCGCATCAATCACTCTTCTTAAATGCATTAATAATCATTCAGACTCGCCGCTGTTGAGGTATCATTCATACTAACACCTCTCGCCTAACTCGTTTACCGTCGCGCCGGGCATGATTTATTGGAACGACGCAGAAATCGCCGGCCCGACGAAACACGACGAACCGCCCCCCGAAAGCTGCGCGCGGCTGAAACGAAATCTTGTTTCACGAATACGGCCGCACTTGATTCGAGGCTGTGCTTTGCTTTGTTTTTTTTTTCTGTTTGTACGCGTATACATCGTTGAAAATTATCGTTTCTTCTTTGTTGGGAAGTGTCGTGCAAACGGCTGTTTGTATACGTATACATAAGTGTTACTTACTCACTTTAATAAAGCCTCCGGTGCCTGATGTTCCTTCCAAGTGCCACACACAAAGCGGTGAGGAAGGAAACAGGAGCTGACACGCTAAGTCATCAAGAGGTGAAAAAGTAATAATAACAATAATTCTTTTACGCCTTTGTATCTGAAGCCTCCACGGTCATTTCTGTGGTGATATAGTTCGCTCGAGGATGTTTTTTTTTCTGCCCTCCAAGTTTTACACTCCACTGGTGCTTGCAAAATATACAATATATTGGTAGCTTTCTTGCACGGGGTCCTACTGATTCGTGTGATGCTTTGAAACAAAACATGCACATGCAGAGAAATAATAGTTATCGAATAGTCGTCAATTTGCGTCTAATGCTACACTTGTATTCATTATCATAATAATCCCCTATATTATTATTATTATTATTATTATTATTATTATTATTATTATTATTATTATTATTATTATTATTATTATTATTATTGTTGTTGTTGTTGTTGTTGTTGTTGTTGTTGTTGTTGTTGTTGTTGTTGAATACTGATGGTGCCAATATATGTTGAAGGAGACGAGCCTCCAACCTATTGACGTCGCTACCTTGTATTTATTATTTATTTATTTATTTATTTATTTGCTAATTTATAAGGTTTATTTCGAGTTGTCTTGTGCAACTTCACATGCATGGTAACCATTTATCGCGAAATAAGAAAACACCTGCATTTTCTGCTTCTTTCCATTTTCTGCTTCTTTCCTTTACCCCAAAATTATTGTCCCTTCATTCCACCAGATACACACTTTAACTTTCCTCAATTTGGCAATGAATGTCGATGCCTTCTCTGAGCCACCTGCAAGACGAACAGAATACGAGTGCCCCACTGTCCTGGCTTCGACCTAGGGCATGAAATTCGTGCGCTATAAATGTGTCCTGAATTATAAAGAGGCGAGGTGGTTTATACGGAAAGCTTCACTCACACTACTAGCCGACAGTTCAAGAGCATACAGCCCTTTTTTTTGCTTTTTTTGCATCTTAGGACGAGACATGCTCCTGTAATTTGAAAAAAGCTCAGTAGGGCGGCGAATTGCAGGTTTCTTCTATTACCACCTATAAACTTATTTGCTTGCTGCCAACAGAAAGTGGTGAACAATTATGTCCACTATATTAGTGGTCCGTGACAAGTTGCTGCATAGAATCGGTGGGCAGCTCTATAATCAGCCTCTGCTCACCATTTCAGGGCTTAAAAAAACAAGGGGAGAGGGAGAAACTCACTCCACGGCGTATGATTATTGGCACAATCGGTATCCGAATGCTTCATACGTTGTGACCCCCCAGGAGAAGGCGTAGTATGGAGCATGCGAAATGTTAATAGTAAATCTTCTTGAAAAGACACAGCCAAAGCAATTGAAGGACGCTTGAGCTCGGCCTTCAATAAGGAAGCACGTTAGCGTTGCACTCTTTAAGGACGCCGGACACAAGTCACAGCTCAAGTGATTAATATAAGTCTAACTCGCTAATCCGGAATCTGAGTTCGCTACATGTTGTGCCCTTACGATGTTTGGTGGAAGTGGAACCAGAAGCTGAAAGTATCAGCCGAATCCCACCCTCTTCATGCAAAGTGCAATAGTAGCGGAACACGACGCTATTGAACTAGAGATTCTAGTGGTTCTCCCTTGAGTTTCACTATAGAAGCAATATTTGAGTGCCAACCAGTCTTGTCGCAGCAGACACCGTAAAATATACAACTTATAGCGCTGTATATTGAAAAGCTCTGCATGGTAACACCTATAGTGCACACTGTTTCCTCCTCATATCCATGTAGGCGAGTTCCGACTCTATCACTACTAATAAAAGTATATTAGCATCTTAAGTTTAACGTGCCAAAACTATGCCATGAAAATGAGGCATGTCGTAGTGGAGCATGTCGCCATGAATTTTAACCACCTAGGTTCTCTAACGTGAACTCACATTGCATGGTAAACTGACTTCTATACTATCTTGCCTCCATAGAAATGCGACCGCCGCTGCCGGGACTGAACGCACGGGTCAGCAGCGCAGCACCTTAACCACTTCGCCACCACGGCGGGTATCCAACTGTCACATTACCGAATTAGACGAACTCATGCAAATCGCTATTCGAATAGAGCCTACGTATATTAGTTTGCTAAAGCAACTTCAATCGACCACCAACATAGCGATTCAGTGGAAGTTGCGTTATTTAGATGATGAAATTCAAAGCCCCATGCATATTAGGCAACACAAGTCAATTTGGACCGGAATAACAACACCGAAGAAAAGAAAGACCTACGAATGAACGACATTTCTATGCATAATGCCTTATATATATATATATATATATATATATATATATATATATATATATATATATATATATATATATATATATATATATATTCTTGCCTAAATACACCTACATACATAAGCAGAGCCTAACGAGGAGCTATATGCAGCCCCCATACGTGGTGCTAAATTCCTAGCCACCCGCACCCACACACACACACACACATCCTTACCCGTGTCTCCTATACTACCTTTTTTTCATTTACTTTTTTTTGTCCTCCAGCCTGCCCCCTGCTCCCGAATCCTCTGCGCACGGCAGGAGTAATGCACGCACGGCGGCAAAGCACAGCGGAGGCGAGGAGAAAACACCGACACCCTGGGAATCCGTGATGAATATGTGGTGGGAAAAATTTCATTAATGTCTCTCCTCCAGGGCCGCCTTTTGTTGTAGTGGCACGCGAAAGCTGGGGCGCGCCTCGATGACGAATGGGCTCAAAATGGGAGCCGCCGCCGCCAAGTCCTCGCCAAGTTTATTCAGCGCCGGTCGGGAGCAGCGCGCCGAAGTGTTTGGAGCCGCTTTCACTATATATACTAATCCCAGTGCAGCGCTGGCGGAGACGAAAGGGTTTTCCCCCAGACAAATGTCGTGCACTCTTTTGTGGTTCTGCGAGTACGCCGCTGCGCCCGTGTAGCTGGCAAGTATTTATATGCGTTAAACGTGTCTGCCGCGAATAGAGAAAATGGAGCCGCGAGAAAGGGAAAGGGAGGTTGCCATCATGAATTTATTTTATTCATTTCTTTTATTTCATTTTTTTGCGGAGCAGAAAACACACCCACTGCGAAGCAACGGCGAAAAAGAAATTTGTCTTCGTCATGGTGATTAGTCGAGAGTAATTCGTTTGAGTTAAAAATACCGGAGCTGTGGCATGGGGAAAGGGGAGTGCGGAGGAGAGGCTCAGCTGGAACCGCTAAGGGCGACAAGTATTCCAAACGTGACGTAAGCTCGCTTTCTTGACAAGAATGATCGCGCATTAGCACGTGAACTTTGTCCAGGTGTCCCTCGGCGTGGCCAACGCGGGCCTAACAGCGACATTTCACATTAAAAAAAAGTCTTACGCCAGCTCTCTTCGCGATACTCATGTGAGCATGGAGGCAAGTATATTAAGGTGTAGCTTGTCGGTGTCGCATGTGGTGAAATGGTATCAGTACTGAAGCGCGTAACTGACCTTTTACTTTTAGCGGATAGTATATAACAAAGATATATAACATCAGCACTATACCGCGAGCAATGCACGTGTGCAATAATCGTCCCGAAGATATCGTCTCTGATAGTAACCCTAACACGTTTCGCCACAAACTTGCGGTACATTTCCTCAATGTAGCTATGTAAGATTTTTTTGTCTATTTGTCATCTAGTTTTCAATCTCCATTACTTTGTGAAGTGTTGCATGTTAGTTTGATTATTGTGATGTAATCTGCTTTTTTGTGGTCTGTTTAATCACTATGACTGATTTCGTTGTTAATTTTTTGGCAAAAGTATATTGTGGTAATTATTAACCTGTACTGTAGCGTTGTTCATTAAGAGGTCACTTCTGATTTCACTGTAACCATCTTACTCAATGCGTTTGGGCCTGTAAGGTATTTTTAATACATAGATCAATAAATACAGAGGTCCATAAGCATTTTCGGATAGGATGGCGCAGCGCTATAGGTTTAGGTACAATGAAAAGAAATAGATGATCACGTGTATTTTAAAAAGTATCTTTGGTCCGGAGGCACCAGGACCAAAAAAAAAAAAATACAGAACGTTGAAAACTCCAACGATTAGGTTCAGATCAAACAGGACGGGAAAAGGAGTCAAGCGGGCAGACATATGAAAGCAAGCACCAGTGAGCATAAACTGGCTAGCATAAGCTAGATGAATGCTGCCGTTGTGAAACGCAACATAACCTATGGCAGTGCGAATTATGTATTGTGAGGCATGTGGAATTGAATCAAGACAAACGGTTACGAACCGAAACGGGACTGGAAA